>LPNX010109813.1:2102-103866 GCA_001517045.1 Pseudotsuga menziesii | reverse complement strand
CATTTTTCTAAAGATGGTGTCTATTAGTGGTTCTTTGTATCCTTGATCAACGGTTTTTAGTTGAACCTCCTCTAATAAAATAATCGTTTTTGTTTAAAAAAAAATTCTAATTATGTAAGAGTGATCTCCTTGAGTGTTGTGCTTAGTGTAATCTAGTGAAAAAACAACTAAAAGGATTTTAGGGATGGTTATAAGTATGTCCGATGCGATTTCAATATGCATGGGGGTACGATGAATTTTATATCTATGATAAATTTTATATAATATGGTACCATTATGACCAACATAAGTGTACAATGACATAGAACAAGGTGAGCCTACTTGTATTCCCTATGTGTATGATTTGTTAGACTCATGATTGTCGTTAGGCCACCCCGCAAGTATTAATCTCTACCACAATCGCCATAGTTAGGATCTAGGGAGGTGATTAGTCCATGTCACAAAACCCACGGGTAATGCTGAACCCAATGTCCAACAATCTACCCCCAACGCATTCGGGTGAGTTTCAAACCCTTGACCCATTGCTCCGATACCATTTGTTGGACTCATGATTGTCATTAGACCAAAACCCGCAGGTATTAATCTCTACCACAATCTCCAGAGTTAGGATCTCAGGAGGCGATTAGTTCATGTCATGAAACTCACGGGGAGCGTTGAACCCAATGTCCAACATGCTTCCTAACTACAATTTTACCATTGAATTGTTGGAATGTGTAATGATGTCTAGTGGTCTCATTTATTGTTGTACAAGGCTAGCTAAGTAATTTTATAGACACAATGAGTCTTACCTAGAAAAGAAGGCATAATATACTTCATAACTCTCTAAAATTATGAAAAAGGAGTTATCCTACATGCATCATGTAGTAAAATTATCTTATTACCATTCTTTGTATAAGAGTGGCGGAATCATAATTATCCCACATGTATTATGGGATGTGATCTTCCATATCTCTAGCATATATAATAGAGGTGAAGAAGACTCATTTGATAGATGATAACATTGAAAAGTCATTACGACATGAAGACAAGATGGAATATGATGCAATGCTTATATGGAGATGCCAAACATTGTAAGAGTAAAAGTTTCATGAAGAATAAGAAGACCAACCTTATGTGGATGTTTACCCATATTGGGGTTTAACCATGTAAAATCAGTCCTCTCTTCTCTCTTTCCTTTCTTGCGTATTCTATTGATTATTTGTTGCTAGTGTTGATAGGAGAATTTATTAGTAAGATTATGGTTATTGATTTACATGGTTAGTTATGTTAGTACAACATGAGTGGGCCTAATGGTTAAGAGCATGTGTTTCCTCTTAGGAGGTCACAGATTCAAATCCAAAGGGGGGTAGTGTATGTACACCTCTGTAGACTTTAGCAGTTAAATCACTGCACAGAGGAGGGTCTCATACACCAAATTGGTGTCTTGCTTGGCGGTGACCTTAAGAATATATTATTATTATTATTATTATATGTTAATTCATATTTATCAATTCTAACATAGTATAAGATCCAAGTTTCATCCTGGGACCTGTTATCTTTTATTCTTTTTCAAGCATCAAATTTCTTCAATATTTTTATTGGGCCCTCTTCTCTTGTAGATCTACCATTAGATTTGGACAACCACTGAGGTTTTACATCGGATCTAGGTATTTTTTTACATTTATGATATTTTTTTCTATAAATCCTAACCTCGCCATTATTTATCAGAAAAATTTGAGAAATTTTCAGTTTTTTACTTAATTTTTCTTTAGATATGAAGTAGAAATCCATAGTATCCTAACTTGCTATCAAGGATCTCTATGTATTGCAAACGATCTGGTTTTTTGTCTATGTGTAGCTACAATTTTTGCAGTTTCTCATCTAGATGGCTTCGGCCTTCATGAATTTACAATCACAAACATGTCTAGTCACACACATGGGTTACAGTATCAGTGGGCACACACACATGTGTTTTTTATTCTCTGCAGGAACATACACACATGAATTCACCTATAGGAAATCATGTGTACCCCTTTTTGAAAGTGAAAACTTGTTGTAAGTTGCTTTTTCACTATTCTTTTGTTGAGGATTTACTTGATTTACCGATAGTTGCTTTAGGGTTTCGTCATTGCTGAGTGTATCTTAAATTTCTCGTCATTAGCTTCCTTTTTTCATTGCATTAGCTTTTAGTTTCTTTGTTTTAATCATCATGTTTGCAAATGTTGTTTTTGTTTTTGAGTTACCTACCACTATCTTTCTTTTTTGGAAGATGATTGACATTTTTAGGAGCACGAATATCTAGCATTTTGTCATGGCGACAACAAGAAACCAATTGATGTCAATGAAACAGATGTTGGTGGCAATATTTTTCATCCATATGTGATATCATGTTTTTGCATCCATATTTTTACTCAATATTGATATGTCCTTTCTAACCCTTATTTGTGTAAAAACAATTTCATGTCTTTTTATATTTCATGTTTCATGTCTTGATTGGTTCTTGATATTGTGTGCTGATCATGTTGATTTATGCTTAAGTATTGGAAGTTATTTCAACTTGGTTGTGAAGATTGTTTGCTAGACACATCTGAGTTTTTTGTACACGCAATGAGATCTATTGTTGAGTTGTTTCAGCTTGGTTGTGAAGACTATCTGTTGGACACATTTCTCGATGTATAGGCCATCTAAGGTTTTTGTACACATAATGAGGTCTACTATAGGGTGCATCTTTCAGCTTGGTTGTGATGATTGTTTGCTAGATAAATTTCCTATTGTATAGCATATCTAAGGCATTTATACAAACAATGAGGTCTCATGTGGAGTTCATTGTTCAACTTCGTTTAGGTGTGATTTCATGATCTAGTAAGAATTGGTTTCTATCTTCATCAAATCCATGAGGCAAGTTTGTGCATCTTCGCAAGTTATTAGGGATTCTAGAAGTTTTCATTAAGGGGGGGTGTTAATGTAATGCCATCTTACTCCATTTATGTTCCATCTTCCTAGTCATCATTAAGGGAGGATGTTGGAATGTGTAATGATGTATATTAATATATGTGACGTCTAGTGGTCCCATTTATTGTTGTACAAGCCTAGATAAGGAATTTTGTAAACACAATGAGTCCTACCTAGAAAATAAGGCATACTATCCTTCACAACTCTCTGAAATTATGAAAAAGGAGTTATCCCACATGCATCATGAAGCAAAATTCTCTTCTTAACATTCTTTATATAAGATAGGTGGAATAATATTTACCCCACATGTACTATGGGATGTGATCTTCCATACCTTTACAATATATAATAGAGGTGAAGGATACTCATTTGATAGATGATAACATTGAAAAGTCATTGTAAAGACACGATGGATGTGATGAGATGCTTATGTGGGGATGCCAAAGATTGTAAGAGTGAAAGTTTCTTGAAGAATAAGAAGATCGATCTTCTGTGGATGTTTCCCCATATTGGGATTTTACCATGTAAAATCAGTCCTCTCTTCTATCTTTCCGTTCTTGCATATTCTATTTAGTATTTGATGCTTGTGTTGATAGGAGCTTTATATTAGTAAGATTATGGTTATTGCTTTATATGTTAGTCATCTATTGTTATATGTTTTTGCATATTTATAAATTCTAGCATGAATGATAGATCTATATGTTTAAATATTTTGGAACACATATCTGGCCTAACACACAATTCTTATTTGGCCATGTGTCAATACAGTGATATGATACCACTTGTAGTGTATTGATATAACATAAATATAAAATTAATAACAATATATATATATAGTAAAATGACATAAAGTAAAGAGAGAGACATTATGTTGGACATAGAACATTAACTCTTATATTGATAATCCAAAAACAGAGTGATGTTCATGTGCCTCTTCAAGGTAGCAACCACAAAATGATTAGAGCTACAATGCAATAATATAATAATTGACAAAATATTTCATAGTTGTGTACCTCTATAAATAATTTATCACTACCCAAAACCTAACAACAAGTGGTATCATCATTAGTGAGTAAGAACTGCGTAGTGGATTTATTATACAAGGATGGCCCTTTTTCATTAATTAAGGACCTGTCTTTGAAACAAGGATTCCAACTTCAACACTTTCTTTTATGTTGTTTTCTTTTTCTCACTTGCTCCTTCTCTAACCTAATTATTCCAAACTAATTACATATTCTTTTTTATCTATGTTGCACTCAGTCTAGGAAGTTACACTCCCATTTAGAGATTGAGGACATTCTTGCTCCAAATGTGGCTAGACTTAATGTTTGAATCTTCTTCTCACCATATTTGAAACTATTATTTGCTCATGTGAATAGGTCGATTAATATATATAACTCACAATCTATTTTCTCTTTCTTACCATTTGTTTGATGGTTAAGGGACTAGTAAAATAACCCATGCTAACTTTTGGTTATCTTCCAATTATCTCCAATGCTCTCTATTTTTCTCCCCCGTCTTTCTCCTCAGACTATCCCTTTATCATATTCATTTTTATTTTTATTTCTTAAGGAAGGATAAGAGACTCCATAAAGTTGTTACAACTACCTTTTACATCTTTCTCACAGATGTCCCAGATGCTTATGAAGAAACCACCCAAATATAAATGCCTCCTATAACATATTTTGGTGCAACTATTTTTATTTAACATTAATTTTTGGAAACACAGATACCATGTGTCATATTCTTATTCATTGAGCTGTATACAAGTCACCACTCTATGTGGCCATGTCATCTTCCAAGTAGACCTCAGTTATCCTTTTAATCTTTCTATATAGGATTTTTCTTTACGACATTATGAAGAGAGAATATTTGCTTCCTACAAGCCTAATATTTGTTACCTATGGATTCACATCAACAATGCCACATAATCTTTATATTTTGTGGGATGTAGAGTACATAGTAAGCTCCAAACCTTTGTGTTCTTTGATTTGTATCACCAAATTTGCATTTTCTTTAGATTTAGCTTTGCTTCAGATTTGCTTGTCTTAGCCTTTACTGAATGTAGAGCATGGAATGAAAAGTGTGGAGGGTAGAGGTAATCTCCATTCCTATGCATGGTTCAAAGTTCTACATGCCCACATATTTGTAAATCCCAACTACTGCACCTTTTGCCTTATCCTTTTTCCACCCTCCTTTACCTTGGTCTCTTTCTTTGATGTGGAGGATTTACCTACTCTTTGCATGCATCCTTATTTCTATATGCAAAAATATTTATAAGGCATTGAAAACATGGATTTAGACATACATATAAAATACATTTATCAAGGGACTATGGCCATAAAACACAAAACATAAAATCCCTTAACCTTATAAATTGGTGATGCATGTTGAACTAAACCCATTGTTTGTAGTGAAACCAAGTCCAATACCTAAGATGATTTAATATTACAAAGATCCCAAGATAAACTTTGAACTCTCCCACAAGCTATCCCGTGCTACCCAATACTAATTAGGGAATATTATATGACGTGAGTTCATATTGGGTCTTTAACATTCTAAAAAATGAAAGCAATATAATTCCTAGTATATAGAGGTAAAAGAGTATTTTTAATATATTAAAATCATATTGATGTTGGGAAGGGATGGGTTAGAATTAGGTATCTAGGTTCAAACTAAGGAAGAAAAAAACTAGTCTAAAAAGCACTTTAAAGATAGTTAAAACATATAGACATTGAGAGGGGAGGTTTAGAATTAAGTATTTTGGTCTAAAATAAGGAAAACAAATGTAATCCATAATTTTGCAAAAAAAATGTTGTCCATTTGTTTGCATAATCCTCATTAATTATTTATAAGAGTTGTGTTGTGTTGTGGTAGAAATAACAAGGGGTATTAAAATGGATATGTAGGATATATATTAAAAATAAAGATTTTTTAAATTGGAAAGTTGTAATGGGAAAGGGGTTCAACAAAAGAATTTTGTAAGACATTTTTTAATATGAAATGGAATTATAGGAACCTCTAATATAGCACTAATGATTCCCATTGTTGAGATGACGGAATTTGAGGGGCTACTCCAAGGCTAAATGAATTGAACTAAAATCTCCTAGATTTATACCTCAACTAGTGGATTATGGTCCCCTTGCTCTTTGTTAATACTATAACTAATCAAAGGTAGGATTCAATAGTATGGTAAAATTGAATTCAAATATTTTTGAGTGATGTGGGATTATCAATGTGTAAGGGATGCTATTTAATTAGACAGCACTCGTTCATTTAGAGTTGGTATTTGAAAAATTAGATGGTTGAGGAGTTCATTTAATGTTTAGTCATATTTTTTTTGTTAGTTCATGTAGTTGTAATGATATAAAAGTGTATAGTTTGATGGTGGGGGGAGACCTCAACTTCGTTCTATCTCAAGAGGAAAAAAGAGGGGGAAATGCAGTCAAGGTTGCTACCAGATAGGCAATGGAAGATTTGATAAATGAATGGGTTTTGTTTAATGTCAAAACAAAAAGAGGAAGGTCTACCTGGTCAAACAGAAGGAAAGGGAGTAGACACATCACTGCTAGACTCGATAGGTTCCTCATTAGCAACAATTTCCTGGAAGAGGACTTGGATATTTTATAGAAATTATACCCTCGACAGTCTTAGATCATAAACCGATCTCATTATTCTCGAGAGAAAAATTAAAATTTGGACCTTGTTTTTCAAATTTAATCCGTTATGGCTTAAGTCAAAAGAGGTTGTAGATTTAATAAAGTAACATTGAAGCAAAAAATAACAGGCTCACCTAGATTTATTTGGGAATATAAGTTACATAGAGTCAATTCAACCCTCAAGACTTGGGCCAAGAACCATTACAAGAAACAAATGGTTGAAATAAAAGATATACAAGTTAAACTCCTTAACCTTTAAGAAAAAATGGAAAGGGAAGAAATAACAGCCCCGCTTCAGGTAGAAGAAAAATAAACCCAACAGAAGCTGCTTGCAGTGATGAGACAAGAAGAATAGGCATGGAGACTAAATTAAAGGAGTTAATGTCTCAATGACAAAAACACTAAACATAGTTTTTTTCCATAAGTAAGAAAAATTCAGAGTAGTAAGGAACAACATAAGGGAATTCCAATAAGAAACAGGGGAGAAAATAATTGAATATGAAGAAATTAAAAGGGAGGCCTTTCATCATTTCAAAAAGCTATACATGGAAAAAAGAAGAGTTGCAACCAAAAATTATGGATGCAATGTTGTAGGAAATACCCCAAAAGGTCAAATCCGAAGACAATGAAAAGTTGGACAAGCCAATATTAGAAGTAGAAATAGTAAAATCTATTTGGAATATGGAACAGGACAAGGCACCGAGATTAGATGGTTTTACAATGACCTTATATAGGTCTCATTGGAGCTTTATACGACATGATTTCTATTGGATGGTAAGGTGTGTGGAATAAAAAAAGAAGGTTGGAGGATGCACCAAATCCACCTTTCTGGACATAATCCCCAAAGAGAATAATCCCATCAACTTCTCAAGATTTAGACCCATTTCTCTATGCAATGTCTCCTATAAAATAATAACAAAAGTCCTATCCAACCACCTAATAAATATTCTTCCATCCATCATTTCTGGAAATCAAGGGGGATTCATTTAAGGAAGGTAGATCATGGACAATATTCTTCTAGCAGAGGAGGCAATGCACTCAAGCAAAAGGAGGAAAGATAAGTGGTTTATCATTAAGATGGCATGTCAAATGCATTCGATCAAGTAAGGCATTATTTTATTTTTAAGTTGCTAACCAAATTGGGTTTTTCAAATAACTTTGTTGATTTAATAAAAGTTTGTATACGTCATCCATGGATAGCACCTCTAGTAAATGGCATATTTGTTGGATTCTTCCAAAGCAAAAGAGGAACTCATCAAGGATGCCCTCTTTCACCTTTTTCATATATTTTGGTGGCTGACTCTCTAAGCATATTTCTTGAGAAATAAAGACAGGTGGGAAACATTCTTGGAATCACAATTTCCAAAGGAGTAAAAGAAGTTAATCATTTACAATTTGTTGACAACACCTTATTAATGGGTGGATCCTTTAATGCTATAACAACTGATTTCAAGTAAGTTGTATTCATCTTTACAAACACCTATGGGGGTAGCCTCAACAAAGGGAAAAGTTGTCTATACGACTGTAATATATTAGATGCTCTTATTCGAATGCTAGTTGGAATCACGGGGTTCTCATATGAAATAAGTTGGCATTCATTCAAATACTCGGGAACTCCTATCCTTCTAGGACATTCCAGAGCTAAGGATTGGTTTGGGTTCAAGACAAATTCATCAACGTAAATGAATCAATGGGGGAGGGGGGGGGGGAATGGCTCAACACAACAGGAAGAACTGTCCATTAAGGTAGTCCTATTAGCTTATCCACTTTACCAATGCTCCTCAATGCTTGCACCAACTGGAATTGTCCTTCAATTAAGTGTAGTGACCAGGGAGGTAGAGGGGAAGATAAGAACAAGAAATTTCATGTGGTCAATTGGAATATGGTCACCATTCCTATGGAGCAAGGAGGGTTGGGGATAAAAGATCCTGCTTTGGTAAACAAATCTATGGGGGATTTTTTTTATGGAGGCTCAACTCTAGAGAAGCAACTTGGTGGAAGTCCACCATCGGGAAGAAATATCTCCACTCTTCAAGGCCAATATGTCTAGATCATAATGATGAAGGAAGCCCAAGCTTGACCATCTAGAAATTGTGCACTTTTGTTATCTCGTTGATTCAGGGTTCTATGATTTGGATCCCGAGAAATGGAAAAATCATTATGATTTGGCAGGACAATATTATAGGTGCCCCTCCCTTATCCAATGTCTTTGAGCTACAATACCTTCAAGAATGGATATAAGAACACATGGTCAACACCCTAGACGACATCTCTAAATGGGTCAGGATTACAAATGAATGGGTTGATTGGAATATAGAGAACCTACAAAATCATCTAAAAGACCAATGGGACAACATCTTCATCATATAGTAGGGAAAGCCCCTATCCACAAGGATATTAAGGATTGAAGAGGACAAGGAAAGAGATGCTCCTCTTACTTAGTGAAAGAAGGATACAAAGCCCCTATTGAGGAAAAGATATCCCTCCCCATATCAACAATGTGGAGGGAAGTTAAAAAAAGGTGAAGCACTCCCCAAGGTAAATTTTTTTGGGTGGATCACAACCCATAAGAAGCTCCTCATGCTAAAAACCTAAGGAAATGAGGAATTTATGGCCCTTCTCGGTGTCAACTTTGCAAAAGTTAAGAGGAAACTTGGCATCATCTCTTCATGGAATGCAAATTCACTAGGACTGTGTGGATGTATATGACAAAAAATATTCAATGATAGGTAGAGATACCAAGAGATTGGCAAGGTATGTTTCTTTCATGGCACAAAGATTACACCAATTCCTTAAAAAACAAGTTATTGATGAAGATAATATGTAAACTAATCCCATACTATGCAAGCTATAAAGTTTGGCTTGCTAGGAATGAAGAAATATTCCACAACATCTCTTCTTCCTGAAAGAGAGTAGATTCCAAAGCTTGGGGGATTTTATGTGAGACTATATACTCTAATGTTCTAAGAGACCATAATTTGAGAGAGATGGAAATAGAGGAAAGACTATGGATAAAGGAAATCATACAAACCACATAGGCCAGTGTGTAGAAGGTAAACATGAAAATAGAGGATCAATCCAGGTGGAAGCTAAGAATACCAAAAGGAAAGTTTAGCTTATGGCTTGAGAAAAGGAAACAATATTCCCTCTTCTTCGATGGAGCATCAAGAGATAATCCAGGGGAGACAGGTGCAGGTGGGGCTTTTCTAGAGCTTAGAAGATTTTTTTGTTATTTGCATAGGGTATATGAACTAAAACTAATAAACCAAACAAGATCCTAGCTCTATGGAAGGGATTACAAAAATTTAAGGAACCTGGGATTGCAAATTTGATCATTATTAGAGATTCACTAAAAACTATTAGAGATGTGAAGAAAAAAGAACCCATGGAGACACCCACTTGAAGAGAAGCATGCTTAGAATTCAAAATATCATTTAACTTTTTAATCAACTGTATGTCTATCATGTGTTGAGAGATCTCAACAAACAAGATGATATCTTAGCAAAGGAAGGAAGCAAGGTGAATATAAAGAAAATGGGGGGGGGGGATTTTGAATTGTTTGATCCCCTATGTAGAAAGGTCTTTGGCTTGGTTATTTTTATGGAAACTTATAGTATGAGGAAGATTCAATGTTTTAGTGGATCTTCTTTCTCTAGGAGCTTGAACTGGATTATGGTGGTGGTGCCCTAGATAAAAAGTGCATCTTCCAGGTCATGTTCTCCTATCTTAATGAACTTGGAAGCCTTTAAAAGGTTCATGGTTCATGGCGCCAGGGGTGACTTGCTCTAGCTCTCTCATAGGGGGACTTGAGGTTCTTCCCTTGGAATAAAGTTCAGTCTCTATGCAAAGTTTAGTCCTAAGTATTATCTCATGATGTTACATTTCCAAATATGGCTCTTACTTTGCTCTTGTGGGCCATTTTCCTATTCTCCCATAAGAGGCATTTGTTAGAAAGACATGTATTGGGTCTCAACGTATATGGGTTCATGTATATATGGAGGGAAGAATCATGATAGTGTCAATGGATACAACTTTGGAAAGGGTATTTATCACCATTGTGTTGTCACTCTATATACTGGAACGATGTGTTCATCCCCTAGGTGTTATCTCTCTCTAAAATTGGATTGTTCAAATCTACAATATTAAGAATGGAAACTGGTTCTCGATGTCTCCCCCAATTGAGATTAGCATGTATTGTAGTTTCCCATAAAAGAAGATATATGTAGAAGTGCTCTGTTCTGGGACTCAGGAAGAGAAAGACAGGCAGTTGGCAAGCCCAAGGGAGTTATCACAACTGGAGCATTTTGAATAGACCCAAGAAGATCTTTGTAACAATTCCTTCATGTAATCTTGATGTTTTGGAGAACTGTGTTGATCCTAGGAATTTTTTGGAGCCCCTTAACCAATGGTTTAGTAGAACATAGTAGGAAAGTCTTAAAAGAGGAAGCATTTGGATAGTGTTATCATAAGCAATACAAGAATCCAAGAGTACTTAAAGACAATTTGCTGTAGATATGCAAATTTTTTGTATTGGAAGGTTGCATGGAATGTCCATGACACTTCTTTTTTAAAGTAATACAAATAGTTGTTATCACGAAAAAAAAAAATCCTATAAAAATGTATCGATTGTAAGACATCGACTTGTATGAGTGGTTCTTGGTTTTGGTTATGTATTCCTTGAGAGTGGTTGTGTTGTTTACAAAAACTTGTTAGGGATATTGTTTGAGTGTGAGCAATGAATGTACCATTGTTGGCTATGGGTTATTGGTAGCCTTGTAAACCTTGGGTTTGGATTAAAATGACCACACTATTTATAACTCATGTAGAAACATGTAACCTTAATCTTATGGGAGAGTATTTCTTGGTAATGGAGTCGAAGACTTTGTTAAAGAATATGAAAAATTCACTAAAATGGATAATATTAAAGATATAATCTCTATATCTTATGCATATATCTTGTAAATACAAGAGAAAATATAAATTTTATAAAGAAATGAAATAATGAACACTACTTTCATAGCCTCTCCCATTGATGATTGCTCCATTGATGATTGCTCCTCTAAGGGCATGTTATAAACCCATTCCTCTTTGTATTATTATGACATGCAAAGATATGTTTATAGCTTACCATGCAAATTTTATTTATTTGTTTTTTCCAAGTCTAATTAAATTAATCTATGTTCATATATACATGTCAATAATATTTTAATGTAATATTAACATAATTTTAATGTTTAATGTCTTTTGAGAACGCAATAATCTCAACATCAATCAAAATTGTATCTTCTTACTGGACTAGCACTTGAGTTTGAACCGAAGTTGATGTAACTATGCACATGAACACCCTTGGTGAATTTATAAGGGTTTTGGGACATTAGTTTGAGACTAAATACTCATTTCATCCGATGGCTATGGGAAGCTTGGCCCAGGGTCATGAGTTTGGTATCCAGATGACGACCAAGCTTGATAGGTTAGTTAAAAAGGTTCTCACGGTTAAAAAAAAATAATACTCATTTCATCGTTTCTAAAATTTTGCTCGATCAATCTTCTAATTGATTATGCCAGGGTCATGAGTTTGGTATCCAGATGACGACCAAGCTTGATAGGTTAGTTAAAAAGGTTCTCACGGTTAAAAAAAAATAATACTCATTTCATCGTTTCTAAAATTTTGCTCGATCAATCTTCTAACTTTTCTAATTTCGATCGCGACAGATCATGGAAGGAGATGAAAAAATTACTGGTATGAATTATATTTCCATATTTACTTCACAGTCCTCTGTAGGGTATGGTTTTCATGACTGCAAGCATCATCTGCTCTGGGACGACCCACTACCCATCCCATCTTGATTCTTTCTTTGCAGACTATGTTCGTCCTCAAGTATCCCAAAAGTTCTTACCTGGTACATCTCTTCACCGAATAATCTGGATCGAATCAATTGAAATCCACTGTAAGTTCAACCTCATACTCATAGTAGATGCCAGAAAACGAAGTCTGAGTGGTTTTTAATAATAGATCTAAGGTATTTTGGGGGGTTTGAACAGATTTAGGGATCAAATATGAAGCGATTAGGGTGCTAATTTAAATATTGAATACTCAAAATCAGATCTGAACTCCTCACCGATTTTGATCTCTTCACCGAGTAACCATCAGTGCATCTGTTCTCTCTCCTCTTCACCCAGCAAAGGGTTATCTAGGGCCGATCCGCCTATTCTTGAATTATAGGAAGGGTTTTATTATGTGACTTCTGTCCATGTGCCCAGATTCACTTTCATTTGTTTATAACCACCCATCTCGGGCATTTTACCCATCCTAGATCCTTTCTCAGCTGCCTATTTGCAGACTATAACTCAAAGCAATCCATACTATTGAAACCCTTGGAGGCAACTCAGGATTTGTTTAGGAAGCAGACAACATCAAAGAGGTGAAAAAAATAATTGTTTGGATTTAGGTTAAGATGTTGACAAGATCTCTACATTGATTCTCACTGATGAAAGATCAAGGAATTCTTCTATTTCAATATCCAGTGCTCAAAACGAGAATGCGATTACTACTACAAGTACTTCCTCTGAACAGGTCAGCATTTTTATCCAAAACTAAATGTTCTCCTACTTCTTTTTCAATTCCATGAACTTTAGTGAATATTTTTGTGCAACATGCTGTGTCTTTTGGATAAATTTTTTGTGTAAGCATCTGGTGTAAACGAGTCATATTCTAGTATTGGGGCATTTAACTACTATTCTAGTTCTAGTAAAGTGTTCTGTTCTACGGTTTAGGGCTCTGTTAACTTTTCTGTCATGGTTTAATTTTATTATAGAGCTTTGTACTCTGTTTGTGCTTGCTATGTTGTTCCTCAACCACAAGTATATTTCCTAGTCGGTGGACGATTTTGTTTTGTTGCATTTTCATTTTATTACAAAGCTTTGTAATCCATTGGTACCTGCTCTGTTTTCTTCTTGATAACAAGTATGTTCGCTAGTTCACAGTATGCTAACCTTTTTTTTTATGTGTGTTCATTTTATTACAAAGCTCTGTACTTTCCTGCTCTGTTGTCTATTATATTATGTAGGGAAGAGACACCAGTAGTTGTGCTTTTAAATTGGTGTGACTTAATTCTCTATGTTTGTGAGTTTTTTTTCTTCCAAATTTTTATCACATACACTTTGGTGTGTTTTCTATTTAACCATATTGGTCTTGAGGTGTCATGAATCCAAATTGATGCCATGTCAGCCACAAAGTTCCAACTTCCAAGTTGTCTAGCCATAGTGTATTTTTGCCTGGGACCAATAGGCAAACATTGATGTGACTTAAAATGAAATTTAAAATTTAAAAATATCCATTTAATTTCAAAATGTAGAAGAAACTTTTTGTGATAAATAATTTTAAATACATGAAAATATTAAAAATGACTTGTACATAAAGTACTTTTATGAACCACTTATTGTATCAAGTTTTTCTAAGATTGGAGTCTACCCCACCGCTCTCTATCTCCACATTTGGTCTCTGGCCCACATATGGCTCCTCTCCCCTAGTTAACATAATCATAAGCCGATAAAAAACACCATGTGTCAAAAAATACACTTGAATTTGCAAGGTTTATTCCAGTCAAAATAATACTAGGTATTATTTGGGATTAGATCTATAGACCTGGATAAAAATAACCAAAATCTGTCAACTAATATATCACAAGAAATATGTATCTTGAATTATTTATTTATTGTCCCAATAACTGCATGTTTCTACGTGTTGGTCTCTGTATACAAGTGATTTGAAATGAACAGATTTTTATTGATGATGCTAGGAGAATTCAAGGCATTTCCATCTATGTAAACATACTATTTCCATTACTTCTTCTCATAGTATCTGCATCCACCATATAAAAATGTTGAACAAAGACATTTTACCCAAGTGATGCTTCCTTTTATTTTTTCCTCCCTTTTCTTAGCAGATTTCTCATCCACAAATTATTAAAAATAAAGTCTACACATGAGAGTTTGTTTTGTTAGCTAGTGAATCTCAATTCTCCCCATTAATCGTTCAATAGTTTTAGTTTCTATTGTTACTTAGCAATGTCAACACATCAACCACCATGCCGATCTCTTTCCAATACAATATCAGGAAAGAAGTTTAGTAAAGCATAATAATTTTGCAGGTATTTATTCAACTTCCGTCAAAACATATACCCTCTTTCATCTCAAGGTTTCCTTTGGAAACATCTTCTTTGGCTGAGTCTGACAATACTCATCATGTTGTAGCTAGTGAATTGATACACTTTGGAGCTGAGTTGTTCTAATTAGTTTAAAATGGTTTGAAAGTGGATTTGTTATCATGTTCACAACTTTCAACAGTTTCTAAAATATATTTTCCACGAGGGGAGAAAATGGTGGGAATACAACTTTCCAACATACATTGACTTCTGCATATTCTCCTTGTACATACATTACACAATCTTTAGCTTAATAATGTTCTTAGAAACATTGTGACCTTTATATCAAGGAGTGGAAAAATAGATTTTCCACGAGGGGAGAAAATGGTGCGAATACAACTTTCCAACATGCATTGACTTCTGCATATTCTCCTTGTACATACAATACACATTCTTAAGCTTAATAATGTTACTAGAAACATTGTGACCTTTATATCAAGGAGTGGAAAAATAGATTTTCCACGAGGGGAGAAAATGGTGGGAATACAACTTTCCAACATACATTGACTTCTGCATATTCTCCTTGTACATACAATACACATTCTTAAGCTTAATAATGTTACTAGAAACATTGTGACCTTTATATCAAGGAGTGGAAAGACACTTCTAATGAAGACATTTAATCTAGATACACCATTGACTCATACATTTAATCAGATACACCATTGACTCATAGCGTCTTTGTCTTTATAGCATATTCATGTAAATACTATTCAATGGAAGATTTTATAAGTCCCGCCCCATAAATTCCTTTGATACATAATTTTTATGCACCAATCTCCTATGCTAATTCACACCCTCAAGAATATCTTCATTCTTATATGTGTTCAATAATAGGTTTTCTACTTGTATAAATTGGTCCTTGTTTATAGATAGATACATATTGATGTTGAAAGTACTCCTCAAGTGCTTATTTTAATAACACCTCCTACTTTATTATAACTTCATTAATCCAGGCATGGAGTTTAACACTTGGGCACACATTCATACCATTTGGACACCCTTTTAGGACTATTAAAATTGTTAGGGATTGTTTAAATCAGTTCAAACATTGGGGCATATTTATGTTTTTTACTTTCAAATCCCGTTTTTAGTCCTTCTCGATGTGTTTTGGGGATCGAACCCCTTGGAGCCGTAGCTCATAGGGCTCACGCTTTTGTAGAGCTCATTGAGAGATTTTTGACAGTCCAAAGATTGCCTCAAGGCTCAATCAGAGTTCATGCACAAAACTTACATACGGATCCTAGAAGTAGATCATTGCTTTGACATACTTTCGTAGTTATTATTTGAACTATAATAAAATTATCTTATCTTGTCCTTCTAAAAATACACCAGGGGGTACTCACAGATATATGACCTTTTGTATATGTGAATGATATTGTTTTTAAGATTGTATTTTTTGAAAGTGATTCTTTCAAACTCAACAGAATACAAGCATTGAATATAAGTCCTTATGTTTAATTAGATGTTGTGATAGAGCTGCTTTTATTTCATAATCCCCTGAAACATACACTTAGCCCTGATTACTTTTTCATATCTTTGAGAAAATTGAATCTTGCCACCATCTTTATTACTAAACCATAAGGTATTTTATTTGTTGGTATAATAATAGACCTAAATACAAGTGAGCTTTGAAAATTATCTAAAACAGAATGCAATTTTATATGTTTACGTGGTTATGGTACTAGTATATGTATCTTAGGCTTCTTCCTCACATTATAAGAGTAATTTCTAGTGGAAGTCACTAACTACTTGATAATTAGGAGGCTATCTCATAGTTGTTTAACCAATGTTATCACATGTCTAGCAATCAATATTCTTATAATTTCTTTTTCCAGATGAACATGCAAAGGGATGATTTGATTCATTATGCATACCTGTAGTCAGTCCTATACCGGTAAGATAATAGTATTTTCTTTTGTTTTTCATGGTTATATGGTTAGTGGAATTTTAATGATGATAATAGTGTAATTTTCTGATTGGTCCAGCAAGTTATGTACTTCTAACAAAACTTCTCTGTAGGCTTGCTATAAAATTGGCTGTCTAATTGTTGTGTTTATGATAGTAATTAAGCCTATCAATTCATATAGGTCTTTGGCAGTAACCCATTGTGTACAAATATCTTAGAGGTTTGATTACAGGGAACACCCTAAACCTCTTGAAGACAATTCGGGTAGCCTAATGTTCTATTTGGTGGCATTCTTACAATGCTTGCAATTTCTAATACCATTCTAGAAAATTGCAGTTTCTAAACTTGTAATAACAACATCCACGTCAATGGCAGGTTGTAACTACTAATAATTGTGCATGAACGTTGGACGTTGAATATGACACTTTTCTTTTGGCATCAAGGCGCATCAGATAATTCCCACAACTATTGACAATGCCAAGTATTCTGCCACCATTGGTTGATTCTGCAATGACATGCATCACAATCAAACATAGGTTAATTCCTAATACTAAAACTCCATTTCCAAAACCTTTTTCAATGTGGATAAGCCGTTATCTTTATTTTGCTTCATTAATAAACCTTTACTAGGCCATAAGATAAATATTGTAAATTATTCGATTGGAGACATTTTCATGGCAAGCCTAACAAATAATATTCCTGCCAAGCATGAAAATAAAATATGTCACCATTTCTCTATATTTTGGTTGCTAGATGTTCGTGGTAGGAGAAATTTTACTCCCGTTGTTGCATACATATCATATGAAGTGACTTGTGCATATATATATATATATATTCACTTGTTACATTATTCTCTTATTCAATAGAAGTGGTTCCAATGAGTGGGAAGCATGTGATGTACTACTATAGTGGTTAACGAGAAAAATCTTTGTTTCTATGATTGATGAAGAATTCAAATTCAATTCCTTTTATGTTGATTTCTTTCATATATCTTTGTTTTCTTGGTCAATGTCCTTTCCACTTCCAACATGAAAATAACTATGATAGATTCACTAAGATTTTTTTCTATCATTCAAATTCTCCGTTTTAAGTATGTCCCCAAGATTGCAAGCTAATTTTTGGATTGTTTTACATGTAATACTTTATCACTTCATGGAATTGTCATGGTGAAAACTTGTTCTTTACAATAAATCCTATATTGTCTTGGGGTACAATTTATGGGACCTTGTTTCAGTCTACGATATGCCCTTCAGCCTCGAGTCAATAGGGTCTATGAATCCTTACCCTCCTTGAGAAACAATGTTTTTAGAACCATTTCAAGGACATCATTGAAGATGTCTCTCATGGAAGCCCTTGTTCAGGCCACACTACTCTATAATTTAGAGGTTTTGTGACCTTGTTTGTTAGAATTTGACTAGGCCTCAAGAAAGAGAGTGCAAACCCGACTCCTTCCTTCTATCAGTTTAAGCAAGTAGATAGTTCCCTATGTTGGAGTTTGTGCAACTTTAGAAGCTATTTTTATTGTCCTCCTTCGGGAGTTGAACTTGTTTTAATCAGTCATACAAACCCTAGAAAGAACAATGTAAGCCTTGGGCTGAAAAGCCAGCAATAAAAGAATAAAATAAAAATTATGAAATATAAAATTATATTGCTGCCCCAAGTGAAGTCGGCCCCAGTTAAATTATGAGTGGGAAAACAATATAAATAGGAGGTTCCCCTCATTATTTCACATAGCAGCAACACAACGACTTAGAGAAGTGCGCAGTTTTCTGGGAGAGAGAGAAGTTTGCATACACTGCAGAAGAAGACTGTTTTCAGGGTTTCGAGATTTGGAAAACATTTCCATATTTTTCTTTTCTTTCTTCATTGTACTCTGATCTCAGAATTATTATCTCTAGACGAAGGTTGCTGGGTTTTCTCCCATTTGGGTTTCCCAGGTGAAAAATACTCATGTTATTGTTCTGTGCTTTGTCTATCTTCTAGTGATCCTATTGATAAATGCAATTAAGATATACTGCTATAATCTTAAGAAAATCTGACATGGTATGAGAGTAGTGCTAGAAGAAGCCATTGTCGAAACTCTGTCGACAACCTGTTGAAACTATGGTTTCATCTTTCAAGGTTTTCACTCAACCTTTTGGAAGAAAAAGAGCCTTGGGAATTCCGCTCTAAGGAGGGCGCATCTTTTGGTGAAGATAGAATTTAATTCTGAGAATTTTTAATTTTGACCTAATTCTACAGTTGCGACATAAATTAGGGTTATCAGTTTTGACCTACTTTCTCCACAGTTTTGGCTCGACTCTACCTCTACTCAACTCACCTCTATAAGGCGCATTTATCTGTGGAGTCAGTTTTCCAAAATTCCAACTTTCATTTTTGACCTAGCCTCTACAAGGGTCTAAGATCCATATTTGCAGTCAAGATGATCAGCATGAAGGTTGAAGATCGTTTGGAAGGGGCTTCCAACTTCATTCCCTGGAAGTCTAGGGTTCTTCTTCTACTAGAAGAAAATGACCTATTACAGTTTGTAAAGGCAAAGGTCCTAGATCCCGAAGTCAAAGAAGACAAATTTCGCTGGAGAAATAATGATGCCAAAGCAAGGAGAATTTTAGTGGACTCAGTTAGAGATCACTTCATTCCTCAGATCTCAGAAAAAACGACTATAAGGAGGATGTTCAAAACCCTAAAGAAGCTATTTGAACATAGTAGCATCAATGTGACTCTCACATTGAGGAATCAACTATCAAATATGAAGATGACGAATTTTGAGAATATTGCCTCATATTTCATGAGGACCACCGAGCTTCGGGACAAGCTAAAGTCCAATGGAGACAATCTTGAAGAAAATGATCTCGTTATGACCATCTTAAATGGTCTCCCACCATGTTGGGAGTCTTTCATCCAAACTATAAGTGGTCGAACCAAGTTGCCTAAATTTGATAAGCTATGGTCAGAATGCACTCAAGAAGAAACGAGAATTGCATCACGCCAAAGACTTCATGGTACTCAACTTGAGGAAATTAAAGCGTTCGCATCTCATGCCAAGAAAGGCAAGGGAAGGGGAAGGAAGTCGTACATTCACAAGCATCAAGACAAGAGATTAAGTCCTCCCCCATATCAAAAGAAACAAAAGAATGATCTATCTCAGATCCAATGCTATAGGTGTAAGAAATACGGTCATTATGCTAGTAGCTGTCGAAGTTCACACAAAAAGAAGCATGAAGCTTCAACAGCTGGTGTAGAAGAAGATCATCATCATAAGAAACAAAAGAATGAAGATTGTACAAAATTCTTCTTCATATCAACCCTATCAGGTACTGTTCCCACCACTAGTGATACTTGGCTCATAGATAGTGGTGCATCTAGAAACATGACATGATATAAAGAAAATTTCTAGGAAGTAGTTGAGAAGGATTCTCATCTTCGAGTTGTACTTGGGGATGATGCCAACTACATTGTGAAGGGATCTGGGGCTACCTCCCTTTAGCTAGAGTCTAATGACACTCTACATTTAAGTGATGTGCTCTATGTACTTGGTATGAAAAGAAATCTTGTTTCCATCTCAGCCTTAGAAGACAAAGGATATAAAGTGGCATTTTCAGATGGAAAAGTACTTGCTTGGCATAAGAACTCAAGCATGGATACAACCAAAGTAATTGGTATGAGAGAGGAGAGCTTGTATCGACTGAACACCCACTAGTCCAAGCCCTAGTCCATGACTCTACAACTATGGGTGAGTTATGGCACAGAAGACTAGCTCATCTAAATTACATATCTTTCCCAGCAGTGAAGAACATAGTTATAGGTATACCAGTGCTACAGGTAGACCATGCTGGAACATGTAGAGGATGTGCACTTGGAAAGAATGCCAATAAATCCTTCCCAGATAGTGAGAGAAGATCCAAAGAAATATTGGATCTAGTGCACTCTGACTTGTGTGGCCCAATGACAGTTGCCTCATTGGGAGGATATCATTACTATGTGACCTTCATTGATGACTACTCACGGAAGACTTGGATCTACTTTCTTAAGACCAAGGAATTCAAGGAAGTACTCGGTAAATTCAAGGAGTTCAAAGCACAAGTTGAGAATTTGTCAAGGAAGAGGATCAATATCCTAAGATAAGATAATGGTGGAGAATATACCTCTACGAAATTCAATGATTTATGCAAAGAAGAAGGAATTGAGAGGGAGCTTATAGTTCCCTACAATCCCCAGCAAAATGAGGTTGCTGAAAGAAATAACAGAACAATTGTGGAGGCAACCAAAGCTATGATTCATGACTAGAGTCTACCCATGTTCTTATGGGCAGCGGCATCCAGACCAATTGTATATGTACAGAACAGAT
The DNA here is from genome assembly GCA_001517045.1 of Pseudotsuga menziesii. NCBI lineage: Eukaryota > Viridiplantae > Streptophyta > Pinopsida > Pinales > Pinaceae > Pseudotsuga > Pseudotsuga menziesii. The sequence continues at coordinate 82,815 of LPNX010109813.1, read as the reverse complement.
GCCCACATAAGATAGTGAAGAACATGACTCTTGAAGAAGCCTTTACAGGAGTAAAACCAGAAGTAGGTCACCTCCGAATCTTTGGTTGTCCAGTCTACATACATGTGCCCAAGAAGAAAAGGACAAAGTTAGAACCTTCAGGCAAGAAGGGAACTTCCGTGGGATACAATGAATCTTCAAAGGCCTACAGAATCTATATCCCAAGATCTAGACAGATTGACGTTAGGAGGGATGTGACCTTTGAAGAGGAAATGGTTGTCAGGAAAGGCAGATGATCAAACATGGAGATCGATGATGAAGAAATGGAGAGGAGATCATCTTCCCCTCGCATTTAGGATGAATTAGCAAAGAAAGATGAACCCATCGATCCCATTGATCTAGTCACGACAATTGATATTCCTGAAGATATGGCAGTAAGCCGGAAAAGACCTAGATGGGAGCAACATACCTTACAGGATGTAGAGGGGCATGAAGCCCCACACTGTTCTTTACGAGAAAGCAAAAGACCTCAGAGGTTCTCCAGTTATGTAGCATTGATGAGTCACATCATTAGAGGAAATTTCAATCTAAAATGGGCCTTCCAAAAATAATAAAAATTCCATGTCATCATGTATTAGCCAATCAAAATGCTTTAAAATTCAGAAAGGGAGCACCTCTTAAACAAAATTTTAATATAAATTTGGGGATAGGTATCATAAAAAACTAATTTTTTTGTTCGTATTTTCGACATATCTCCCTGTGTTTTTACTCAAATTTTGATCGGGAGAGCTCATTGGATGCGAAATTAAATTCCGCATCCAACGAGTACCCACTCGGCATACTTTTGACGGGTCCCGCTACCCCAAAAAGAAGAAATACCTGAAAAAAGCGTGATGATGACATCATCATCATGTTTTTTCAGGTATTTCTTATTTTTGGGGTAGCGGGACCCATTCAAAAGTATGCCGAGTGGGTATTTGTTAAATGCGGAATTTAATTCCGCATCCAACGAGCTCTCTCGATCGAAATTTGAGTAAAAACACAGGGAGATATGTTGAAAATACGAACAAAAAAGTAGTTTTTTTTTCTTCCTCCAAAATTAACAAATATTATATTATTATTTTAACTATTATTTTATTAATTTTCCTTACGAGGCCCATTTTGAGTTGAAATTTCCTCTAATGCATTGACTCAGAACCCACCACTTATGAAGAAGCATCTAGACACCACGTTTGGAAGGATGCCATGATGGAAGAATATCGATCCATCATGAAAAATGATGTGTGGGATATTGTACCGAGACCTGAGGGGAAGTCAGTTGTCACTTCCAGATGGCTATACAAAATCAAACATGGAGTAGATGGGAGTATTGAAAAATACAAGGCTAGATTTGCTGCCAGAGGGTTCTCTTAGAAAGAGGGAGTCGATTATGATGAGACATTTGCTCCCATGGCTCGATACACTTGCATAAGATCGATCATTGCTATTGCTTCAACTATGGGATGGAAGTTGCATCAGATGGATGTCAAGATTTCCTTTCTCAATGGTATTATTGAGGAAGAAGTATACATTGAACAACCAGAAGGGTTTGTTGTTCCATGGAAAGGAGTCCCACGTATGCAAGTTGAAAAAGGCGTTATATGGACTCAAGCAAGCACCTCGTGCTTGGTGTGAACGAATAGACGGATTCCTGGTGAGTTTGGGATTCACCAAGAGTGATGCAAACCCCAACCTTTACTGCAAGGTTGTGAATGATGAGCCATTGCTTTTGGTACTATATGTTGATGACTTGTTTCTTACCGAAAATGAGAAACTTATCTTATGGTGTAAGAAGAAACTCGGCTCTGAGTTTGAAATGAAGGATCTTGGATTGATGCACTACTTCTTGGGATTAGAAGTATGGCAGAGGCAGAAAGAGATTTTCCTAAGACAAGGAAAATACACCATAGATATATTGAAGAGATTCAGAATGTTGGACTGTAAGTCCATAACTACTTTGATGGATGCAAACTTGAAGAAGCTGAGGGATTCTGCTTCAAATTCAAATTTGATTGATCCCATTATGCATCGCCAGTTGATTGGGTCATTGATGTATCTGACGAACACCAGACCAAACATTTGTTTTGCTGTGAATGCTCTCAGTCAGTTCATGTACGAACTGAGGCAGATTCACTGGATTGTTGCAAAACATGTGCTCAGATACTTTCGTGGCACCGTGGGATATGGTCTATGATATGATTCAGAATGTGACTTGAAATTGCAAGAGTTTACAGACTCGGATTGGGCTAGATGTTCTACTGATAGGAAGAGTAATTCATGATGTTGTTTCGGTTTGGGTTTTGCAGTTATTTCCTGGTGCAGTAGGAAGCAAAACTCAGTAGCTGTTAGTACTGCAGAGGCCAAGTATATGGCTGCTAGTTCAACAGCGCGAGAAACAGTTTGGCTTCGTAAACTTATTGCAGGATTGTTTTGCCAAATTCCAGAGCCAACCGTGATTCACTGTGATAACCATAGTTGTGTGCAAATGTTAGTGAATCCTGTATTTCATGACAAGTCGAAGCACATAGAGTTCAGTATCACTTTATACATGATATGGTGTAAAAATGTGTGGTCGAGCTACAATATATTTAGACAGATGACCAGACTGCAGATGTTCTCACCAAGCCTCTTCCTAGAGTGAAATTTGCATACTTTCACGGAAGACTTTGAGTAGAAGAAAACGTATCCCTCCTTGAGAGGGAGAGATGACTAAGAGACACTTACTATACCCTTGCCTAGGTACCTCTACTCATCCAGGTTCTCAGCTAGGTATGGGAGAAATCCCATCGACAGATGAGACAAACATGTTGTATATGGTTGGGTTCACATAGTTGCCTCTGCTTGTCTGAGTGCTCAGTCAGGTATGGGAGAAATCCTATCGGTAGATGAGTTAGACATGTAGTAGATGGTCGTGTGATTGCACATGTACCTCTACTCGTTTAGGTTCTCAGCCAGGTATGGGAGTACCTCATCGACAGATGAGACGAACAGGTAGTAGATGGTCATGCTCGTGTGCTCATCCAGGATCTCTAACCAGGTATGGAAGTATTCAATCGACAATAGAGACAAATAGTAGCATCATATTTTCTCTTAGACATCTGGATAGAACAAATTCATAAAGGCAACGTTTAGTACGTTTAGAGACGATAGAGACAATATAGATGTACAGATGAAACCCAGATGATCATGATGCTGATGAAGACCGAATAATACCTTCCTTGTTGAGAGGGAGTGTTGGAGTTTGTGCAACTTCAGAAGCTATTCTTATTGTCCTCCTTCGGGAGTTGAACTTGTTTTAATCATTCATACAAACCCTAGAAAGAACAATGTAACCCTTGGGGTGAAAAGTCAGCAATAAAATAATAAAATAAAAATTATGAAATATAAAATTATATTGCTCCCCCAAGTAAAGTCGGCCCCAGTTAAATTATGAGTGGGAAAACAATATAAAAAGGAGGCACCCCTCCTCACTATTTCCATAGCAGCAACACAACAGCTCATAGAAGTGCGCAGTTTTCTAGGAGAGAGAGAAGTTCAGATACACTGCAGAAGAAGACTATTTTCAGGGTTTCAATCTTTGGAAAGCATTTCCATATTTTTCTTTTCTTTCTTCATTGTACTCCGATCTCAAATTTTTTATCTCTAGACGAAGGTTGCTGGGTTTTCTCCCATTTGGGTTTCCTAGGTGAAAAATACTTGTGTTATTGTTTAGTGCTTTGTCTATCTTCTAGTGGTCATATTGATAAATGCAATTAAGATATATTGCTATAATCTTAAGAAAATCTAACACCCTAGCCCATCATACTTGTGGAATTTGGTGCTCGACCTTTTCGGCTTGAGACTATATTCAACCTTGTCTCTTTGCTACATTGCATCAGAGCTTTGTTGACTCAACAAAGGGACAAGACTGGTATATGCACTTGGCCTACTTTTCATCAGGGTCCATTGCCTCAAGAAATGAATTTAGGATAAACTCTTTGTTGGTATGTGGGGGTCTCGTATTTTTTGGAGTCTATTGGTATTGCAATGGATTGACTTCCCCCATTTAAACACTCTCTAGATGCACTTGGTCATCTCTTACCTACCAAGCATGAGATGAATGGGATCATCCGAGATGATATCGACATGTAATGGTGTGGGTCACTCGGATCAACCCTTAAGGCAGGTTATGTCCGAAGATGGCCTTCTACACATAACACTTCATGGATTTGAATGATAGGCTCATTGTTTGGCCCCATTACACACTTTGACATTGGGTGCACGCTCTTCATATTCCCTTCGACCAATTGAGGGTAAGCTCTCATAGACTTAGGGTTGATTCTCATAGACATAGGGTTGAGTCGAATCACTAGATTGTTTGATTTGATGGGATTTTCCAAGTGTGCCATCTTTAGGAGGTTGAGAATGAGGAGTACTTCATTATTCGTTGCCCTATCTATTATGAGATTCGAGGGTGGTTTTATTGTCTTTTCAAGGATCTTATTGTTAGGGATCTTCAGACTCTAGCCAGTTTCTTTAGGTATCCTAACAAACGATGTTCAACCTTATACTTGTAGGAGATCCTCTTGTGCTTCTTCCTCATAGTTGAGCCACATCCACATCACAAACCAATTTCCACTCAACAAATCACTTCATTTTCACGATCTCCCATCTACTAGGGTCATCGAGAGGCAGACATATAGTGACTATGTTTCCAACCCTAGATCTATGGGTACTTGGAGGAGAACTTGCACTCCCTAATGGCATTGCCAACTCTAGTACCTTACCAATAGCCAACCGATACAATATAGACCACAAAGATAGGTCCCCTCCTCCAACCAACAACACATTACACGGTCTGGCTCTTCTAGGTCTTCCTCTAGACAAATTTATGTGTTGAAATTCCTCCATTAAGCTTTGGATGTTAGGAGAGATGGTTCCAGTGGACCATGATTGCCTTTGTACCATTTGTATTCCAGATTCTAGATCCATTCTCTTTGTACATCTCACTCTCGGATTGACTCTCATCTTCAAGTTGGTTTTTTGGGATTTAGATTAGAATCATACTTTACTTTTTGCATATTACTTTTCATAGAAGTCATTTTAGTGTTCCCACTTTGTATTGACACTATTTTATACCCTACAGTCCCTTTGACCTACTTCAGTGGCCATTTGTTTGACATTATTAAAATTATCTTATCTTATTTTATCTCCAATTATTTACAAAAAACATAAGAAGATATTTAAGTTGTCATTGGGGAAATTTTGTGATTGTTACATTAAATCCCTATTGTGGAATATTCTTATCATCATGTATGGAAATCATATTATCATCTTATATAGGCAATGTAGCAATTATAAAGATACAATTCAAGTGTATGACATAATGTCTCAATGGAATTACAGTTTTTGATATTCATGTCTCAAGTTTGTTTCCCACACTTTGGCATTTAAATTTTATGTAATGATGAATTTTTGGAGGAAAATTCTACAAATGAGTAGATTTATTTATTTCCTGTGTGTTCCACGTTATCTCCAGCCCTCATGTAAGATTCAATTAGGTGTTGTATAGTATTTATTAATGCCAAATGGATTGGTTAACATAAATAATTTCTCAACATGGGAAATTGATCACTTTTTTCATTGTTTATTCTAAAAGTTCTTCCGTTCAAATCTGATACTACTATATAGATGATATTCAAGTTTAATTTACCCCATATAGATGTGATTCAAAAAATATGGATTAGTTTTAATTTCAAATTCTTATGCTTTCACGGGAAATTGGGATCTAAGAGAATAAGATAACCTAATTTTTGAGTTGCATATCTTTCTCGTGTTCAATTTTTATGCAGTCTTGATAAATGAACACAACAATCTCAATACTATTCAAGAAATCGACTGAGTAAATAGTCAAAGTGTATCACTTGGAGTATACGATAGCAATGATTGTATTTGCTCATGAGGAAGAGGCAATAATTATTGAGATAACTGAATAGACCATTGAATAGACCATAGACCATTTTTTCCTTTAATATTTCCTTTTGATTTCCATAAAATATGATATTTTTAAATTTGTATTTGTAGGTTTTCATTAGCATAGATGATATACACAACAATGTATAGGTTGTTCAGAGTAGTTACACAAAATCATGTAGGGAAAATAACATCAGAGTCAATACCAGGGATCAACAATAATGCCACTTCTTTTCTTGAACATGATGGCTAGAATGTGGCGAGGTTCCTTTCTTACGTCTATGACATGTAGGTATCATATTCAATTGGAGTTATGTTGACTAAGAAATTTGTAGAAAAGAATAATCCCATCAAAGAGGAAAAAAAAAACCGACAATTTTGGTAGGTAAATAAGATTTTTATATTAAACAAAAACTATAATTTGTATAGATGGAGTTTTGCATGCTACCTTCGTTCTTTAAAACATAGAAAATTAAATTAATGCAAATTTGCTTAAATTTATGAAAAATGTCATCGTTCCACTACTACAAGGGGAGGGGATGTTTGAGACATTACACTCATTATGTCTCCTGCTTACCTAGTTTAATTTTTTTCTTGTGTTTTTTCATAACAAGAAAGACAAACTATTAGGGTAATGAAAAGGAACAAGCATTAGTGGGAAGAGAAAATTGAAATCAGGGCTCCAAAATGTTTCATCTTCGATTTCTATTCCCTATTAGGAAATCATTTTGTCTTGTGCAATCCATTTCTACCTTACATGCTCAACCTCGTCCCTGCAACTTGTCTCTGCTCTACACAATTACTCATAGCTCCCCTAAACCTTAATTTTATCTCTCCTTGTCAACACTCACTCAAATGATGAGTGCATTATTGATAGTTATATTCTAGCTCGATTTTAGTGAATAATGACTTAAAATATCTCTTGTAATGGTGAACCATGTTTTTGTTGAGTTGAATAGGATGTGTTGTGCCACGGGGGCTTCAATCAATGAATCTCTAGCATAGCATGTTCATTCGTGGCATATGAAACAATACCCCTAATTTAAGTAAATATTTGAAAATACCTCCCAAAATCATTTTTTATTGAAATACTGAGAGCGGGTGAATCAATATTTGTACAATTAGAAATTTAATAAAAAGCAGGATGCTGATCACCAATCACAACACATCATCGATATGTATAAAAATAACAAGCTGCATAGTACACATTAATTTTTGACGTGGAAACCCAAGTTCTGGGGGTAAAACCACGGAAGTTTTTTTAAAATAGTTTTCCAGAAATAAATGGAAGGAGGAAACACCCCCCTTATTGTAAAGACTTCAAATTTTCCAGCTGCAAATGGAAGGAGGCTTCAACCCCCTGATTTACAGGCTCCAAACTGGAAGGAGGCTACGACCTCTTTTCCTTGCCCCGTCCTACCACCCTGAAGAAAAAGATTGCCGAACTTGTGGACCTGTCACATATCAAACCTTGTATACTTTGTTGATAACATCTGGACTCTGATCACTGCCAAATCTTCCTTGTATAAGTCATATCACTGCAACAAACTACTCATGTACATCCTTGTACACCTCGTCATACACAATTACTGGACAAGTGGTTATGCCCTTCTTTTACTGAACACAAGGCATGCATATACATCATCAAGTAAGCATCATCATCATCAACATGTAATGCATATGTAGCAAGTACACATCATAGTGCATGGAAGAGTGTCATCACACCATAGCTTGCATATTCATCATTATGTATCATTATATCACAGTGTATAGCAGAATGTGCATCATAGCATGGGAGAGTATCAACACAAAAATAAACCACTGTATGTATTATACACACTGTTCACACGCATTCACTGTTTTTGCACATGCTGCTCATACACTAGTACACTTACTGTACATATTCACTTGTACATTACATTTGTACAAAATATCTGAGTAGGATCATACCTTGTTAATGAGTTATTGTAAGTGCTGAAGACCATACCCATAAGAAGAAACTTCATACCGTGAGGAGACCTCATCTTGAGATTGTAAGAGGCAACAACAAGGATACTTTGACCAAAGGAAGGACTATTCTGAACTGTAAAAACCAGACTGTGTAGTATGTTGTTATGGATTGCTTCCACCAAGTTTTTTTTTTAACACTGTATTACATCAAAGGCATGGACTGCTCAAGCTAGCAGATCATCCAAGAATTTCAGACCAATCAAGAACCAAAATGTGACTGTGTGAGTGTTGTAAAGAGACCTTAGGAAATCACTGTTTTAAGAGTTAATCTTTGTGTAGTTCAGATCTACTAAAAGCTGAAAAACTTGGGTGTTACTCTTCCCAAAAAGGGTTTGGTGTCCAGCGAAGCTTCTTGTCTTTAAACCAACGAAATTACCTCACTTGCACCACTTGAAATCTCAATGAAGCACCTTTTTAATCGTTGTATATTAAAAAAGTGATAAGTTTGATGTATAAATACTTTGACTAGTCGTTGAAAGGAATTAGATTGGGGTCGACTTCAAAGGTTTTTATTAATTAAAAGTTTTATTTAAATCTTTAAAACATATAAAATGGCACCCCTTTTACTGAGGCCGAATTCTTGTAGGGTACCAATATTTTATTTGGCTTAAAAAGTTTTATTAATTAAGATTTTAAATTAATATTTAATTAAAGCAAGTTTTAATTAAAAATTGTTTTATTAAATAAATTTTTTTTATCATTACTTTTTAATGTTTGACCACTTACGCATACTTTTAAAATTGAGTCCATTATGAAGACTTGTCATGGTCAAAGTTTACTCTTATTATTTTATTTATAAAAATCTTATCATTACTTTTTAATGTTTGACCACTTACACATGCTTCTAAAGTTGAGTCTATTATTTTACTTATGAAGACTTGTCATGGTTAAAGTTAAGTTTATTTGTTTCAAATATTTCATTTTGTTGATGCTCTTATTGCTTAGTATAAGTTTTGGGTTTAAACATTTATTTTAAACTTTATTTCAACTTTATTAACATTTTAATTAAAGATGACTATAATGAGTTTAAACTTGTTTTAAATGCTTTAGATTAATGATAAATGTTTAAATAATTTATAAAATTATTAATAGGTGTTTTAACACTTTAACTTGATGTGAAGTCTTAGTGGGTTGCTTTTTAATATTTTATTTATTTGTAAAAATTGTTTTAAACAATGTTTTATCATTAAACTTAATATTATTATAATTATGTTTTAGTACTTATTAACCATGTGTGTGTAGGTTAAATTATTAAAATATGTTTTAAAGGATTTAGTGAGAAGGGTTCATCATGAGAGCAAGGGTTAGAGTAAAGGTGCAATGGGCATTATTATGCAATATTAGTGTGTTGTTAGTGTTTTAAGAGCATAGAGTAGAGAGTAGGCTTAGGGACCAAGGGTAAGGTTTTTAGGGTATTTTGTTAGGTCATTAGAGTCACCACAAGTGAAGACACGCAACCATCAAGGTGTGGGGTGCCTAGGCTTCCCCTAGGGTACCATGACCTTTATCAAACACAAATGACCACTGAAAGGGTCATTTGGATTCTCGCAACTTTTTCAACCCACCAAGGACAACTGAAAAGATACTTAGGGGTACTTAAACAATCTACAGGGTGTACAGAGATTTTGGCAATGTCCCAAGGGTTCCAAGGGCTTCAGACTTGGGCTTGGACAAGGTGAAAAGGTCTCCTTACACTGACACTTACTTAATCTGTGGGGTCTCCTCAAGGGGCACCAAGACACATCGACACACACATGTTGGCATTAATGACAATTTAGTCAACATTTTTAACTCCCTCCCAATATGCCTTCCCAATTTAAAAAAACCCCTATTTTCACTATATATTGTATGTATCCATTTTTTTATTTATAACCCTTTATATATCTACCTAGTAAATTGACATGATACCCCTCTTATGACCCCACATGCATTCTACAATGCACCTTGCTTCTTTCGATGTATATTGTGGATGCACATTACTTCACCCATAATGCAATTACTCAACCACATATCATTATGATTTGCGGCATCTAATGGTCTAATGAAGAGATGGGAGATCACTTCGTGTATGTCACTAGAGCCATTGCACATAGTACAAAATTTAGATTCAATGTTGGAGGTCCCCAATTGCCAACTAAGCCTCTTGTGGGATGGTTATACAAGCCCCCAGGAGACCATTGAGATAAATAAGTTGTTTAGCAACTGAAAACTTCTATGACAATAATATAAGGGATGCATTAACAATTGTAGAATACCATTTATTTATGAGGGAGCTTTACAATCTTTACAAAAGTAAATTTTGCATCAAGAAATGAGTTGTGCTTGAGAACCCTCCCTGTTACGGAGAGAAACTTCCTATGCCTTGGGGTGTACCATAACATACAGCTAGACACGAGAAATCAATCCCTTCCCAATATGCAAGAGAAACTAAACATCTAACACTAAGGGACCTCGAATCATACCTTATTCCAGACGGTTGAAGTAGATCCTCGTTGAGCTTTTTCCAATCCTGCTTGTGCTAGCAATTTGCTCTCAACAACAACAAACAAAACAAGTATGCTTTATAATATGGTGTTAGATTTACTATAGCATATATAATCAACAGTGTATAAGCAATTAAACATATCCATGGATTCAATATTAATTCAAATGCACATTATTGGACAGGAAAATATATTTCTATTAATCAAATTAGAGATTACATAAGTGACAACCTCTGTCGGCACATCTGCAAAACGGAGAAACCGAGTCATCCACCTGGGCCTCCACCATCTCAATCCTCCATCTCTCGATAGCAAGCTCACAAGTAAAGGCAAGCTTGGGAAGAACACAAAGTGTTCCAAAGAGACAAAAGGATGCAGACTCAAGTATATGCAAGCTATGGCAACAATGGACTATAGTTTCGTTGCTCTTCAATTCCTCCTCTTCAATGTATCCAATGGGTTCTTTATATAGCACTCCAATAGGGTAATGGAGGGTCAAATATGAGTGATCTCGAGGCATATGGAAGGCTAAGAGTCAAGTGGCTCGAACACACATGAAAGAAAATTACAAAAATATTTGGATTTATGCACACATCTCGATGTATGCGGGTTTGAGGTCAAAAGTCGCGTGTACATGCGAGTATGGGATTAAAAGTCCCATACAACAATAAACATGTGTTTTTAGGGATGAACTTGGAAACATCAAAGTACAATATCAGTCCATGGGGTCTAAAGAGTCTGGAGAGGGACATGGAAGGCCATAAATATGTGATCAACCATGTGCGGTAAAATTAGCTATAACAGATGCCCCCTAATGTGTGAGGTCAGAGGGGTAACATGATGGCCGGAATACATTATAAAATCCATCCTAGAAGTGGGGTGATGAAGAACCAGGTGGAAGAACCAACCATCCATCAGTATAGTACAATAATCAATCTCTGCATATGACTGCAAATACATATAGCAGTCCTGGATACATAAGAGTATAATGGCCATGAATAGGCATGATATACAAAATGTGACATGTGTGGTCATTGCCACGTACAATATATAATAGATCAGAATCTAAATGATGAAGATATACAATGGATTAAGATCTCCATAATGGCTGAAGATATACAATGGATCACGATCTCCATAATGGCTGAAGATATCTGACATACACTGGAAGCACATCATGGGTGCTAAAATCTCATGAACGCTGGCATGATCAAGGAGGTAGCATATGTGGAATGCCACCAAGCTGGAAAGTCTTCAACCAGCACGAGGTACTCAGCAACGCTGTATAATGTGGAAGAACTCGAACAAGATGTGCACGAACTAGTAACAAATCGGGAATGGCCGGCATGTAAAGTCAAGACAACCGAGGAATGGTCGACTAAGGTTTCAACTTCCTTCGAACAAGAGAATAAAGGCAAATGGCGACTCGAGATAGGCAGCATGGACTCGATATGCAAACTGGGACATCTTTGTGACACAGGAGGCATCAACAGAGGCTCCATAGGGACTGAAAGCTTAACCAGTCGGTGGAGATAAACTCAGAGTAACGAGTAGAGCTCCTAAAGTCAAACCAATAACCCAACCAACGGATGTGATATACAGTGCTTTATTCGAAGGCGGCACGACTTGACTGTTGCCAAAGATAACATCTTTTTCTGTCCGACTTTTTGGTTTTTTGATTTTTTTGGGACTTTTTGTGATATTTTGAAAAGCTTGAAAAAGAATAAAAGTGATTTATAGTTACAAATCTAGGAGGAGACGAGTATCACGGGACAAGCAAACTAGTTCCAAGCAGCGGAACATACCTATGCTCAATGCAATGAAACATTTGCAGGATAACGACACTCGGGGGAAAGTCCCCTCTCAATAAAAAATGGGGAATCAAGCTGTAAAAGATATGTAAAAAGGCTCTGCTTGGCTAGACATGAGACAAGCTCGGACTATATGGCTGATAATCAAAGTCACGGAAGACGGCATAAGGCTCAATAAGGCAAGCAAAACTCATGATAATGCAATTACAACTTGACATATACAAGGGAGTCCCGGGGAGATGGCCAGCATAAAGTTCAAGAGGAGTATGAAGCTCTTGCTCAAAGTCATGGCGGTACTATACAAAGGACTCCCACACCCTAAAGGAGAAATGTCGGCATGGGCACCAAATGCAATACATGATCTAACTAGGGTACCTATGTATGAGAAAGCTCTACGATTCACATAATGTCACTTCTAAAAGCAACAAGAAGGTTCTGTGACAAGATGGAATGGGTTCGTACCTAGGGTTAAGATGAAATGGTCATAAGGCTATGCAAAATGCAAGCGGATGTGAAAATCTAACATATATGCCAGTTTAAACATAATACTTGAAATAGGTACAAACGGGTCGAAGACACGGTCAAACCGCATTCAAAACGGGATCCTACAACATCAAATTAGTTCAAACGGTCCAAAATAGTCAGAAACGATAAAAAACTATAGAAAGTGGGTAAAAATTTCAATTTTTTTCTATAAAATAGTGAAAAAGTAAAAATTTTCATATCATTTTGAATTTTTACCCACCATAGTGCATTTGAGTCCAGAACTTCAGAAGCGAATTTCGGGAGCATCGTCCAGTGGAATCCCTCGACGTTTGATCCAGGTAAATTCCCTTGCCCCTCTCTTTCATTTTGATATAAAAATTTTAAATTTTCATGGTCCATTTAAATTTTTAGGCCATCCCAACTTGGGCGTTTCGGTCCACGTGGATATCGGGCATTTTTTCGTGTATAGGGTTGGGCATACGCGGAAAATGCCACAAAAACTGTGTACATACGTGGCTGTTTTGCAGACAGTAGCGTATAGGGCCGCGAACAAGGTTTTTATGGGCAAATAATGATAAAAAATTGTGTTTTTTGTGCAGGACGGTACTAGAGTGGAGAGAGAGGGAACTTGGTGATGTTGAGGAAGCTGTTAAGGCTGACCTCATGGCTCAACAAGCATTACGGGCATGTGGCTTATACAAGTTTTTGTCTCTTGGCAGCTTGAGGGCAAAGCCAAGACTACTACAGCTGCTGGTAGATTATTGGGATCCAGAGTTTGAAACCTTTCAGATAGATGGAATGTCACTCAACCTTGGGGCTGAGGACATATATTTCATCACAGGTTTGTCTCGATGAGGGGAGGTGGTGAACCTCCGATCTCGTGGGCCAGGAGGCGGGATGACTATAGATGACTTTATAGTTGTGTACTGCCTTCCCAATACAGAGAAGGTTGGGAGTAAAATCCCGACAAACGCGATTAAGATTCTGGGGCTGAAAGCCATATTCTTGGCATTAGGCAGGATTGCGGGTTTGGCATCACTCCACGAGGCCTCACGACCATTGATGTTCTATGCAGTAGAGTGTATGCGGCCTACAATATATGACTGGAGAACTATGTTGTCGAGCAACATGAAACAATAGCTTAATGACTGCAAGATGGGTAGGGTGTGGAACTTCGGGTTTGGCAGCATACTGAGCACATTCTTTTTTGAGCGGGTGCCAGGGCTAATCCCTAGAGTAGACATTGCTCCACATGGAGTCCGGGATCTAGCCCAGCGATGCTGGGTGAATGTCATGCACAGACTGGGAGGTGGAAGGGTGGCTAACCCCTACCCAACATAGTTCTTTCCATGGCGGCGAAGACAACTCATCGCCATAGATGACTATCCCTATGCAGGGATTGACTTCCGCAGCGACCCAGACATGCTCCTACCACTAGGAGCGGCTTATGGAGACATAGGTAACGAATCCCAAACCCACTTTTAATTTTTGAATTATTTATATTTTTTGTGTTTTTTGATATATGAAATCAAAAGACATGTTTTTGGTGTGACGACACATAGTGATAGTCTGTCATGTATATGTAGATGTAGGACCACGACGACCATATGGCTTTCCTCGTCATCAATGGAGGGGAAGAGGTGATGAGATCATGGGTGCGGATGCAGAGTGGATGCTCTAGAGCATTCACACGAACTTTGTTCGATTAACGCAGAGAGTACCCGTGGCAGAAGTCGAGGACTTGCCTGAGGCCATGCAGCGCCAGGTGGTTGGAGTACCACGAGCATGGGTTCGATTGTTTCGTCGGCTAGCTAGAGTTGTGGTGTGCTACCATGATCAACACTCTCCTCCACCTCAGGCTTAGAGACCTGGGTGTATATTTTTTGTATGATCGTGTAGTATATTTTGATGGCTTGGAAGCCCCAATTTTGTATATGAAACAAATGCCAATCTAAGAAATAGTTAGCATATGAATCAACAACTTTATTAAAGTTTTCTTGGAACATGTATGTATGTTATACTCCCAAATTGTCGTTCTAGCAATCTAACCCGCAATAATATTCCTAATAATGTCAGATCCCTAACACGATACAAGCCATTAAGTTGTGAAACCACTAATTGCGAATCAAGACATACCTCAAGAGAATGAACACTATGCGAAATGGCATCACGCAATAACTCAATAATGACACTATATTCAACAACATTGTTTGACGAAGGCTGTAAACATACGCCTCCTGAAGACAATACTTGACCCGTGCGAGTATAAATCACCCAAGCGATCGAAGCTGAGTTTTGAGTGTAGCGGCTAGCACCATTAACGAATCCTATGTAAACGGAAGACTCCATAGACATCTGCCATAACAAACGAAAGCTAATCAACAAACTCGATTACCATAAGAAAACCTAACTATGCAATGCAAAACTGTACAATAATATACAAAAATCAGCCCTAGCTGAAGATCATGCATAGTATTTTTTGAGATAGAGCCCATTTTTAGGCTTCGCCAAGGCTGTCCCTTCATAATCAACCAACTCATATGCGCCTTTCTCTAAGACATGGTTAACCACGTAAGGATCATGCCACATGGGATTAAACTTTCTTGCCCCCAAGGGTTCCTTAGCTTGATCCCACAAAAGGATCAAGTCACCTTCACTAAACCTCCTAGGACGAATTGACTTATCATACTGGACCTTAACGCGACGCTTGTTAACCTCAAGAGCCACTAAGGCATCTCGGCGCTGCTTATCAAGCTACTCTAAGTGGACCAAACGCTCTCCAAATGCGGAAGTCTCTGATAAAAGCTCCACAGCTAGCTTCAAAGAAGAGATTTCACATTCAACCGATAATACTGACTCCACCCCATGCATAAGCTGATAAGGAGAAAAACCTGTGGCAGTCTTGACTGCGGTTCTATAGGCCCACAAAGCAGGATACAACATAAGATGCCAATTGTTCTTGCTTTGTGCGATGGTTTGTTGGAGAATGGACTTAAGTGACTTGTTCACTACTTCAACCTATCCATTCGCTTGAGGGTAATAAGAAGAGGAGTGCTTTTGCTTATATCTTAACTTTGAAGCCAACTCTTCCATCATTTTGTTCTGAAAGTGCCTGTCATGGTCAGTGACAAGCTCTCTCGGAATGCCAAACCGAGTGATAATTTGGTTAAATACGAAATGCACGGCTGTCTCACCGTCAGATTTAACTGTGGGCATAGCCTCTGCCCATTTCATGAAGTAATCGACAACCACAATGATATGATGGTGCCCCCCAGCCGAAGCTGGGTTGCAATCGATAAAATCAAGTCCCCACCTTGTGAAGGGACCGACAGTGACAATAGGATGCAAAGGGGCAGGACGCAAGCGCATATTATGTGCAAATTCCTGGCAAGGGTGGCACTTCTTGATCGCATTAACGCAGTCCTTCAAGATGGACATCCGAAAATAATTTGCTCAGAGCAGAGAGGATGGCTGCCATATGGCAAGCCAAGTGTAAGGTCTCTCAAAGACCTTAGCACACCTTGAGTTCATAAGGCTGGAGGATGAACTCAACAAAGAAAGGATGGTAACTCAAGGTATACAGACAGGTCCTAGGATCGTGCTTATTGACAGGGGGAGCAGTTAGCAGTGATTAGAGATTTCAGACACATGTATGTGGACACCCTTTGCCATTGATGCCAAAGGGGGATAGATGAAGACAAAAGGGGAGCATGCTCACAGGGGGAGCATGAGTTGTTGTCATCAATGACAAATGGGGAGATTGTTGATGAAATTGTTATTGATGCCAACATGGACTTGTAGTGGCCCCACAGGATGTCATTGATGCCACCAAGTCCCACCTGCAGTGCCTTGACCCCTTACAGAGTGGGTTTGCACCTTGCAGTGCCTTGGATCCCAAACAGAGTGGGTTTGTGCCTTGAAGTACCTTTTACCTAGTTGACAAGGTCCATGTGCCCACAAGCTTGGATCTTGATGCCACCACCTTGCTGATGGTGTTGAAGACCCTGGAGATGGCCTTAAAGCCTTGATGGACGTTGGAGAAACCCTAGATGGGTTGGAGAAGCATTAATGACCCATTCTGTGGTCATTTATGCTATGATGATGTCATGATAGGGTCATGGTACCCACAAGTTGTTTGCATGGTTATTGATGACTTGATGGAGTCTTGGAACACTTGGAGATGGTCCTTAAGCCCACAAGTTTCTTAAAGAAGTCTTGGTTGACATGTTGAAACCCTTTGAACCTTGAAGATGTCCTTATGTGGAACCCTTGATGTATGGTGATGAAGACATGATGGTATGATGACCCTTGGACACTATATGATCATTGATCATGTATTTGGAATATTTTTGGTCTTAGAACCACTTACTCATGGGTCCTTGATATCTAAAATGAAGATCATGAATATAGTTGAATTGGTCATATGTTCAAGATGACCATGTAGCTTGAAGAAGTTTGTGGCACTTATGATGATCATCTATTCCACAAGTGTGTGGTAGTTAAGTTCTTGAACAATGATGTGGTTGACCTATTGATGAAGACTTGGTGGATCCCATGGTGAAGAAGTCATTACCCTTGGCCATGACATTATGATGCTTGAAGCTCTTAAAGATGTTGGAACCCTTGATGAAGAACATGAACCCCTTTGCACATGTTAATGGAGTTATTGATAAAAATAGATGAGCCATTGAAGAAGGCCTTGAAACCTCAATGTGGTACAAATGTTTTGCTTAAATAAAATCTTGCACATAGAATACTACAAAAAGAACCTCTTCAACAAGTCGGCTCAGCCTAAAAAAAATTAATAATAATTTTATTTTAAAAAATCTCCAAACAAGTCGGCTAAAAAATAATGAGAAAAATGTGTATAAATACCCAAGTTGTGCCATCATTTTGTGTGTGTGAAAATTCGGATGAGGAATATCCACTCTGAAATTCGGTGGTTTGACTGAGGCAAATTTCGGAGGAGCAGTGATAGAACCAGAGGAGCAACCCAAATTTCACAGTGACTGACTCTTTTTTCCATAGTCCCGAATTTGCAGCAGTCTGGTATTTTCGTGGGGTTTGTGGCAGCAGTCCGAATTTACAGCAGCAACACCCGAACTTTTGTAGTAGACCTTAGATGTCTTCCTTTTGTAGCGGCAGTGAACCTTAGTGCATGAACAACAGTATGCCCTAACTAATTGACTGTTGAAACCTCGGTGGTAGAATCAGTAGATGATCAACAATGTTTTTGTTTGGGGTTTCTTTCTGACAGTCCATGTTTGAAGACGTATTGGAGCCTCGGATTTTGCTGCAGTTGTTGAGGAAATCCGAAGTGTGTCTTTTGGGTCAATAGAGAACATATTAGTAGCAACCGAATCTCAAGTGGTGAAGGTTTAAAACAATCCCAAATTCTCTCACAATTGACAGGCATCTGAAGGTTATCCACAGCATTGAAAAATTCCAAATTTGCAAGCTTGTTACCAGTCCAAGTCTTACAGCACTCAAATAGTCCTTGCTTGAAGAATGGTGAAGCATGACCACTCTAGAAGATGAAGTATGAGGCGTGAAGTTTGACAGCAGCTTGACATGACATTCTTGACAAAATTTGCAAGCATTCTAAAGCCCTAGTTCATGTCTAGAAAAAACACAGCCCTGAGTTTCTTCCTAGCATGCACAGACTCGAGGTTTTTTAGTGTTTTCACTAGAGTATGAACAGTCTATTGCTGCCCTCCAACATCCACAGCATTGACACAGTCAAGGTATGAAGCTAATGAAAGGTATGATCATGAACAATGGTAGTTACAGTATATGTATACCCTAGTTTGATGCACAGTCACAATGATGAAACACAATGATGATATATGATGGTGTGTACCTTATGATGATTTGTGCACCCTATGATGAACATGTATGCTATTGTATACTCTAGATGAAACAGTGATGATGATGATTATGTAAGCACAATACATAGCAATATATTTGTATATTGATGTATGAGTGGAGAAAGTATATTATACAATAGTATATTTGTGCAAGAAGTGTGAAGTTGAATGATGTTGATGCATACTGCATGATACTATTGTACAGACAGTTGTATGAGGACATATATAGTAATGAAATATACAGTGACATCCTTGGATGTGTAATAAGCAGCAAACAATGACAAGTATATTTGTAAGATGTTGTTGACTATGGTTTGAACAACACACTCTAAATGAGTGACTTGCCCTTGAAGACATAAACATGTTGATGCATCCCCATACACTATGATATAATGTTGTATACTTTGATGATAATACATGCTTTGATAATGATGTACACCTTGTGATGAACTAACATGATGATCCAGACCTTGATGATGATGATGGTGATAGTCTTCAGAAGTGTCACCTAGAGTTGCAGAAGAAGTATTGACCAGAGGCAGAGATGAGCAGTAGTGATGAACCTTTGATGAGCAGATTGATCAGCAGTACTTCACCAACTGTGATGAACAAATAACCAACAGTGTTGAAGAGCAAACTTTGTAGTATTGCAACAGTGTAGATGATATGGTTGATGAGCAGATGACCAGCAACAGTGATGAGCAGATAAACAGATGATTGATGAGCATATGACTTGCAGTATTGATGAGCAGCAGAGATCGATGTGCAGAGATTGAGACGATGAGAAGCGTTGATGATGAACATAGATGGTGAGCAGATGAGCATGAGAAGAGATAATTGATAGCAGATTGAAGAGACAAGTGATGTTGATGTGGTTGATGAAATGATGTGGCAGTGAGCACACTTGACAGTGATATGTGTGTGTGATGAGTGTGATGAGACAGTGAGCTTTAATTGTAAAAGCAAGCTTGTCTTGATTTTGAGGTTAGGATATCTCAAACCCTTCTTAGCAGGGTCTAAGAAAACCAGGCAGGGTCCTGGATGAAGAGTAGGCGCTGATTTTACCTCACGGTTGTAGCCGGTCCAAAACTAATACAAAAAGATTACAAAATTATATGGTGTTGTGTTATTTTGTGTTATGGTTCTTGATGATTCAAATGCTTATGATATGTGAATGATCAAGTGAAAGATGTTTATGAAATTGGTAGAATAGTGGAATGATGAATTGGTAGTTAATTGTGACAAGTTAAGAAAACTTTTGTAATTGGCTTAACACTGATTGACCCCCCCTCTCAGTGTAACATGTCCTACTATGTGAATAGAGGTGTTGAGTTCGAACATAGTAGTCCATCGTCTGATTACCGATGATTGATGTATATCGTTAACAGACGTGAGATCATCCATCGATAATTAAAGTGGGAATTAAGGTACTAGAGTGCAATCTAACAAGTGTGAATAGATGTGTTGAGGTCGAACACTTGGAAGAATCCATTGATCAGGGGACATTGATGTGTTCCCAAAATTGTTGATGGCGAGAGAACCTACCACTGATGATTGTAAGTCTCAAGGCACTCTGACTCTAGACTCCTAACCTTGAATAAATGATTTGATTGTAAGCCTATGCTATAACTATTACATATGAGGCAAGTAAATCTGAAACAGCTAAGTTAAAAATAGAAGATATTCCTGTTTTAAATGAATTTACTGACGTATTCCCAGAATAAATTCTAGGATTACCTCCCAGGAGGGAACTGGATTTCACTATTGAGCTGGTGCTAGGTGCGGTACCTAGCTCGAAAGCCTCGTATCGTATGAATATTTTAGAACTTAATGAATTAAAATCACAACTAAAAGAGTTAATAGATAAGAAGTACATTCAACCTAATGTGTCTCCTTGGGGAGCACCGGTCATCTTTGTCAAAAAGAAAGACAGACCTATGCGACTATGA
The DNA here is from genome assembly GCA_001517045.1 of Pseudotsuga menziesii. Lineage (NCBI taxonomy): Eukaryota > Viridiplantae > Streptophyta > Pinopsida > Pinales > Pinaceae > Pseudotsuga > Pseudotsuga menziesii. The sequence continues at coordinate 62,239 of LPNX010109813.1, read as the reverse complement.
ATAGAATACTGTCAACTAAACAAGATGACTATTAAAAACAGATCTCCATTACCCCGCATAGATGATCTGTTTGATCAGCTACGTGGAGCCACAGTGTTCTCAAAGATAGACCTGAGGTCAGGATATCACCAGGTAAGAATTAAAGACGAAGATATTTTTAAGACAGCCTTTAGAACAAGGTATGGACACTACGAGTTTGTCGTAATGCCATTTGGGCTTATCAATGCCCCAGCTGTCTTTATGTGCTTAATGAATAATATAATGCATAAATACTTAGATAAATTTGTTGTCGTGTTTATCAACGACATCTTAATTTACTCTAAAATAGAAGAAGAACATAAGGAACACCTAAAGATAGTTTTGCAAGAGTTGCGAGAACAACAGCTCTTCACGAAGTTTAGCAAGTGCGACTTCTTTAAGGATGAAATCCAGTACTTAGGTCACGTAGTGACTAAGGAAGGGATTTCAGTCGATCCTGAAAAGATTCAGGCAATCGAAGATTGGCCGGTTCCAAAAGACATAACAGATGTTAGGTCATTCATGGGAATTACCGGTTATTACCGGAGATTCATTGAACGCTTTTCAAAAATAGCTAATTCGATCACTTCCTTGCAAAAGAAAGGCAATAAATTTGATTGGAACTTAAAATGTGAAGAAAGTTTTAAGAAATTAAAAACTTTATTGACAAGTGCACCTATTCTAAGAATATCAGATCCTAATAAGGATTTCGTGGTATGCACCGATGCCTGTAATGATGGCTTAGGTGGTGTGCTGACTCAAGATGGGCATGTTATTGCCTATGAGTCCAGGAAGTTAAAAATTCACGAAAAGAATTATGCAACTTATGATCTAGAACTTTCGACTGTTATACATGCCTTAAAAATGTGGTGACATCATTTAATAGGCAGAAAATTTATTTTAATGACTGATAATAAAGGACTGAAATATCTTTTAGATCAACCTAACTTAAATGAAAGACAAGCAAGGTGGTTAGCCTTCTTGAGTGAATATGATTTTGAAATCCAACACATAAAGGGTAAAGAGAATAAGGTGGTTGATGCTTTAAGCAGAAACGCAAAGCTGAATTTTACAGCAGCAATCAACACTTATGCTTTTGATTTAAATGAACAGCTTAACGAAGGGGTAAAACATGATGAAATTTATCAGAAATTACAAGTTACAGCTAAAGAGGAACCTACAGAAAGCTTAATAAAAGGTTATAGTCTAAATGAAGATGGGTTTTTATTATTTAGGGATAAACTGTATGTGCCTAATGTGCCTAAGGTTAAGTTGTTGATTCTGGACGAAGTCCATAAAACACCTTATTCAGGACATCCAGGTTACCAAAATACTGTAACCATGCTAAGAAAAGAATATTTTTGGCCTAATATGAAATCTGAGGTAGCTGAATACATTGCTAAATGTTTGGACTGTCAACAAGTGAAAACCGAACACCAACATCCAGCTGGATTATTGCAACCTTTACCCATTCCTAGCTGGAAATGGGAAGTGATCAACTTAGATTTTATTACTGGATTGCCCAGAAATCAGAATCAAAATGACTCAATTATGGTAGTGGTAGATAAATTAAGCAAATCAACACATTTTATTCCTGTTAAAACTACTTACAAGGCTGCCAACATAGTTGGCATATTCTTAAAGCAGATTTTTCGGTTACATGGAGTACCGAAGGTTATCATTTCAGACAGGGATCCTAAATTCACAAGAAATTTCTGGAAGTCCTTGTTTAAGGGACTAAATACAACCTTGAATTTCAGCACCTCCTTCCATCCTCAAACAGATGGAAAGACTGAAAGAGTGAATCAGGTGCTGGAGGATTTATTAAGGATGTATGTTAAAGATCAGCCGGGTAAGTGGGAAGACTACTTGCATTTAACAGAGTTTGCGTATAATAATAATTATCAGTCATCAGCTAAGTTTAGTCCATTTGAAATTTTGTATGGACGTAAATGCAACACTCCTATCTCCTGGAATAATCCAGTAGATAGACTAGTGTTATGACCAGAATTATTGAAGGAAATGGAGATAATTGTAAAACAAGTGCAAGAAAATTTGAAAGTGGAACAGGATCGACAAAAGAGCCAGGCATATTTGAAAAGAACTCCCAAAGAGTTCCAGGTAGGTGAGCATGTGTTTATAAAGGTAAAACCAAAGAAAAGCTATCTAAGACTGGTGAGTTGTGCAAAACTAGCACCACGTTACTGTGGTCCGTTTGAAATTTTATCTAGAATTGGTCAAGTTGCATATCAGCTAGCGTTACCACATAACTTGAAAGTACATAATGTTTTCCATATCTCTGTTTTGAAAAAGTATGTTCATGATGCTACTCATGTGGTTGATTGGAATGTTGTATAGGTGGAACCATAAGGAGAAATTCTGGTGGAACCAGACTATATCCTCGGGAGGAGGGAAATTACTCTGCGGAACCGCACCATTGGACAGGTGAAGGTGCAATGGAAGCACCTTAGTCCTGAAGAGGCTACCTGGGAACTGCAAAGTAAGATGCGGGAAGCATACCCGAATCTGATCCAGGAGGTTGTAGAGGATGAAGAATAAGTAACATCGAGGACGATGTTACATTTTAAGGGGGTGTGTATGTCACATACCCCAATTTTGTATAATAATGTTAATTGTTTTAATTATATTTCATAAGACATTATGTTAAATTTAATGCTAAGTAGGAACTGATGACTCAGCAGAGTCAAAAGAAGTGGAATGTAATTCTGAATATTTTATTATTAATAAATAAAAAGTGGAGACAACAACATGGGAGAGCTGTTAATAAGAGGTTACTGGTCAAACTGGTGGATGGAACTAGGTGGAGGGAAAAAGACAAGTGGCAGCATCCTCAAACACTTCTTATGTTGCAGGTGGCAACTTCCCTATATTTGGGGTCACGATCCTCCAAAAAAATGGGATCAGAGCAGGTGGCTCAATAAATGACAACTAACCAAAAAAAGACCTAGGCAATCTTTTAAAAGTACCCAATGAATAGAGCTGGGGTTGCTCAGATATTTTGTAGAGAAGAATCATTCAGGAGGAATGTTATTCAGGGAATTCATTGGGGAAAAAGGGAAAATAGTAAGGAAGGTGTTCTGAGAGGAAATTCTGCAGTAACTTGGTCTGTTACAGCTTGTAAGCTGGGAGAACTTACTGATAAGTTCAGGATTGATACTGAGTCTGAAGACTGGTATTTGACTACTGCTGCACCTAGTTCCAGCCAGGGAGACCAAAGCAAGCTCGGGGGTCCCGAGGAGTCGCTGTTTGAGCCCTCTCACGGAGTTGGTAGAGAGGAACGGCCTCCCATTGCTGTTGTTGTCCAAACTCAAGAACAGGTTCTGTCATCTAACAGTCTTTATTTTTAATATCTGTGTATAAATGAATGTTATGTTGCAGTTTATAATGTAAGAACTTAGAGATTTTAGTCATGGAAGTGTTCTTAGTTGTTTATTAATTAGAATCGTTTGATGAGAAATAAAACCTCGCCTGTGTTTTTCCTCATCTGGAGAGACCGTACTCCAGCACAGGGGTGAAATTATGAATTAAGATTGTAGGATGCAATTATAAGATAAATTGTTAGTTTGTTTAAAAGAATGCATACTTTTATTTATTGTTAGAACAATAGCATTCTGTATAGGAGGTAGAGTTAGGGTTAGACCTAAGACATCATGTTAGAATTTAGAACAAAGAAAGAAGCTGTATTTTCTTTTACTGACAGAACCAGATTCAGATGGACAAACATGTTTTCTGTATAATTTCTATTCCAAAAAAGTTATTATACTATTTGAAACTGAGTAAAGAAATTACTAGCTAAAGTATGAAGTAACAGAATGAATAGAAATGTTTTGCTTCTATAGTTATTAATGCCCAAAGGTTTTATTACAGAATGTATATAAAATAATCTGTAACTAGTAATAATAAAACTATGATTTTATTCTGAAAGAAAACTAGTTGCTTATAATTGTTACAGCTGTAATTTTATCTAGTTTCCGACATTTTATTTTACCTAGCTGAACTCGAATGAGGTCTTTGGATTGTCAGTCTTTTCTTTTATAAAAGTTTAAATAAATAGTGTAGTATATATATATATATATATATATACACGAGATAGATTATAGATAGTTCGTCGAATGTTTTATTTTATTTTACCAACATCATAACGTAAATAGATAAAATAAATATTAAGAAGACTTTTATAAAGTATTAAGTACAGACATCATAAGAAATAAATAACAGAGTATTATTCTTTATGCATTTACAAAATCAACTAGGTATATTAACTATGAAAGTAGTAGTACTCACAACAAGAATAACCTTTTAATATAATAGTAACAATATACTTTCTATTATAATAATAATAGTATGCTTTCTAATATGTACATTAGAAGAACATTACTATTGTATAATTAATAAAATGTTCTTATCTTAATAAAAATGCAATTCTGTACCCAAAGTATAAATGACAAATACATAAAGAATTCTTTTAAAAACATTTAGACTTTATATTTCGAAAAGTATGAACAATATAACAGCATATACAACTTCTTGAATAATAAATTAAATCAATATATTAACCATGTACAGGAAACCCTACCTGTTAATAATCTAAATAATGTTTAGAGAGTAAATTAAGTATATATTAAATTACAGGAATCTGAAGAATTCGAACTCAAATAGGCTGACTAAGCCGAGCTTACACAACTTATTAAAAACACAAGTAAAACCAATTGATTCAAAACTGTACTGAAAACCAAATATATTTTAAGAAGACTGTATAGATAGATTTATATCTCCAAGTCCAGGGTAAAACCCTGTCAAAATTAAAGTATACATTGGAGTTCATTAAAAAGGAAAGAGTTTTATCTCTTTTACGATTCTCAGCTATAAACATGATATACAAAATGAGGCTTTTACAGCCTGTATAAACAGTGATTTATATATATACATTACACAGTAATCAAATAAAAACCCAAAAACACAGTCTCGGCCTCAGCCGAAGATCCCATGCTAAATGAAGGGTTGAGCCTCTTAATAACAGTGAATAGGTTCATTAAACTGAATCAAGATAACCGCGAGGGTTACAAACCACGAAAGGCAAACCCATGACTGTCCCTAAGAACCAACAAGGAGGAATATGTCGTGGTTAAAACCAGGCTTACCGAGAGCAGCCAGCCGTCGAAGTCTCACACCTTCCACGCCGAGGAGAGCAGGTCCATCCTGTCAAGAAGGAAGAGCATAACATTAAAAACTGTGTAAATTACTGATTAAGTAAATTATTCCGGAAGAAAGAAAAAGGGTAAACCCTGTATATTACCTTAAAGATTCACGGAGATATGACCACTGAAGAGCAGCAAAACAACCACCAACATGAGGAAAATATAACCCTTCATTTACAGCAAAAGATAAGGAATTCGCTGACACGAAAAGCAGCCCGTCACGAAGGAGAAAAATAACATCAAGTGTAACAACCATTTAGACTCGGCCGCCTCTTCATTTTTCTGTTAAAGATAGTACACGGAGACAAACCCTTTTGCACAACAAACTCTGAGTCGAAAGGCAACATTTCGCAACACCAAGCTAAAGCGAAGACTCTTTACAATAAAGAGTTCAGAACTGAGAGTGCAGGGTGGTGAAACCCTAAAGAATCAACACAGACCAATACCCAAACAATAAACTATTGGGTACAGCAATCTCCTCACAATGCAGAGGACGAACCCACGAGGAGTATGACCAGCAAAGCGAATGCTAGCAGACAGTGGAAGCTTTGGAGCGGACAAGGAAGTTTTTGCAGAGCGGCCGAAGGCCCGAAGGCAACAAAAGAATGTCGAACTAGGGTTCGAGTCAAACCCTTTTAACCTGCAGATACTTGGCTGAAAAGAGCCCACGTTATCACTTTAATAATTAACATGCAGTAGGTAGGAACGCCATAGTTCCATGAACAAGTTTCCAATGATTTGCAACCCAAATCATACCATAGAAAGTTCTACAAGGTTCATCATGCCGTTTGTCAACCACCTGCGTTATAAAAATCAATCATAAAAACTTAGAATGGTGTTTGATATGTATATTAACGTGGAACCTTATCCATTGTATGACCTAGCACATATATGTATGAAGGATTGAATTGTTTGTTGATGAGATACAAGAGCCAAGGGAATTGATAGTTACCTTGGTGTGGCCCTTTTATAAACCTATTCTCTATACTATATATTGCCCTAGTTCATAAATGATAGTAAAGGGAATAATGGTATAAAGACTATAGAATTATAATAATCAAGTTAAGCGATCAATTGATCATGTTTATGGTTTCACTCTTTGATCTTTATGTTCATCCCTTGAACTTAAAATAACAACTCAATCACTAGTTATAGAATCATCTTATGACAAATAGTCTTTTTGTCAAAGTTAAGCTCAAAGGATTTGAAAGATGTTATAGAATCATTTTTATGATAGTTAGCTTTTGATTAAGTTAACTCCAATTGCTTGATGGTATAGTTATGAAACTCATAAAGTTGGCATTTGAGTATAATAAGTCTTAAAATGTCTGATAAGCTTAACATCTAATTATTAACCTTGGAATAGATATAGTTCCCAAGCAATTCAGATCTTTAATCACTAATGAAAGTCTTTTAAGGTGGCTGGCATTAAAGTAGTAAACCCCTTTAAATTTGGAAATGATGGAAATGGAAGTATGGTACATAAACCCCTTATCAGTTTACAATGGTAGCAACCAATCTAATCGTGGCATGAACCATTAAATTTGAACATGTTAAAATAGATTTTTGACTTTATAATTCTGCTTTACTAACTGTGCTAGCAAAGAAATACTTATCGCTTATTACACTTGCAATTAGTATAAAAATCAAATGATTTAGTACTCAGTAGGAATATTAAATTCTGCCTTTATGAAGGAAGATAACTGTCGTCTTTACTAATAGAATTCAATTCTCTATCTATAACATCTTGAAAAGAAGCACAGTTTAATGCTTTACCTCTATAATTTGGGAAAACTGACTAGCATGTATATTCTTCTACTGAATTAAATTTTGTGCAACGAATTGATACAGACTACTTTAGAATTTTGATTAGCAGCACTCGAACCTCTTACCTGTATATCTGTAAGAGAAGGAAAAACTTTTGCGTTAGCTCGAAAGCTAAGTAAGCCCAATTTTTTTCATGACAGTCCCACCTTGTGGTCGCAAGAAGAAAACAAGTCAGTAACTGAAACGAAACTGTTCTATAATGATAAACATAATCAAAAGATAATTCAAATATGAATTCAGTAACATATAACTAATCAAACGTTTAGTGACTGCATTTATTGAAATTATATGCATTTTAAGTAATTTTAAATTTTTCGGAAAATTTGGGGTATTGACAAAATTGGTCATAAAAATTTACAATAATTTTAACATAATGTTTTCTCAAATAAATAAACATATTTATTTTCCAATTCTAGGTGGGTTACATTAATCTTCTAAATATATCTCTAGTAGTTCTATGCATGATTATCCATGATGTCCTTTTCCCCCATGCATCTTTTTTCTATGTGATCTAGTCTAAAAACAATGATATTTAGGTTAGCACAAGATATTGTTTCAAGGGTACCAAATACACAATTCACAAAGTGAGTGAAGCACAAGTTATCACTACCCAAAAAATTCCAATTCACTTACAAATTGTTTTATGTGTATTCTAGTCTCTAGAAACAAATTTTCAAGTGAACACTAGATCTAGTTTCAAGAGTACCCAATGCACAATTATCAAATAATGTGATGCACAAATTCTCATTGCCCAAATCAACCCATGTCAAAAACATAGAGGAAGCACAACTTCTGTAACACCTTGTTTTTAACTCCATAATGTAATTATGTAAATGTGGATGTTATGTATAGAATCCAAATATGAACGATGTGATTATGTACATTTCATATTTAATATAAAAGCGCACAACTACTGCAAACCAAGAATGACGAAGAAGAGGTGGGGGACTATCATTGCACAAGAGGGAGCGTTATTATCTTAAGCCTAGGATTAGAAGGAAAAAGGTGCCAAACCCATGCATGCCACTTGTCCAACTCTCTTTGGGAAAGGAAAAAGTGTCCAACTGCATGGATGCCAAGTGGCTAGTTCTTATCACCCTTGGTGCCACTTGGCTAGTCTCCATCATGCATATAAATAGTTAGAACTAGCCCATTCTACGGGGATTCCTTCATATCAGAGACCATCATTTTTCTACCAGATGCATACTTCCCGCATTAGAACTATTTTCACCCATTCTTCAATCATTGTACCATTAACACCCTGCTACACACGAGAACCATATGAGAAAAATGGAACTCCCTGGAGACCTAGAGAGGAATTGAGGTAACAAACTCCAAATATTGTTAGCTTCGAGAAGGGAGCCCGAGCTAATTAACTTAGAAAAGGGAGCCCCATTCATTGGCTAAGGATAGTTGTAGCCAGAGGATCCAACATCTTCTTGTGGTTTGTTAGTCCCATCTCGGGAGTGGCATGTCAAAGTAAGATCTGACTTGACAGATCCCTCTACTAAATGGAACGTCCTTGGTTTGCAGTCAGTTGAATATATTTCAGATAAGTTTGTTATACGAATAAATGTATGGTATTTATCTTTATTTATATTAATTAATACCATTGTATAAATTATAGAACTAATATATATAATGATTGCAAATGTATAAATACATAAATATAAAACAAAATAACGCATTAGTGTCAAAGTCAATCTACATGTTCAATTTCAGTACCCCATGACCCAAAGTCACCATGAAATCACAATGTATGTGAAAACTTCAATACACAATTCTCAAAGAACACAAAGCAAATATCTGTGATTTCAAATTAAAACAACAAGGAGTGCAACATCCCATAACTATGACCCGGATGCAGGTGACATGGTTGTCCATGTGGGCATGGGAAACATCGGCGGGACTCACCCATCACTCACCTGACATCATCCCTCCCCAACCTCCCATGGCTGCAGTCAATAAATTCACGTTGGAACATGGTCGTCAACCAGACTCTCGACAGGACATCGTCTTAATCTCGATGTGGATGGGATTTAATTTGCCACCCTGGGACATGGATTGTCGTGCCTCCATGTTTAAGCCTTGGTCCATCCTTCCTCCAGCTCATTTGTCATGCAGGTTCTTGCTGCTCCATGCTCTACAACTCCATGAACATTCAACTCCCGGCTCCTCGGCTCTCAGTCCTTGCTCTTGGCTCTACTGTGCACAGTTCCAACCCTCAGCTCTCTTGCTCTCCGTCTCTGCTCCTCTATTTTCTGCTATCTGCCACCCAAACAAGTCGAGGAGGAAACGTGGTGTACCTCGCCGTGGCCAGACCGGGAGAGGAACTCCGATCAAGCGTCTAATCCTTCTCACTACTCAAGCGAGTAGAGAAGGATTCGATGCTGAAATTCCTGACCATGTCCGCCAAATCGTAAACGATTGGGAGGATGATCTCACCGGTGCTGCAAACGTCGCGGGACACACGTTTAACCAGAGAAGGCACTATTGGGTCATTAAAAACCTTCTTATCAGGCTCATTCTCCGTTTCAATTCCCAACCCCTGGCTCCCATTCCTCCTACCATGCCGGATCCTCTGGCCCCCATTTCTCCTTAAGCAACCCCACCTCCCCCACCACCCCCTCCATCTTCTCCCATTGAATCCATTGCCACCCTTGCTTCAACCTCAACACCCTCCTCCACCCTCTCACTGACAGTCCCCATGGACTGCGAACCCCCTCCCCCCCTACTATGGGCCGTATCAAATCTCTGTCAGCCGAGAAAAGCACCCCTACGCCTACCATTGCTAAAAAGACCACCCCTTTGCCAGTGAAACAACATTTTGCAGGTGATGAAGATGAGCACGATTCCGATGGCAGTGAAGACTCCTGCTCCGCAGGTGAGGACACGTCGGATGCTACGGACGATAGCACTGAACAAACCTCCTTTGACTTCGGTTGCCCCATAGTCGAGGAACCGTACCACAAAGTATAGTCAGGTTCTTTGTTATGCTTATTTTTGTACATCTCAAGAACATTCAAGGCTCTCCAAAGCCTGAACTCTGTCTGTCTGTCGTTCTAGTATTTGACGTTTTACTGTATACAATTAATCTTTTTGGACATGTTTTCCCTCTAGCAGGGAGGGTCCGGTTCTACCTTAGTGGGCATGTTTTCCCTCTTGGAGGGAGGGTTCAGACTACTTTCTTGCATGGTTCTATCTGTTAGTCATTCTAGGCAAGCCTGCATCTATGGTCTGTACTATTTTTTGTATCATTATCCCCTTTTTTTAATAGAATAGTCCTTTAATTTACAAAAAAAAATCCCATAACTATACTTTGGGTTTGAATTCAATATTACCTACAAATAAGTGAAAGAAAACATCTCACATATAAGCGTTTCACCCATTATTTTGGTTAATTTTCTAATGGATAAGAATTCGTATACTTAGCAATGAGAAAAAATACAAATGGTTTATTTTTACATAAATTTCAATATTCCATATGTTTAGATATATTATCCTTTATCATAATTTTCCATTTGATCATCTACGAAAATGAGAAAATGGATTAGGATTTTATATTTAGTCATTGGTAAAGAATATTAAATAAGTATATGTTGTAATTGTGTTATTTTTTATCTTAGAAATTTTATACTATTTAGAAACTAAATTAGTTAAATAATTAATAATTAAATGGCTCACGAGGTATAAATTAGTTGTTGATATGGTGTATTATTAAGGCATTCCTTGTGAGATTGTGAGTTCAAACCTCAAAAAACACTATGTGGTGCATGTAGTGCAGTGCTAGTAAGCCATGAGGTATAGATATAACAAACTAAAATCGACCCTATATCATACGAGTACAAGCTCATCACTAGTTGTCGATTCTCCTAATCACCCAAAATAATATTAACAATTAAATCATTTTTATTCTAAATAAATCAATATATTAACCTAACAAGAAATAATAATTAATATAACAACCTTCCAGAAAAAAAAAAAGAAAAAAAAAATTTGTTTCACTCTGGTTAGTGCATTGGAGGAAAACTTAAAGCTAAGAAAAATATGCATTTTGTTTCACTCTTGTTAGTGAATTTGAGCAAAACTTTTTTAAAGTAGAATATTTTTTTTGAAAAGTTATATACTTAATGTTTATTGATGGACTTGATACTAATGTTTTTAGGTGTGCCTTTTTAAAGTGAGTTTAATGTTTTTAGGTATGTTCTTTCAAAATATTTTATATATATATATTTTTAAGTGGTTTGGATAGTATTTGAAAATAATGTTTTAGAGCATAGGTGTATTATATTATTTATTATCTCTTCTTATATAAATGTTTATGTTTTTTAAATTGAATTTTTATGATTTTTAAAATTATTAAGTTCAGTTTAAATAAAATAGTAATTTATATTTTTATATTTAAAATAAAGTTAAAAATAATTTTAAAACTCAAAAATTGAAAATTTAAATCTTAATTTTCAACTCTTTTAATTTTTAAAAAGTCAACAAAAGGAATTTAGTTATTTCAAAAATTCTGAGATCTTATTTTTCAACATTTTTAATTTTTGAAAGGTCAACAACTTAGAAGGAATTTAGTTATTTAAAAATTGTCAACTCTATACTTTTTTGAAGTGTCAAACCTATAAAAGTTGCAAATTCAAATCACTTAAAAGTTGAAAATTCAAACAAATTCAAATCACTTAAGTTGAAAACTCAACTCTTTCAATGTATTAAAGCTTTTAACAACTTAAAAGAATTTAATTATTAAAAAATTGAAAGTTTCAAACTCTTTCAATCTACTGAAAGTTCTAACAACCCAAAAGAATATAATTATTGAAAATTTGAAAACTGTATGTGAACATTTTTTTAAAGTGTCATATTGGCATTGTTTGTCATTCTAGCATAGGAAGGCATTGTTTGTCATTCTAGCATAGGAAAACTCATTTGGTATCATCCATTATCACATCCACACTCATTAAGTCAAGGAAATTTCATTATGTCAAGGAAATTTGCAATAGGTTTGAGAAATTCATTCACAAAGTCCAATACTCATTAAGTCAAGGAAATTTCATTATGTCAAGGAAATTTGCAATAGGTTTGAGAAATTCATCCACAAAGTCCAATTTAATTTAAAAGAGTGGAATGATAAGAAATGCCATGGAAAGTAGTTTATAAATCACATGCAATTAAAACATGCATTATGTATCGTTTTATTGGAAAAATTAATTAATTTAGACTTAGAGAATAAGTAACATTTATTAAACAAATATTACAAAAATTTGTATAAAGCTATTATTTTCATTAAATATTTTTTTAACTTTTATTTGAAAAAGTTACATTAATCTTAATATAAAATATTAATATATTCTTAGTTTTTTTTTATTAAACTTTTATTTCAAATATTTACATTAACTTTAATATAAAAATATTAATATATTTTAAATTTTTTTTTATTAATTTGCATAAAGTTAACTATTTTTATTCAATGTTTTTTTTAACTTTCTAGCTTTTAATTCAAAGATTTACATTATCTTAATATAAAAATTATTAGTATACTCACTCTTTTCTTTTATTAGTTGCATTAATCGTGTCTTCACTCATTTTCGTGGTTATTCAAGTTATCAAAAAAAAATAACCATATTTTTTTTTCTTTTAATATTAAAATATGTGGAAAAAAATATTTATAAATTCTTTGGTTTCAGGTTAATGGTTATATGAAAAACTAAGTTAAAAAAATTGTAACTAACCTTTAATAGCTTACGAATTCATATATCAGTTTTAATAAATTCTTTAAAGAAAGTGCACTTTATATGTAATCCAAGAAGAACTTGCTATATCAAAGAAGAACATGGTATGCCAAATTGAATATATGAATATGGTTGTTTTTTAGTTGAAAGAAAAAGTACAATTATCTTTTATTGTATAACTCATAAAAGTTTAATTAAAAAATAATAGCACACTACTACACATATATCTTGGGTAAAGGCCAAAACATGAAAAAAAAACGCAAAACGTATACATCATAACCCTCAACAATCCTCTATATAGTTTAGGCCTCCAATTGCAATTTCTAGCAGTATAAGTAGAATCTTTAGCTAATGTTGAAAGCTGAGCCATCAAATTCTACATTGTAGACATCTTACTAGCATATTTGGCTATCAAGTCTGCACACTTTTGTTTTGTGACAACACCTTTGACATATTTTTTTTAACAAGAATGGTTAAGGTGCATTTATATTAAAAAGAGAAGTAGAAAATTACAAAGGTAGGATAATAGACTGAATCTAGAAGGATTCTAAGACCATAACATCATGTTCTTCAATTACAAAATGTAGATTATCTCGGAAGAGTCCAGATCTATGATGACTATATTTTCTTACAAATTTCCCAAGGATGAGAATACAAAAACTAAACATATCAAAAATTAGTTTGCAGTTGTTGTGAATTCCAAGTGTAGCATAGACTTCGTTTTCTTCTAAGTCTGAAAAACAAATAGGCTCCTGAATTAAGGAACCCAGCAACGGTCAGGATTTTTCCCATTGCAAACAATGTAACCAAAATCTAGTTGCACCCCCTTATTCGCCATTTGGTCTGCAAAGTGATTATTTGTTTGAAGAATGTGGAGGAAGTTGACAACATTGAGATCATTGAAAGGATTATTGAAGATATGGCGCAGCTTTGTAGAGGGAGTTTTCTAATTCCTGATGAGCTTTCGGGCCTCTCTAATGACCAGGAGCGAGTCTCCAAAAACTACTAGAACTTTGATTCCAAGAGTGTTTACAATTTCCAACCCCTTGATTAATGTGAGCCATTCCACATAGTTGTTTAATTTTTTCCCTATTCCCAAGCATAATCTTTCTGTTTGTTCCTCCCAGGGTGAAAAATGACCCCTCCTGCACCTGACAACTCGTGGTTTCCTTTAGAGAAACCATCGAAGAATAGAGAATGACAGTCCATCTTTGTCCACCAGTTGTTGAAGATTTCCGGATTCATTAGAATCAACCATCTTAGAAAATTAGGTTTTTTTGAATAAGGGCCTCGCAGAATTGGATTGGGAGGGAAGAGAAGATCAGGGATCCATATTTTTTCTTTAAAAGTTAAAGGTTCAAGATATAAATGTCTTACACCTTTGGAGAGAAGGGCTCCGGTCCATAATTCTTTTGTTGAAGAGGATACTCTGGTAGGATGAAGGATTGAATTTTCAAAGATTCCCTTGTTTTTGGTAGTCCATATTTTCGAACAGATATACTTAAGAAGAGCATCCCACACTCTGGATAAATCTGGTTTCTTGAATAAAGATCCTTGGTAATAGTCTTTCAAACAGGTGAAGAGATCTTTCCAGTTAGTTGGAAGAAGAACATTAAAATGAAGCTCTTTAAGGGCTATGCACGATACCTCATTAGCAAAGGGGCATTCGAGAAAAAGATGCTCCAAAGTTTCTTCCAAATTTTTACAGAGAATGCAGCGGGACGGTACTTCGATTCCCCTTTTTTTTAAATTCTTAGTTGTAAGGATTTTATGATGTGCTAAAATCTAGCAGAAGGAGTTGATTTTGAGAAGCTCGTCCTTACTCCAGACGTTTACCCACATAACTTATTTTCTATTGTTATTTTGGATGGTGTTGTAGCCTACTTTAACCAAGTAGATTCCCAAATTCTCCCAGCCTCTGAAGTCTGTTAAATTGAGGTGAATCGGGGTTGAGCCTTGTAGAATCGTTTGCAGCACTGAGTAATCCATGTTTAAATGTTCTGGAATTTCAATATTTTTCCATCCCGCCCATCTGTCGTTATTATGCCAATTTGAGATGTCATAAATCGTGGAGATATTTTGAATATCCATGTAGAGTTTGAGATCCGTGAAGGTGTATTTGTGGCATGAAGGAGAAGAAGGACCAATATTGTCTTCCCATACACGAATCTGTTTTCCATTTCCAGGAGACCAACGCAGGTTGTTTTGAATGATGTGGCCTGCGTTTTGAGATTATCTCCAAATTGGAGAGCCGTTCTTAACAAAGGGAGGTCGTCAAGGCATCTTTTTCTTTTTTCTCTAAGATATTTTTTCCTTAAAATGTCCTTCCACCAATATTTCTTCCCTGAAACAATTCTCCATAAGATTTTGGCTCCCAAGGTAAGATTCATTGTTCCTAAATCTTTGATTCGTGCTCTCCCACAAAATTTAGGGCTACAAACCGCTTCCTAGTTAACTAAGTCGTATTTCTTAGTTCCACTAGATTTTCCACCTTGCCACATGAAGTTTCTAAGCTCCTTTGTGATGTCCCAGATTATCGTCTTTGGAGCTAGGGAAATCGAGCAAGAGTAAATAGGTTAGGCTGCAAGAAGGGAGTTGATGAGAATGAGATTTCCAACAGGATTGAGCCATTTTGCTCCCCAAGAGTGGATTTGTTTTTGTCTTTTCAACCAATCCTTTCTAGTATGAATATTTCCTTTTTCCCTTGTGGGTAGGGACTCCAAGATAATTCAAAAAGAGTTCCAATTTGTATTGCCTTCATAACCTAGTTTCCTAGTTATCCTGGCCATATTTCTTTCAAGGAAGTTCCAACCATAGATTTTGGTTTTCAAAGCATTTACTTTTCCATATGAAGATTTGAGAAAGATGGAAAGGGATCCTCTGAACCTTTCAGTTTGTGATTGAGGCCCCTCCAAGAAGGATTGTATCATCTGCAAACTGTGCATGATTAGCATCTTTAACACCTCTGATAATTTTTAATCCTTTGAATTCTCTGCTGTCTTGAAGGGGTTGCAAATTCCTGCTTAAATATTCTTATACTATAAGATAGAGGAAAGGAGATAAAGGAATACCTTTTCGAAGCCCTCGAGAGGCTTGGAAGAACCCATCAGGCCTACCATTGATGAGAGGAGTGATCCAAGGAGTGATGATGCAAGATTTGATCCATCTTGTAAATTTTTTAGAAAAACCCATTATGAGCATGGTCTCAAACAAAAAGAAATGGTTGACCCTGTCAAAAGCGTTTTCCATATCCATATTGATTGCCATACCTTGTTGTTTTCGTTTCAAAATGTAGTGGGTAGTTTCTTGAACGATGATTATATTATACATGATCTATCTTCCAACGATGAATCATCCTTGTGTATCCGAGATAATTTTAGCCATGATCTTTTTCATTCTAGTGGTGGGAATTTTGGTGAGAATCTTGTAGGAGGTGTTGCATAAGGAGATAGGTCGGAATCTTTCTATCGACAGGGGATTTGTTTCTTTAGGGATCAAGAACAAAAAATTGGATTTTGTGGATCCTCTGATTTTGTCTTTTTTCCTAGTCCAATTTAGCATTCTTCTTAAGTCTTCTTTGATGATGTCATAGGAAGCTCGGTAGAAGTTGGTCGTGAATCCATTTGGTCTTGGGTATTTGTCAGTATGAAGGGTCCATATTGCTTCAATAATTTCATGGTATGTGATAGGTTTTTCAAGTTCCTCGTTCTCTTTGATAGAAATGTTGGGGCGAATGCCTGAAAGGATATCAACTTGGGAGATAGGGTTCGTATCTCCACTATCTAAATATAAAAGATTGAAATGTTGCAGAGCCAACTTCTTGATAGCATCCTGGCCAGTGATTTTTTGGTTGTTCTTGTCTTTCAATTCTTTGATGAAATTGAAGCTCATTCTAGTCTTTGTTTGTTTATAAAAGTAATCAGTATTCTTATCTTCCCCTTTTAGCCAGAGTTGGCGAGATTTTATTCTCCATATATCTTCCTCATGTCTGGTTGTTTTTAAAATTTCAAGGTTTAGAGCTTTTTCCTTGGAAATGGATTCATGAGTAATCTCTTCATGTTCCATTTTTTAGTGGAGAGAGTCAAGTCCTGCTTGGAGATGGTTTTTAATGATGGAGGAAACAATGAAGGAGGAGGTAGCCTAATTTTTCAGAGCAAAACGAACAACCCTGAGTTTTGATTCCCAAATGAAGCTGGGGGAACCAGAGAAGGTGGAATTCCAAGATGAATGAATTATATCGAGAGTCTTGGCATTGTGTAGCCAACTGGGGTTGAATCTAAAGGGGATAGGGCCAAGATTAGTGAGAGGGGCAAGGGAAAGGGAGATAGGTTTGTGACCAGAGGTAGCTAAAGAAATAATGTAAGAAAGTGGAAGTAATTCTTTTTGGAGGGAATTACTCACCAAAAAACGATCAAGTCTTGCGCCGATGTGGCCTGGTCCTGTCCGCTTGTTGTTCCAAGTATATTTCGCATTTTTTAGCATGGTATGCAAAAGGTCTATATCTTCCATCAGATCTTCAATATTTTCGTCAAAGGAATCCTTGATGATCGAGCCTCCTCTTTTTTCCATACTTGATTTCATAGTGTTGAAATCCCCAGCTATGATAATGGCTTCCCTTGCAGCTCTGAGTTTATTAAGAGTAAGGAGTCCCAGAAGGGAAACTTATATCTATAATGTGTAGGTCCATACACATTACAATGATAAAGATCAAGTCTTGATTTCTTTTATTTTGAATTTCTATTAAAAGCCAATGAGTGTTTTCTTTTGCTAGTCTGATTTTGTATTTATTTGTTATGCAGAAAGTTGCAATTCCACTTGAGGCGCCTCTGGAGCTAATGGCCTTTCCAATACTGTTTTTCTAGAAGAGGCATGAACGATTCATTACCTCTTCTTCTAAAATCTTAGTCTCTTAAACAAGTAGAATGTCTGGTTTCTCAGATTTTAAGATATTTTTCAAGGCTTCCACCTTGATTGAGCCTCCCAAACCTATGCAATTCCAAGTCTAGACTATTTTCATTATTTCTTGGATGTGTGTGATCCTTCTCGGGATCTAAAATCTTTGATTTCAGAAGATTTGAAATTCTGAAGAATGTTTTTGTCCTCATGCTTAGTTGTATTCGTAGTTCCAATTCTCTCTCTGTCTCTTGCTCTCGATGTTGTATTTAATATTTTCTTCCTCGCGTGGCTAGGGATGGTCCTAGATCTGTTTTTTTCTGGGTCTCTTGAGATGACAATTGACCTGGAGTTGGAGACTTTGGATTGATTAAACTAAGCTTTACCATTTCTTCCCAAGTTCCTCTAGGGGAGGCTGATCCATCAGGTGCTTTTTCAATGATCTCTTCATCAACTACTATTGTATCTTCCCAGGTTCCTCTAGGGGAGGTCAATCCATTAGGTCCTTTTCCAGTGATTTTTTCAACAACTTCTAGAGGGAATGTATCAGGGGATTGTGTCCTACTAGCTTCTATTATGTCTTTATTTGTCTGGTTTTCAAGATCTGGTATTTCTCCTTCTTTAGTCTAGAGAGAGTCAAATTGATTACTGGTAGAGGCTCCCTTATTCTTTGTGGGTTGTTCCTGATTTTTCCTTGTCGTTTTCCAGGGTTATTATTAGCAGGGGTAGGGTTCAATTTTTTTTCCTCTCTTTGTTTGTTGCCATCCCTCTTCATGATTTTTCTCCGCTTCTTCCTGGGTAGATTTAGGGTAGTTCTTTACGAAATGTCCATATTCATGGTATTTTCTACATTTAAAGGGGAGTTGTTCATAATCTACCTTCTGAAAAAATTACCATCCATCCATGAATATATTTGCTCCTCCTGTTAGTCCTATCTCTAGATCTACTTGCACATAGATCCTAGAACCAGAGAATAGAGAGCCTTTTGGTTTGGCTTTTTCGATTAATCTGTCTAGACAATTTCCAGTAGCCTAGAGGGATTCATCATTCCAGTAGTGAAGAGGTAAATGAGGCAGACGAAACCAAACTGACACTGTTGAGGGAACGTATTTCTCTGGATAGAAAAAGAGATTCCATCGATTAAGGTAGAGACCTCTTGGTCCCATGAAGTAAGGATCGCTTCAAAAAATGAGATCTTTATCTTCCTTGTTTTTGAATAAAAAGGTGTAGAAGCCTTTTCTGCAAAAACTGTGTTTCAATCCTCCAACAATAAGAGGCATCCAGTTTTTAGAGATCCCGATCTCCATGGATTTTGATGAGGTCTAGATCCCTGAAAACTAGCCAATGAGTCCTCGATCGCTCAAGGAAAGATCTTTCATCTGACGTGAAGTTGCAGACGTGATCTAGATTTTAGGCGCAACAACGTGTTTGACAAAGGAAGAGGCAGGGGGAAATGAAGTAGGGGAAGGAGGGGTGGAGGAAACTAAAGCCTAGAAGTCAAGATCTAGGTGACGATGAAGTTCCTCCGGGAGAGGATCCAGCGGAGGAGGAGAGGCCATGGTGGCTCAAGCGTAGCTCGTCGCGATTCTTGATCTCAGGAAAAACATTAGAAATTATTGTGCAAAGTGATAATTTACAAATTATGATTGGGAATCATCACAACACCTTCGACATTCTTAACATATGAAACAATCTTTGTTTTCTGGTATCTAAAACATATTTTGATATGGAATCATTTGAATATTTTAATTTGCTTGAATCTAACATAAAATATGTTGGAATAGATATTGGATGCTCATTAACATGACCCATCGTGAGTCTTAGTAAGAAGAAGATAATAAATCTTGCTTGGAACTAACTTATAATATAGACTAATAGGATCATGTACAATGTCATGGTGAACTATAGTATACCCTTCATGGCCATTACACAAAGCATTCATAGAAATTTTAGCTTTGATTTCTAAAACATTTACATTAGTGTGAATGACTTTAATAAACTCACATGTGTTTCATTGAAGATATCTCCAACCAAAAATTGCATACAATTTCCAATAGATTTTGTTCTGAAAATGAGAAAGCTAAGAGTTATTATAAATAGAGATTACTCGCAATAGTGCTTTGTTTTTTACTCTAATATGTTGTATATATCTAATAGATTATCTCTTTCTCATGAATATATGGAGATATAAGTAGAAGCATCCACTACACCAACACACATATGTGAGCATATGCATTTATCTCTTGCAATGCTTATGGGAGACACTTGTGATGCCCAATATAGTTAAGAGGTGACATGGTACTAGAGGAAGGAAGAGGGGGAAGTTGAATCTCTAAATTTGCAAAATGAAAGTATTGTATTGTAATTCCTACACTAGATGTTATTCCTGGCACTATAGAGAGACGTAAATTAGGTGTTGTCCCAGCACTAAAGATGAGATAAACTAATCACTAATGTCGACACTAATTAGCATAGAATATAGTGCTAAGTTTTGAAACAAGTTGCTAAAAATGCCAAGAAAAGAGTCATCTTGTGAGATAGCGCCCCCTATGCCTATAGAATGAAGAAAAATACACTAAAATGTTGGATAGACACAAAAAGGAAGCTAAAAAGGGAGCTAATCACAAAATTTTGTTGTAGTGAGGTGGCAAGGCTCTCAAGATTAGAAGGAAATTATAAAAAGGGCCCTATTAAAGAAGGGCTTAAGAACTGGTTTGAGAATGTCAGTACAAAAAGCTTTAAAGCTTTCCCACTAATTATGGCATGGGGCATTTAGTTGGAAATAAACACAAGGGTGTTTAAATTTAAGGTTGTCTCTTGTTTGTTTGCAATGATACAAGCTCTAAATATCCTGGGATTTTTTAACAAACATAGATATGTGAAGGCGCTGAGAGTGGCAAAGGAAGATATAATTTATAAAAGCAATAATTGTGCTTATGTTAATCTTGTTGTTTCAAGAAAGTTTTTCTGTGTGGACAAGGACAAATCTCTCCAGTATAAATGGTTTGGATCTAGAACAAAACACTACAGAAATGTAAACTCTTCCCTATATCAATCAAATCACTTGGATGTAAAGAATTTGTACCTCTTTTCGAAGGATTTCCTCGTGAACCTAAATTTTTTGCGATCCTACTTATTGACAAAGAGATACCTGCAAAAGATTCAAAGAGAACAAGGAACATGTAGAAACTATAAAATAATTTGATAGATCTACGCAAATGGCCAAGGAGAAATGCTACAAATGATATTAGACAACATTTATGGGAAAAGAAGACATTAATGTATTAATATCAAAGAGGAAAGGATTTCAACCATATAGAGCCTTGGTTTTGAATATCCCTTCCAACATAGCCTCACCTAAATATAAAAACTATCAAATATCATATCTTTGGCCTAATTTCTCTAGCATTTGGTTTCTCTCCTTCTAAATCCCCAAGCCATGAGGATGGGATTGCGTTTATAGGCCAAAATATATGAGTAGGAGAGGAAAGGACTAGGGAGAAGGAGGAGGTGGGATCCTACTAATCTAGGAGGTGATTGAAATCCACCCTAAATGGAAGGAATAAAACTCCATGAGGGTCTCCTTTGAGATACTTCTCGAAACTTCTCTTTTTCCCTTCGTACAGGAAATGACGCGCCCTGTACACAAGAAAAGTACGTCAATGAATCACACTGTAATGGATAAAAGTGCACCAGTGGAGAGTGACACACAATGCTAGAAGGAAAAGTGCATCACCAAATAAAATAGGGGGTTTAAAGGAAAAAATACTCAGGGCCCATCTTCCAAGGAGCTTCTGGACAAGAACTTAAGGGATTAAGGTAAGGAAAGGTGTACATGATTCGTGATCATGACGAGGACGAAAATTCCGTGTAACAGATTCCCCCCTAAAGTATGAATCTAGAGTAATGAGATAGGTAAAATAGTTTGATAGATAAAGGATAAAGGATCGAGGAAAGGAACCATCAATGGAAAATATGTCAACAACAAACAAGGACTCTTCTGTAGTACAATAATTTATTATCTCAATGAATCACAACATGGATTCCAACCAATACATGGTAGATACATGAAAGTAATAAATAAGATACGACCACTGACATACAATGTGGATCCGTACCTAAAAAAACTATGGACAAATCATGGCTACATAAATACAAAGTAGATTCATGATAAGATAATAACACATCCACGACTGACACAAAGTGGATCTATGTGACAATACATCAAAAAATATCCATCCCAAACTGGGGAAAGTACATGGTCCCTAGGGTCTTCAACCTGATCTCACAATGATACGATTCTATCCATATGAATAAAGGAGATGAAGTCAAACATGGTAGAAACCACTTGATTACCGGTCAATAATGTAAACTGTTAACAAGTGAGAGGGGATTCACGAATGATGATAATGATCCCCAGGGAATCCTAGTACATTCCAATGAATGCGAATATATGAGATGGATTCGAATATCCATGAAATCATTCAATCAGAGGTCAATGATGTAAACCTACTATTGAAAGCAAGGAAACTCGCCATTGAGGCATGCAAGCTCCAAGGTACTGACTAGTTTCTAAGTATAATCCATGGATGATGTATTGATGTCAATAGAAACAGACTCATCGAAGGAGGGCCATAATGTATCCCACTACATCAATATGAAACCAACACAAGAAAGTGACGTAATATGATAGATCAAATTATTGTGAAATGACACAAAGGTGTAATGGTGAACACGAGAGACTATTTCAGGGATGACTGAAACAATAAAAGAATTTATGTTTGCGTAGGTTGATTCCAGATAAATACTTCCCTTGAAAATATAATGACATGATAAGTGACTTGGAAGCATTGACTTAATGAGGTAGATACTTAGATATAATACAACAAATGAGGTATTCTTTGGATGACCCAAAGGAGTAACATGACTCATGGAATTGGTATGAATCAAGGACAAGATGATTAGCCAACTGTTTGAATAAGAATAGATAAGTTCCATGTTCAAGGGTGATTTTAAGTTTCCATTAATATAGATTAAATATATCTTTACATTCCCTTAATTTCCCCATCATCATGGATGAGTTCCTATTTTCTTTTTAATGAGCTGGAAGAGGGTAACAAATGCTTTATGTAGCTCATCATGGATGAGTATAATCTCACATGTTTTACAAACCTGAGAAAGGAGGGGATTGATCCCCCAAAAGGGTCATTTAATGTTTAATTTTAATGAGTCCAAAGAAGGTAAACTTAGTGGTTTTTCCTGTTTAGGGAGTCTAAAAAATCTAAAGAAGACTCCAAGGTGATTTTTTTCGTAAATTTAGTCCCCAAGGCCCAAAAAAGTATAAATAATACCTAGGATAACTCTTCTAGTTATGATGAACTAGAGTATACCTTTCTCGTAATTAGTCTAAATGATCCAAAAAAGGGCTAAACTATCATCGGATAGACGTCCTTTCAAATAATTTTATAAGCGTGAAAGAAAAAAGTTTGCTTAGCAATCTTTTCCTATTTAGAGAGTCTAAAAAAAGCTTAAAGACAACTCCAGGGGGGTCCTTTTTGTAATAAATTTTTTGATCCCGAAAAAGCGATAAAAGTATACTCGACACTGTTTTAATTGGTTTTTAATGAGCACGATAATCATATCTAAAGAACTCATAACCTTTTTTAATGTCTGAATATAGAGCACAAAAAATCGATAAAGTAAGATCAACCCACTTTTCATGTTTTAACCAAAGCATGGAAAATGAAAAAGTAAGCTCAAAGAATCTGCTTCATTTTTTAATGAGCTTGGAACAGAAAATGAAATATGATTGAAAAAGGGTTTCATTTTTTAAAGATCTTAAAATCGAGAGAAAGTATGCTCTATATGATTCCTATTGGTGGGACCGTTCCGAACGTGATTTCTAGAGGTCGGTACTTACGATGATACCCATTAACAGGTTTCTGCCAAACATGATGTTTAGAGGTTTGGATCTTGCCCCCATCAAAAGGGTCAAAGGCTGATGATATGCCCCCAAAGATTCATTTCAGTCGCCTAGTCTTTTTCTTCATAGGATTAACCTTCTGGTTACTAATAAGAAAACATTTGCAATAAATGAAGGAAAAAGAAAAATTAAATGGCATAAGCCGAGGAAAATAAGGTTCAAGTGTTAAATCTAGTGGAAGAATCAACTTAATGGGAGAGGGATTCATTTAAATTTTTAACGAGCTTGACACAAAAAGAGAACCATGCTCGTAAGGATGTGAGGTAATGATATCAGGGCTGTGTGGCAATCGAGGGCTAGGTACAACTCAAGGATACTTGGATACCACATACGAAAACATATTTACTAAAGCTGTGAGGCATGGAGGATCTAGGAAAGGTAAATGAAATACTCCTATGAGGGGAGATTCCTTAAGAGATGATACTCCTGTGTCTTCATATTGAGGGTTGTACAGTCTCAAGAGAGGAATAGCGGTATCCCCATTTATATGGAAATTTGGATTGCAAAAATCAAGTTGGTCGATACTAACTTTCTTTCCTTGATGAGGAAATTGTACCAATTGAAGGTCCAAGGATGCAACGGTGGTCATTTCATAAAACCAATTCTGACCAAGAAAAATATTATAGTCAAAAGGTGCATCAACTACCTCTACATGGATATAAATAGTATTGTGCCCCAAACTTATAGCTAGTGCAGGTAAGAGTTCATAAGGTTGAAATCCACAACCATCAAAAGCCTTCAACGTAGTTGGAGGTGAAGTAACGAGAGGAGGACCAATAGCTTGCCAACAAGACAATGACATGATAGAAGTCGAGGCTCCTTTATCCAAAACGGTATGATGGATATTCTTTCTAGCAATAATCGTATGAATTCGGAAATCCAATTGATGGGGTAATCTTGGCTTAAAATACTCCAATTGGAACATGATAGTGTTAGAAGTTTCCAGGTCCACAACTCCAAGAGCTTAAAATAGAGCTATATGTTTACTAATACAGTTATGTAGAACTTCCAACACAAACACCACACAAGGTGCTTGGGCCAAATATTCTACAATATTATAATGTTGGGAAACACAAGCATTCAGATTGAAAACTGATTTTCGAATGGTTGTCTTGGGAGGGCGCAAAACTGAATCAGGAATGTCAAGATTCTTTATTGATAGAGAGTCGTTCGATGGAGGGTGGGAAGAAGGCACTTTAACTCAAGTTTTTTCTTTCGAACTTCCATTCTAAGTTGGAGTAGGGTCATATTTCTTGGTTTTGGTAGTCATATTAACCGTACCATTCATCATAAGGACGTGAGCGATGGAAGAATATTTTGTATAATGAGAATCATTTCCATTGTTCTCATGTGTTTGATTTTGTGAAATCAATTGTTTTTGTGGAGGGAAGGGGTTTCTTTTAAAAAACCGATTAATCTCCTCACTATGAGGACAATATTTGGTGTAATGATCATCCCAACAAAAAAGGAAATGATACTTATCCTTCCATTGTGGTTTGATTTCATTAGTCTAGTCTTGGGCGGATGGAGTCTCCTGCTTGCTAGAATATTTTTTGCCTTTCTTCTTACCACGTGACGATGAAGAGGAGTGTACCTGATTCACTTCAGGTATAGGGGTAGCAGACTTAGGCTGGATGAGACCTATCAGACCATCAACATGATTTTTTTTCATAGGTCGTGAAGGATCATTTGTAGGTCGAAAATAATTTGGAATCAAATCATATAGCATGATGTGTTTAGAATACATTAGATCCAAATGTGGAGCACGATTGATAGCTTGCTCCTTAGTAAATATGCCTCCCATAGAAACATATCTGGAAATGGGTGGAATTAACGGCTTGGTGAACCAGTTGACCAACAATTAGTTTTGGATAGGGGCTTTGATTAACCTACGCCACCTCCTCCACTCATGAATGTGATCCGAAATGTGGGTAGAGGTGAATTTCCGGAGCAAGGCCAACAATTCAGTACCAATATCATAACATAAACATTTTCAGTCCACATATTACGAAATCCAATATGTAGGGGTATAGTATGAATTGTAGAAGGGTTGGGTACATAACCAGACAGACCCCAGGCCGAAGAAACCATCCAATTGTGTAAATTCCTAGTAGCCAAGCGTTCCCCCCAAATCCTAATCTGTCCATGGTAAAGGGTATGGAAAATTTGGCATGGATGATATGTTCACACTAATTATGGGAGGAGTAGGATTCAGAACAACTAAACCACTCAACATAGTGCCCAAGGTAGTTGAATTAGTTACTGGTTGGATTGATTTCCATCCATAATGAGTTGAGTGGGAGCGTTCAAGGGTGACTATGATTGGGGTGGTAGTGGTGTAACCTTATTATTCAAAGGAAAAGACAGAGTTGTGACTAAAGTAGGATCGGTAACAATGGAACTCACAGGAAAAGGAAAAGAAATACTTGGAAAGTCGGGCATTTTTAAAGTTCTTCACTGAGATTATTTAGGTTGATTTTGATGAGTAAGGATAGATTCTAAAAAACCCGTTAATAGTAAATGTGCAAAGGTCAAAAAATATTTTTGGAAAGGGGTAACTTGTGATAGGAAGGTTTTGTCTCTTCTATGGTTTCTACCATACCATCAAATTATAGAGCTATAGATCCTTCTACTGAAGCAATATCAGTACTTATGTGGTTTGGTGAATCTAGTGGTGGTAAAAGTTCGTAAATTCCAACATTTAAACCTTGCATTCTATGAGATTTCCTAACACCACAGTTAATCAATATATCAAGCTACAAAACTCAATCTAATGCCGGAAGCAAACAGTTTGATTAGGTAGGGACAAAATTCAGATCCTCACAAGAGTGTCAGGTGTCACAACTCACTATATAATGTAGGGTCCATCAGTAATACTCTGTCCAATATTTCAGATCACTAACTAGGGCAGATTAGGACCATACCCATGACCATATTACTCAGATACCTAGCAGCACATGCATAGTATCTCCCCTAGTGTTTCTCTCGGTGTGTTGTGAAAACAAGATGACCAAAGGGTTAACTCAGTTGGTCTCAGGATTCTATGAGGGTCTCCCAATATATGCAAGGTATGTGGGAGCTCAAGTCGGTAGTAGTGGTGTCTAATGCACAACCATTCGAAAGGGACCTTTTTATATACCTCCAAGTGCATGAAAGAACCTTTCTATATATCGTCAAGTATGTGAAAGGACTTTCTATATGCCAATGAGTACATGGAAGAAATACATATTCCCCCAGGATGCAATGCAGGAAAAAAGTGACATCTCCTATTGCTAGTACATAATGAGATATAAGTGACCAAAAAATGACCAAAATCCACATATAAAATACCACTTTTGATTTGGCAATCATTGGTGGCTAATTTTCGGTCTCTTATCACGCGACCAAAAAATGTGGTCATATTTAGTTTGGTCATTTATATCTTGTCGTCTGGTCATATATTTGGTCATTAATCTAGTCATATATTTGGTCATTAATTTGGTCACATATTTAGTCCTTAATTGTCACAATTAATGACCAAATATACGACCAAATTAATCAATAAAAATATTACCAAATTAATGACCATAAGATAGCTATAAATCACCAAACTAAATGTGACCACATTTTTTGTCGTGTGATAAGAGACCGAAAATTAGCCACCAAAACTGACATTTTGTCGTTTATATGTGAATTTTTGTCATTTGTTTGGTCTTTTATATCCCATTTGTTGGTCACTTATGTCTCATTTTTTGGTCACTAATTTAGTCTTTTTTAGTCATTTTATATGCAAATATTCACTAATTTATGTAGATAGGGTATGGAGGAATCAAACCACCAATCTCCTACCTATAAGGTAGGTGCTCTTCCATTAATCTAGTACCCTTGAAGTATCTATAATACTTGCATTACTTGATACATGGCTATTTCCAAGGAAATAGATTACAAACCCAAGATCTAAAAACATATGGAAAGAGTAAAAATATACTCCCTTACAAATCACCAATAAATTATTTCAAGTAGCCAAGTTTTTTCTATACATGATAATGTAACTACAAATCAAGGTCTTGAGATTGTATCAACAAAGGCTAGACCAATAAACCCAAATATTACAAGTTATTTCCTACTTTAAAACTTTTTAAAAATAAATATTAAAAAACAAGAAAAATATCAATATAAAGAGTTTGTTGGCCATTTAAATCTCTTGGATGAAGCACACTTATTTCAGCCAAATATTTTAATAAAAATCCATAGAAAAACACTTAAACAAATGAAAAATAAACACACACACATATACATATAACTCTAATTTGATTTTCCTTTAAAACCATAAATATCACTCTAATTTGATTTTCCTTTAAAACCATATACATCACTCTAATTTGAATAGTTAGTATCCTCAATCAAACTTAAGATACTAACCTTTGAGTACTTGCTACCAATTGTCCTTCCCTTTGAAGCATAATACATATCAAACATTCCTGAATATTTAATTGCTTCCTACCAACTTTTTCTCCTTCCACTTGAGCATAAAACATACCAAATATTCCTGAAATATTTAAGGTTTCTTATTGAAAAATATGTTGTAGTGTGAATAGTTGTGAATTCAAAAATGTTAAAAATTGTGACAACATGATGCAAGCTTCGTTCTTTCTCCCTTTGTTGTTAACGAGCAATAGCGATAACTAAGCAAACTGCCACTAAAATCACACACATCCTGAATCATTTTATTTCTCTTACAAATTATCATTCATGGTTCAAACAAATCTAGCTATATCAATAGATTCTTACAAGCAATGCTCTTCAACTTAAAATTGTCGTATTTCAAATATTTGTTCATAAAATTGAGAATTTCTGATATTTGTTTTAATCATGAGTTTTATGAAAGGCTAAATAGTGAATATAAACTAGCAATTTTTAGAAAATAGGACACCAACTTCATGGTCATGTAGCAAAATGTGAAGAAAACACCATTGTCAATTAACTATAACTAAAAAACAATCATGAAGATAAATACGTTAAATAAATTGGCAGCACTGACGTTGCCCATTGAAAAGTTCACAACTATACACTAGTCATAAGCTAATAATTGAATAATTCATAGTGATATGCAAGTAGGTGTTTTTGACGAAGAAGAACTTCAAGCTCATACTCTCAGGTGTCAAACTAATTTTGCTGATAAAAAGCAAGTGCAAAGCTAGCATTGTGCACAATTTGCACTTAAGATCTTTGAACGTTTCTTACTGTGTCGTATTCCATCAGAACATTGGTTTCTTGGCGGTTTGCGCAATAGTGCACAAAGTAGGTGAACAACATGAGAGAAGACCAAGACAAGCTAGCTATAAATATTTTCCACTCCAAGAAAGATTCATAGTTCACTGATGCTAATTGGGATCAACCACTCTTTAATGGCTTGTACCTTCTCTAGATCACCCATCTAATCAATGATGAAATAGATGCACCTAATGCATTTCATGGTAAATGTACATTTCTCCAAGATGGCATAAATCTTGAGGTGATGTCATGTTTTCATAACCAAATTTCCCATAAGGCTTATGGTCATGTAAGTTTTTAAGAACCAAAGTGATGTCCTAGTGAAAATAAGAACATCATCAACATAAACTAAAACAGTTTTACCCATGTACAAATGAAAATCATAGTTCACAAAGAACATAAAAGATGTTGGCATATTGGTTAAGAAGAATGACATCACAACCATTGATACAACCCATCCTTAACAATTCAATCATGCAATTGTATGATATGTGTGTAAGGCATTTGAAGGAGAAATTGAAAGCTTTGAAAAATATGGTGGGTGTTTCCGCCAATGTCACACTTTTGGGGGTTAATTGTTAGGGTAAAATGGATTTCTCTTGAAATTATGAGGTTTCACAAACAAATTGAACACCTTTCAATAGATTCCATTCATTGCTCGCTCCATCGATCCACCCATGCATCAAGAATCCGGTTACTACAAGTATCAAAGTTAATATGTTAATGAGTGGGTATGGGGAACCCTAAAATCCACGCCACTCACTTATTAAGTTAAGCATACAAACAATGAGATTAAGCATCAGCCTTCTCCTTTTATTTGCTTCGCATTCTCGTTCTCACATTAGCCGATGAAATTCTGGAGGCCAAGGGATCTCCTTGCAGAACCATAGCAAAAAAATCCAACATGAGATCAAAAAATTGCAAGCTCAATGTGAGGAGGCCTACGTTGAAGCTATTGACTTAGACACCATTGAAGACAAAATGGAGGAGGCTCAATGCCTCACAGTATGGCAAATACTCTTCTTAGAACCTAGTCTATGGGTGGCAAATTTTAGAGTGAAAAGGTAGGCGCCTAGGTTAGGTGGATGGATCGTATAAAAAGCACGCTAAAAATATCCCATATAATATGCCCTCCTTGTACCCATATGGAGCACCATTCTGATCCAAATTTCAACAACAATATCAATTTTATTGATTTGAAGTGCACTGATTTATTTCCTGTTGGATGTTAAGAAACAATTCCCATGAGGAATGCATGTTAATAGTGCAAAAAATAATAGCAGATATTACTGTTGACAGGATTATAGTAAGAACTAAGTTGTATATTATGACACCTTTGTTTTTTATTATCCTTGTAAGTGCAAAGCCTGTTCAGTTATTTTGGCACTTGTTCCTAGTGCGTTTTCTAAAATTCTAGGAAAGAATTCAGAGGCCAAGTACCATAAGGGAAATTTATGTGTTCTTTACAGGTTAGATCTAGATTGGTCAGTAGGCAAGGTTAGAATGAATTTAATCCTATAGATAACAATGTTGAGACTTGAGAGGCGATAATAGACAGTCTAGACTCCAAATAATTACTGTTGTGGAAGATTTTGTGTCTCTAAAACTGATCATAATGGTCCATAGTTGTCTTCTAGAGTTTTGGATCTGATTGGATTTTCTAGCATGTCAAGAGAGTCTAAAATCAAGATGAGACATTGCGATCAGTGATGTTTGGGTGTCAATTTCTAGAGATGCACATTTATGTCTCATTAATAATATTGGTATAGATTACACTATATAGAAAATCCTTACAAGCTTGGCAGAAAAGTTATGTCATAACTGGAATTAACATACTTAGGAGGCTCAACCTTTCCAATTTTGTGGCTTAAAATTAGTTGTTTCATTTCCTCCTTTTGTCAAGGTTCTTTTTTTTTCTCTAAATCACGTATAAATGAAGACGGTAGGTACTTCCAAAAGATGGAATCAATTTCCTTGATGCATCTTTTCTAAGAATATTCTTCCAGTTCAATAACCACCTTGTTTCTTAAACTTATCATGGGGGTAAATAGGATTGCATGTTGTGTTGTACAAACCTTTTAGCACTGAAAATTTTGGTTAAATTGTATCCTAGGTCTCCACCTCGCTCATGGAATAGTATTGCCAACACATGCATGATTGTCTCCATGGTTGAAACAACATCATTGTACTTGGATTACTCTAAATATTCATCTCAAATGAGCCATTGTTTTGTATTAAAAACTTTAATCAGGCTTTTAATGAAGAAATGTGTCATCACTTCTATCCCAAGTCAGCAATGAACACCAGAGGGATATACAATTTAGAACATCTACACATCTACATAGCTTTAGCATTCACTTTTATTATGAATAAAAAAATTACCAGCCCCTTTAATTCTAAAGAATTCCACAAAACAGACTGGTTTGAATTTCCATAAAAACCAACAATAATCAACATTCTAAAATTGATAATAATAAAAAAAGCTTCATTGATTTCCACACCCGGTGTTTTTGAAATTAATGGAATCCTAGAATAAAATGTCTTCTACCTTCCTTTTATGAGCAAGTAGATTCTTGTCCAATTTATGTATATGTTAATTAATATTGCTAAAGTTGTGCGAAAATCAAAATCATTAGCAGTATTAAAATAATGTAGAACAAAATACCAAGATAACAGCCAACCAAAGAAAAAATACAAGATAATGGCCAACCAAATGCTTTAGCATATTTTTTCCAAAAAAAAAAACATCCTTTTCCAGATATCTACTAAAAAAACAAAAACAATGATTGATACAGTTTCAAAATTCTTTGGCTTCATTTACATCCTTCCAAAGACCTACATTACCTTAAAAGTATTTCACCATTATTGCACTGCCCACAAATAACATGATGCAAAATGCTAAACATCTGTAACATCATATGTAGATATTCATTGTAGTCCATCTTCAAGTTTATCTATACATGGCACAAACATAAAATTTGTTATCTCCTATGCACAGAGCATCTCCTTTGAATCATTAATTTCATATTTAGCACAATGAATATGACTTACTATGCACTGGGTCAAGTCCATCTTCACTGCACTGGAGTAATTAAAACAACCAATCTCATAATAACGAGGGGGAGGTTCTGAATCTATATTACAATATTAGCAGTTAAGAGATACATGTATGTTACATCCCATTGCTACATTCGCATGAAAAGATCCCATTTTTAATCTTCTGCATTTCAAGCTTCTCAATTAAAAATATCATAAATAGGTATAGCTAGCATAGCATCAATACACCAAGCAAAAACATCATCTGGAAAGATTTGGTGCAAATTTATCAAGGTCAATCTGATATGTCACATACATGCATTTTAGGAGTCAACGAACAAGCTAATGTGGTATCTATAATCCAAATGCAACAATTCAACAAAACCAAACAAAATTGTTGCAATGAGGGAAATCTACAACGACAAGCTCCAAAAACTTGAAGCTGACAAAACCCTATAGAGAAATAATCAAAAGCATCACAGATGATTTTAAACAGATTTTCACTTTTGAGCACATAAATCTTAATTATCTTACAGATCAAAACATATTGTGTCAAAATCCGACTTTATATTTAAAAATAGAAAACATAGAACACATCCCCAGATAATCACAAGACACACTATTTCTCATCCACTTATTTCCAGTTTCGAGGTATCATCTCTTTCAGCAAGGCACAAACACAAAAAGTTTTTCTAAACTGGATATAACAGAATAATAAATAATTAAAAGCATAGTTAGATGGGTACTACTTTTATCTCCACCCAGGGCCACACTGATAGCCACCAGAACCCACATCCTGTTGACCCCCTAATTTATGAAGGAAAATAGGTGTACATAGGAATGCATAATACCTTTGTCACATCTCTAGCAAAAATTCAGAAAATATTATCTTAGCAGACAATTAAATGTTCATGTTGACACATTCACAAAGTCATCTTTAGATGAATCTTATGAGAAATCTATCTCTACAAACAACGAATTACATTTTATATATGTCCCTTAGAGAATTCAAATGTCAAAAATTTCCAAAGACTTGCAAATAAACAACATAGCCACAAATACACTTCTATTCCTTGCCAGAATTCAAATGTCAATAGTACTAGTCAACTACTTGCCAAAACTGGGATCTGCATCCCGCACCAGATCTAAGATTGACGGTCAGGAAAGGGTACAAAATAAATCGACGACGTGGAAGGATTTTTGCAAGCGGAAGACAGGAAGCGAAAATTATGGAAGTTGTTTAACAAAATGTTGAAAACCTAGGATCTGCATCCCGCACTGGATCTAAGATCGACGATCAAGAAATGTTATACAAGAAATCAATGATGCAGATTGAATTTACAGAAAAGGATGTGCGAAATCAAGTCTTTGAATTTAGATCAACGGTTAGTAGAGAGGCCATACGAAATCGACGGTGAGGAAGAAGTCATCTAGAAAAGGATGTGTGGAAGGCGAAAAGCGGAAATCAGAGAATCATATCTGGAAAATCGCATATCCAATATTTGATTTTATTCTCATATCAATGGTCATGGAGAGATCGAAGAAGATCAATGGTGTGGATTAATTGGTGTGGAACTAGTACTGCGGAACCAAAACTACGGAACTAGAAGTGAGGAAACCCTGATTTGTTGAAGAAAGAAAATTGTGGAAGAACCGAGTTGCAGAAAATGAAAATTACGGAAGAAGCCAAATTACGAAGATATGTTGCATAAACTCATGACTACTCAGCAATTGGACTTCTTGTCTTTCATAAGGCATCGGATGGTTTGATCAGTTATGGAAATGTATCGTCGGGCATACGAACAGGTAAAGGGTTCAAGGAGAGATATGTATAAAAGGATGTGCATGATGAATGGATGTGTGCGCTCTCTACAAGAAGAGAAGTTGGTGCATGGATCGTTGTCAAAGTGGAGATTGCAGAATGACAAAGCACTCTGAGCTCTTCCAAGAATATCCAGAATAGAGACAATGAGGGGAACCAAGATGCTTAAGTAAATCCAGAAAAAACAACATAACATATTTGGTATGCATTGTTATATATGTTTTTCTACATATTGTGCTGAACATGTTTTAAGTCTGAGAAACAAGAGTGGTAGGGTGGTGCTAGGAAAAACATGTTGTCTCCTCTGTACAAGTTGAATCCTATACAAGTGGAAGTTTGTGCTTTCACTCAGTTAATGCTGGAGAGTGTTATTTTAGTGGGTGCTAGAAAATCATGAGGGTTGGTGCTCTCTACAAGAAGGATTTTGTAAAATAGAGGTTGCATCCTCTTTTGAGTAGGAGCTCAAATAAAAATGAATATTTGTTTGTCTCTATCATGTGTGTGTGAATGATAACATTCATCTCTTACATTATACTTGTTTCATTATCATAACTATAAATGTGTAATCAATAATAAGGGTTTAAATATCAAAAAATGGTTTAATCTTTTGAAATAACTGATTCACCCCCCCCCCCTCTCAATTATTTTAGTAATTTCAACAATTGGTATTAGAGCGGGTTCCTTTTGTCTAAAGGTAGATCAGTAAGCTTAAACATGACAAGTTATTAAGGGAATTCATCCAATAAGTTTCCTCTGTTTGATGGAACAAACTTTTCCTTTTGGAAGGTTAGAATGAGAACCTATATAATGTCCTCAGGAGCTGATGTTTGGGATGTAGTAGAGACTAGCTATGTAAAGTCAGTTGTGCTAGCCTCCAGATATGACAAGATGAAATTTACTTTTAATGCAAAGGCAATGAACGCTAGTCTGAGTGGTCTTGCATAGGTTGAGTTTGTTAAAGTAATGAATCTTGATTCTGCGAAAGAGACGTGGGATAAGCTTGTAAACAGTTATGAAGGAAATGAAAAAGTAAAGGATTCCAAACTACAAACATATAGACTAAAATTTGAACAGTTGAAGATGAATGAGGATGAGACAGTCAGTAAATATTTCCTAATAATGGAAGAAACTGTGAATGCCATGAAGGGTCTTGGTGAAAAGTTTGATGAAGCATTCTTAGTTCATAAAATTTTAAGATATCTTCCTGAGATATTTAATCCCAAAGTCTCAGCAATAGAAGAGTTGAGTGATCTAAAAACTCTTCCTATTGACCAACTCCTAGGTATTCTGACAACCTATGAAATGAGGATTGGTAAACACAAATCCACCACTATAGAAGCTTCCTTTAAAGAAGATAAAAACATTGATTCTGAAATGGATGTGGATGAGGCAAATTTGTAAGGAGGTTGAAGAAAGGTTGGGGTAAGTACAAAGGCAAGATGCCCTTTAAATGTTTTAAATGTGGAAAAATAGGTCATTTTGCATCTAAATGTCCCCACAAGCACAAGCGGAAGACTTTTGATGTTGATGAATAGTATCCATTCAATAAATACAATAAAGAGGCTAAACATAAAAAGAAAAGCATGTGTGTAAATGATGTTTATTCT
Organism: Pseudotsuga menziesii; assembly: GCA_001517045.1. Taxonomy (NCBI): domain Eukaryota; kingdom Viridiplantae; phylum Streptophyta; class Pinopsida; order Pinales; family Pinaceae; genus Pseudotsuga; species Pseudotsuga menziesii. The sequence continues at coordinate 26,852 of LPNX010109813.1, read as the reverse complement.
TCAGAGGAGAAAGACATCGATTCATTTGATGAAGATGAAGTGAATAACTTAATGATTATGGCCATATATGATGAGTATAAACAGAGTGACCTGAATTATGATGAATCCATGGTTGATATGGAAGGTGAACTAATCAGTGCTCTGGAGGAGATTGATAGACTTAGATTAAAGAAAAGGAAACATAAAAAATTATTGTTGCAGTATAAAAAGAATGGAAAATAACCAAGTGAAGATATTTCCTTGTTAAAATTGGAACTAGAAGAGGCAAAGAAAATAGAAGATCTTCTTAAACAACAATTAACAGAAGGGAAAAAGAGATGTGAATCTTTGGAAGAAGAAGTAGTGACAGGTAGGAAGGAATCGGAGAAATTTCAAGCTCTGTACCATGTTGCAATCACTCAGATCACTAAGTTACCAATAATACACATAAGATTCATATAATCATAACAGAGACAAGAGACAGGAATAGTATGTTGAAATAACGACTTATATTACTCAAAACACATATGGGTTCATACAAACATCAAATCGAACCAAGTTCGTATCTGGATCAATAACCTATTATATATGATTACAAAACAATTATGAATAACTACTTGTCGGTTCAGTCAACCAAAACAACTGATGGAGGTCGACCTAATATCTAGTTAGTCAACTAACTAGTCTAGTTAGCTAACCAACTAGCTCCTCCAACATCTCCCCCAGGAAGAAAATATTTCTTCGTCCCGAAGAAACAGGGGAGGCAATAAAAAATATCCTGTCTGAAGTAGTTTCTTCCACTTGCTCTGTCTTCATGGGTTGTACAGTCGAATGGATGGTTGTTTCTATACACATACCTCCATAATGGCTTTTGCTGTAATGGATAGTTGGTGCTGAAATTATGTCCAATTGCGAAGGGCATTCTGAATGTCAATGGTCAAGGTTGTAATGCTTGACATAGTCGACATATTTTATTGAATTGAGAGGTCTGTGATATTAATCATGTCGGGGCCCAAGAATTGATATTTTTCTTATGCTGTGTCGAGCAATCTTTCCATTTGTAAACATTTTTTGTCCAGTGTGTCAATGCTAGGAATTGCTTGATTGATCCACTGATGTGCTTGTTTTCCATTTTTTGTAGCTTCACTGTCTCCAGTACAATCTATCGATCATGTACTGTGCTCCTCATTGCTTCCTCTAGGCCTTGTTGATTTTCTAATGACTTTATGTGTTCATGAGTCTCTTGATTTTGCTAGAATACCTAGCCATAGTACGTATACCAATTGCGCAGTACTTCTTCTGTGATGGAAGACTCCTCCAAATGTACTTGCAGTACCTTGTGTGCTTCTAAAAATGTTGTGTACTGTTGTCTTAGTAACACGTAAGTTTCTTCTTTTTTCTCCTTGTTCTTGGCCTGCAGCTATGCCTAAAAGTTAGACACGAGACTTTCAAATAATTGGTATTCTCTCTCCAGTGGTTTTTCGATGTCATTCTCTGTTGTTCCTGGTACAACCGTTTGTGTCGAATTCCTCCTTTTGGTCAGGAATTCAACTTGTTCTACTTTGATTTTCTCTATTTTTTCTCATCTTCTGTGATTTCATTTTGCAGCCTCTCTAGCAAGGGCTTTCAATAGTTGGTCCAATTCTCCATCTCTAAGTTTTGGCATGTCGATTGCAGTAGTCAATCCTAGCTGATGAAGGTGTATAACTGTCGGTAACTGTTGTGTCTACTGTTGCTCTCTTTTCTTTTTATTTTTTGTTTTGAATGATGGGTCACCACTGCTCGTGTTGGTACTAGTTCTGGTTGTTGCTGCTCTGGTTGTTTCTCTAAATTCGGTGGATTTTCAGTCGGCTAAAATTCTGTTATGGTAGGGTTCACCGGCTGTATTTTGTGGGTGGGACTTGCAGCTGTTTGTGCATCCAGTGGTGGTGAAGATGGGGGTTCTGGATTAAGAGGAGGCTCTGATGTTGGTGGTACTGAAGGGGATGGCGAATGATCTGGGTTTAATGGGGTGGTGGGAAGGTTTCTTGTCGGCAGGGGATCTTTGACTTACAATGTAATTTGATACGGTCATCGTTTTCTTCAGATTCCACGAGGTTGGTTGTATCTTGATCTAGTGCTCCTACTTGATCATTGCCCTCAAGAACAAGTGCTCCATCATCTTCCTCATTAACTGGCGGATCTAGGATAGATGGTATGAATGATGAGATTTGGGCTGCGACAACTGTGGATGTTTTGTCGGGGTTTTAGATAAACGAGGATTTGATGACTCCCACAAATTTTGGTTGTGGTGAGATTTGGTCGGTTTGTTGGGTGAGGATTCGTCGCGTAGAGCTGGAATCTATGAGTTGATGCGTGGTGTTGATTTGTTGGGCATTGCAGAATAGATTTGGCAGGTTATGAATAAATTGCTGCAACTCAACATCTTTATCAGTTTTTTCTTAAAGGGTTCCAGGGATTATATCTTTATAGGGGTTTGGTGATATGGCGACAGTTGATTCTGGTGTTATTCTGGTTGGAGATGGGCATGGGGCTTGTGTTAAATCAATAGGATTTATTATAGGAGGGGAGGTGAATCTTACCTTTTTATCTTGGCTTTGTCTTGATTCTATATATACAAATTTTTTGAACTGTGTCTCGATAGATACCTTGTTTTTGGAAGAATCCTCCAGAATGTTGGCAACGCTGGAAAGTAACTCTTCCTCATTTTATGATTCCTCTGGAAGTATTAGTTTGTGATTCCCATTCCCTTATGATTGAATGTATTTATTCTTCCTCAATGTTGATATCTCCCGAGCTATTTTTTTCAGATTATCCTTTGTCATAGCATACTCAGGCCTATCAGATTGTGTTTCTTCGTCAGTCTCTTCACCCTCCTCCTTATCTTGTTGCTCAGTTAGTGCAAGGGTTTGCTGTTGTTGTGGTACTATGACAATCTAAAGAGGATTTTTCTCTTCTGTCGGGCTGTCCCCCGAAGTGAATGCATTTATATGAAGGTTCACTTCATAATCTTCTTCTTGCTCTTGGTCGGTTAGGGGTTTGATAATTGGTTGGTTGTTTTTATTTGCTATTGTTGGTATCAACATCTTGGTGTTGTATTGTCGACCCAAATATTTAAAAATATCCTCGACTGATGGGTAATAGTTGAGGGGTTTGGCCTTTGTTGTTGCTCCCTGCATGTACCAGACTACAGTGTGGTCGAGCTCCGGCTGAATGTGTGATGTCGCGAGCAGACATCTTCAGATGTTTTGAGGCACCCTCCATATAGTTGTTTGTATTTTCAAATTTTGAAACCAATTGTCTAATATTATTTTGGATTCTTCGAGTTCCTATGGATTTCCAGCCATTGAAAATATCTTAAAATGCCACATGTGAAATCTGTATGGTTCCAGGAACTGGGGGTGCATGACTAGACACAAGTAGTACATAACAATCCATATGATCAATGACGACAACTTGATTATTGCGCTTACTTCCTAACATTTTTCATAGGTGGATTTGATCATGTCGGCTACATATTCAGCCCAACAATAGATTTTCCCTTTTTCAGCTATTTTTTCTACAGCCTCCAACATGTCAAGCTTCAGGTCGCACCCTTGACCTGCAACAGTTAAACCTGTGGACACTATTTTCGTAACCATTTTGGGTGTGGAAGCTTGGATTTTTCTGATTATCAGGCCTTTGGAGTTCTTTCATGTTGGAGTTCCTGTTAATTTCTCCACTAACCGCTCCTTTATACCAACAGGAACTAGCTCCATTGTTTGAGAGCCCAGTCAGCTTGTAAATGGTTTCACCAGATATCTCAATAGGTTTGTCGAAGTAAAACTTCCCGTTGTGATATCGGCTGATGATGAATTTGAAAATGGTTTATTTTGGCCGCCCAAAACTCACCATGAGAGGTGCGTTGATATAATTCGTGATTTTACTAGCATTTACTTTCATCCCTTCCTCTTTCATTTTCATATTTTCGTAGGCCCATTTTTTAATTTCTGCCCAGATTCACGTCCATGATTTTTCCATCACTTTTTCTTTCTTAATGTTTTCCAATCTTTTTACCAATGGAGTTACAGCAGATTCCAACTCCTCTACTTTGGCAGACGCAGCTCTGGTCTTCTTTGATGTCATTTCATTGGTTACAAGGTCATCTTCTTGAACAGGGGTTTTTCTCTTAGGGCCCGAGTAATTTTGTCGCTCAAGTTCTTTGTAAAATAATATGAAATCCTCGTCTGACGTAATATTTATAGGTGGAGCGGATGGCGATCTTGTCGATGGAGGAATGAATGTAGGATTTTATGGTAAAGGATGCTCTATTGAAGGCTCTTTTAATGCGCTCTAGTTTTGGCGCTCCTTCTGACCGTAGTCATGATAGCTTGATTGGACCTTTTTATCCTCTTGTCGATGGTGACTGTATGGTCGATAGGCGGTATGTCGATGGTGAAAATATCGATTGTCGAATTATATTCTGCTACGTCTTTCGAGGTTTCCTGTCATTTTGATCTTACTAATTTTTTATTCCTTTTGTTTTTTTTAGGTTTTTCTAGTTTTTATAGATTTTGTTGACAGTTATGAAACCATTTCTCTATTTTTTTTTCTTTTTTTTATAGTTTTGATACCACTTTAGTCGGGCAACGTTTACCATTTTTTGAAATACTCTGCCTTGTAATGTTCTTAATCGAATTGAACTGTTGGCATTGATTTCTTCAATGATGTAGGGTCCCATCCACTTTGTGTGTTGTTTCTTTGGTTTTCCTTTCACCCAACTGTTATACAGCAACGCAAGATCCCCAACAGACAAGTTCTTATTTTTAATGTTCCGGTCATGCCATGCTTTTTGTTGTTGTTTTTGAATCTCTTGGTGTTGTATAGCCATGAGTCGGTATTCTTCTAGCTTAGATAGTTGCATTAGTTGTTCCTTCTTTTCTTCCTCGACATTAATATGCAATATGTCAGCTATTACTGGTGTCTTTTGTCGAAAGTGTAGTTGGATGACTACTTCTTGGCCATAGACTAGCCGAAATGGTGTTTGGTTGGTGGAGCATTTATATGTTGTTCGATAATCCCATAAAACAATAGGTATTTTATCAGCCCAATCATCCTTGTCAGTGTTGCACATTTTCGTTAAGCTTCTTGTTAGGGTTTTATTAAATGCTTCTATTGCTCCATTAGACTATGGGTGATAAGCGGTACTTCGTCTATGGTGGACTTTAAACTGTTTTGTTAGTGTTGCAATAGTTCTATTAGTAAAATGTGATCCTTGGTCACTGATTAGAGTTAGTGGACAACCAAATATGGTAATTATGTTTTCATATATGAATTTGGAAGCTACTTCGCTAGAACAGTTTTTGACATGTTTTGCCTCTGCCCATTTAGTAACATATTCCACTGCTTTTATGATGTATCGTGCACTTGTACTTTGTGATGGCACTGGAAATGGTCCTATGAAGTCGATTGCCCAAATTTTGAATGTTAAACTTGGATTTACTGATATTAAGGGTATCTCAGTACTAGGCAAGGGTCGACCTAACCGTTGACAGCGATCACATTTACTTACAAACTTTTGACAATCCTTGTATAATGTCAGCCACCATAGCCCCGACTGTTGGATATTTTTGGCAGTCGCATCCGACTGGAAGTGTCCTCTAGCTGGTCCATAGTGCGCTTCATGCATTATGTCTTCTCTTTCATGGTTTAAAACACACCGACGGAGTACTTCATCCAATCCCATTTTGTATAGGAATCCATTAATTAGAGTGAATGTTACAACCTTCATTGCTAAAATTTGTTTCTTTTTAGTGCTCATGCCTTCAGGTGCTTGACCATTCTCTAAAAATTGAACTATTTCCTCTAATTATGTTGGTACAACTTCTACTCAAAATAGATGTGCATCAGTTCCTCCTCTGTGTTGATTCTCGACAAGTGGTCGGGTCCGATATTTATCCTTCCCGGTCAAACTACTACTTCAAACTCAAATTCCTTGAATACTAACAACCAACGACATATTATTCCATGATGTAAAGGTTTTTTTACTAAGTATTTTAGAGCTTGGTGATCTGTGTAGAATATGAAAGGATTATCTAGTAGGTAAGGTCGATATTTTTGTAGTGCAAATACCATTCCTAATGCCTCTCTTTCTGTTGTGGAATAGTTATGTTCTTCTTTATTTAGTTTTGACTGCTATACACAATTGGATAATCCATCCCATCTTCGTCAAGTTGTGTTAATATTGCACCTATTTCTATGCCTGATGCATCAATGTGTACATGAAATTTGACTGACCAATTTGGAAACCTAAGGATGGGTTCTTCAACTAATTTTTTCATCAATATGTCAAAGGAAGCATCACATTCTTCAGTCCAGCCATATTCTTGGTCTTCTTTCAATAGCTCTTCCAACGGGTATGTCATATCTGAGTAATGACGAATGAATTTTCTATAATAGCCCGTGTGGCCTAATAACACTCTGACTTGCTTTAGATTTACTAGAGGTTTTAGATCAAGAGTGATTTTTATTTTTGCAAAGTTGACTTTGATACCTTCCTTGCATAGGATATGTCCTAGTAGAATTCCTATGGGGGTCAAAAAAATGCATTTCCTTATATTGAGCGAAAGTTGGATTTGTCGTCATCTTTCCAATAGTAGTCTTAGCCACTTGCAATAATCCTTCAACATGGAGTAGATCGTCCAGTCGTCAAAGTATGAAACCATTGTTTTGTATATGTATTCTTGAAATGCTTTGACTACTATCCTAGAAAATACAGCTGGTGCATTCTTTAACCCAAATGGCATAACTCCGTAAGCAAATGAGCCGAATTCGTAGACAAATGTTGTTTCTTCTGATCTTCTTTAGCAATCGGGACTTGATTGTACCCTGAGAATCCATTCACAAATGAATAGCACTCATGCCCTGCAACTTCATTTAGTATTTCATCCGCAAATGGTTTCAAAAATGGATATGTTAGTGTGACTTTATTCAGTTCCTAGAAATCGACACAGATTCTTAGTTTTGTCGGAACGTGCTTTTTCGGTTGAACAACCATTGGTCTTTCCCACTCCGACTGGTCGATTAGGTAAACAATCCCTGCTACTAGCATGTTGTCAATCTCCTTTTTCACTATTTCCTTGTATTTGTGAGCAGTTTATACGACATTTTATTTATAGGTCTTGCATCTGTTTTGATATCTATTTTCATTTCACCCATCTCTTGTACTAATCCTTTTAGGTCTTTATAGTCTCGAGCAAAGACATCCTGAAATTATTTTAATAGGTTAACTATTTCTTTTGTTTGCTCATCATCCCAGTAGTCGCCTATTCGTACCATTTTTGGTCAATCATCATTGGAGATGTCGGCTTTTTTGGTTTTGAATTTCGCATCCATCCATTCTGGCGCCTTGCTTTCATTGATTTGTCGACTCCCTTCTTTAAATTGTGAAAATGATGACAGGAATTTTGCTGCTGCCATCCTGTCGATATCTTCCTTTTCGGTTGATTCGATCTTTAGTATTGTTCTAATTGGTTTTTATCGTCTCTGGATGATCAATTTTCCATTGAAAGATTTTTCCATATGTATGTTTCATTTTCTAGTCGAAGCCTTGTCAACTGAGGTATTTTACTCGACCCAATGTTATTGCATGATGATTTTGGTCGGTTGGAGTTTTTTGTCGACTTAGTTTGGACAATTGGTTGTATAAATGATTTTATTTGATTTGTTGCTTCCACTAGTTTATTGTCTTCTGGTATGAATCTAAAATCCTTAATAAAATTTTATTTAAGTTCATTCCATACGAATGTTTCACCTCGAGATTTTTCCATCTTATACCATTTATTTAGTAAAATTTCAAGTGTGGATGGGAATAGGTGTGGCCATGTTCTTTCATCTTTGTACCCAAGTCTTTTCCATTCCCTTTTGCATATATTTATGTGCTTTTCAGGTTCTTGTCCTTGTGTGAAGACTGGTATTTGCTCCTTTTTAGTTAGCTTCCTCCCTCTGAATCTTTCGACGAAGTATGTCAAAGCTGTTTTCCACGTTTGTAGCCTCGACTGATGAGTATCCCACCAACGAGCAACTTGACCTGTAAACATTTCAACTAGGATTTATAGTCGGCCATGCTCACCCAATTTTTTGGAGACTTGTTAAATATGGAGGATTAGTGATTCTTTTTATTTATACTGGATGGTTTATTTATTTTCTGTTTTAATCGGTGCTAAAGAAGGTTATTCCCTAATTTTTCTTTCAAATATCTTTGGAATGATGGATACGGAAAAGCATTGTCGAGTCGGTTTTTTCGATATGTCCTGAATAGTCCAACAATCTCTTGCTTGGGTTTCATAGTTTTCTATTTCCCAATCGTATAATTTTGTATCCAAATTATATCCAACTGAATCTTGATTTCCTAGGTGAAGTTCTCCATAAATATGTGGCTCAATATAGTCTTTGTTATTCTGTATCTTTTAAAGTTGTTGAATGTCGACTTCTTCATCTATTGGTTCGTTCCAAGGTTCTCCTTGAGAAGGATGAATGGGGACAATTAATTTTTGTCCATTTCCTTTGAGTTTTATCTATTCGTTATCTAACGAGATCAATGCCTTCAGCTTCCTACCCCATGGTCTCCCTGCCAAAGCTGGAAAGAGCTGGATCCTTCCTTAGGGTCGATAATTTCAAAATTGACTTTCATGGTAATTCCTTTATTGGTCGTGTCGACATTGCGCCATACACCTATAGGTTCGATCAGTCCTTGATATGATAAATTTAAATATACACCTAATTCGTTTAGTCATGGTCTTCCCAATTGTTCCCATGTATCCCTCGTCATAATATTTACTTGGGATCCAAAATCAAGGACAACTTGTCGAACATGATATCCTTCTATCTCCAAGTCGACAAGCGGATCAGCATCACTCTTATATTTCTTATTTAAGCTGCAGATGTTTTTAGTTTGTTTCTCCATACTAGGTTTGTTCTTAATATTATATAACAGTTCAATAAACTATGTGACTAATTTATCATTATGTATTAAGTTAAGTATTTCCTGTGATACATTCTGATTATCATCAGTTACTTCTTATCTGGAAAATTCTTGGAACATATTTGATGCATCATTGTATAATTGTTTTTGATTTATAGGATTAGGATAATCATCTTTGTTTTTTATTTTACTTATTTGTGGATTATCATCGCCAGTTTTCATTCCCTATCTAGTGACTACATGTAGATTCTTTGTACGAATTATATCACTTTTCTGAACACACGACATGACATTAACATTTTTCTTCTTATTTATTTTCTCAAGTATGGTGGGACAATCCTCTAGCGAGTGATTGCCCACGCCACAACTAGTACAAAATTTCAGTTCGGTTCGATCTTTATATAGATAGTCTACGTGTCGATGGCCTTCCTTATAACACATGAAACACTGAATTGGTCGTCGAGGTCGGTTGTCCCGATTTCCATTGAATCAGCCTCGACTAGCAAATCCTCCATGACAATTGTCGTACCGATGCTCATGTCTCCAGCCTTCATATTTCTGCTCATTTTTCCCATTATGTTCATTGCTTCTTGGAATGTTATCATTGCTAATATCTGTGACAACATTGGTTTGATAGACTGCATGATAATTTTGTTGATTTTTCAAGTTCAAGTGGCAGTCGGCTATTGTATGAATTTTTACTTCGCAGATTGCACACCACGAATCTTTTCTATTCTTCATGTTGAACGAATAGTCCTTCATCGTATGCAGCCCATGTTCTTTGAAAATATCACATAAACATTTCGTCTGGAAAAATCAAACATCTTGTCGGATGACATCTTGTCGATAATTGTCCTTGGTGTGGCCGACAGTCAAGCAGTTCGTGCACCAGATGTCTTGACCTTTGAGTTTTAGTTCCCTTAGTGATTTTTGCATAATTTCCAACTGCTCCTCAATACGACTGTAAGCTGGGTGTGCTGGATAGTCATCATCCATCTCGACCTGCAGTGCTTTTGTCAACGCTTCTTCGTATGTTTTGAATGTGTCCAGACTTATATGTCTCAGAATCTTCTGTACAAGTCCTGCAAGAAACCATTGAATTAATAGTTGTTCATTAATATTATAGTCTAATTGGATCAATAGGTCCTTCCATCGCTTGTCGTAGTCCTGGACAATTTATGTGGGTTTCTGGACGGTCGTCTTCAACTTTTTTGCCACCAGATGTTTTTCATTTGGTATTTTGAAGAAGGATAGAAACTCTTTCTTAATTTCTGCCTTGGTCACGTTAGGTGTCTTCTGAGTATATGTCATATACCAAGTTAGTGCCCGCTTTTGCAAGGCACCAGTGAACTACGCCATTTGTCTGTATTCACTATTTACACCATTCGCGTCCCATGCTGATTCACAGATGAACTAGTGTCATTTGGGATCCTCATCACCTTCATAGAGGGGGATATGTGTTGCACCATGCCCCATGTTGTCGGCATGTTCTTCTGGCGGCGTTGGTGGGGGTGGTGGGATATTCTCTACGATTCTATGTTGTGCACAGCTAGTTTCAACAGAACTCTCATTCTCATTGGAATTTTTATTTGTCAGTTCATCCTCGACAAGTAGTTGAACCAATTTGACTTCTTCTAGCGATGTCCAAGCCAATTGTTATAGCTCAAATATTCTCCTTTGTGATTCCAACTATTCTGTGTTTCCTAAAGTTGTGTTTGGCAGGGGGGGTTCTCCTTCATTGCCTGGGTAGAGTAGATTGATACTTCGGTTGGCTGGGTACGATTGGAATGTGACCCAGTTTCCTTCCTCAGGTCGACGAATTACCAAATGATCGACATTGTTTCCTTCATCGTCTAGTCAGCTCCATACACCGAAACCACCATCTCGTAGCCTTAGGTATTCTCCAACAATGGCCTGCACTTAGACACTCAAGCTTGAATTTACTAGATATTGAGGTCTTACCTCCTGGGGTATCTCAATATTGACTCTGGAGAGCCTCACACTACTCAATCCATAGGTCTTCCTCCATTGGTGACACTTCTTTGTCATTGACGCCCTCTTCTTGTTGGTCATGACCCGACTCTGGAAAATTTCCTTCATTTTCAGTCACCCTGGCACTCATTCTTCTCTACAGCGCAATGACCTTCTCTCTACATTCCTCCCTTCTATTCTGCCTCTTATCTCTCTCTATTTTCTGCAAATCCAGAGTGCGTTTGTGCGTCATTGTCTGAATTATTTCTTTCTTGTCCCAATTTTACATTGCTGGTGGTTCCTTCTACAGTCAACTAGAACCCTTCTAATCTACCTTGGCACATGACCAGCTACCCCCCATATCCTACTTGACACTTAAGTAAGCCAGGATAGTTCTATCTATTTGTTCAAGAAGTACTCCCACTCCCTTTCTACAATAAATTTCTCCCATGCTTTCTGCTTCTCTTCCCAGTTAGTATTTGGTGGCGGTTCGATCAGTGATGGACAAGGCTTGACAATATGCCCTACTCCCCTGCCGATTAGGAATTTAAATAGAAGAGTCACCAGACATCACATAAACTGCTCAGTGAAATCATTATAGAATCTCGCTTTGATACTCTCGATAGAGACTCTCTCTTCCACAACGCAGTCTGCGCAGAACTCGTTTGCGATTTTCTCAAACTTACTTCGATAGATTCATTCTTCCTCCTCTTATCAGTTTTTGGAGCAACTCTTGTTCCGTAGTGTCTGCTATATTTTTCATCGAGTAATTTCTTCAGAAACTGAGGCACCGATTCTACAAACTTTTCATGTGTTTCAGTGAAGAATTTCTCCTTCACCTGGGCAATAGTCAGCTTATTTCTTCGAGCGTAATTCTGGAGATAGTTTGCGATCTTACGCTCCCACCAGTCCTTAATATCTTGCTCTGAGATCATCTTCTAATGGTCATTTCATACATACGTGTACTACCGGCAACAAAACCAATGTTGCAATCACTCAAATCACTAAGTTACCAATAATACACATAAGATTCATATAATCATAACAGAGACAAGAGACAAGAATAGTATGTTGAAATAACAGCTTATATTACTCAAAACACATATGGGTTCATACAAACATCAAACCGAACCAAGTTTGTATCTAGCTCAACAACCTATTATATATGATTACAAAACAATTATGAATAACTACATGTTGGTTAAGTCCACCGACACAACCTATGGAGGCCGACCTAATCTCTAATTAGTCGGCTAACAGACTAGCTCCTCCAACATGTTGATGTATTTGTAACTACGGAATGTATTCATCTATATATCTTATGTATTGTAACCTGATGTTTATTCTGGGATGTATCTATAATGTAATTGAGTCATATTGTCATGCCCTGATTTTGTGATTGGGAGGATCAATAATGTAAACAAGTCATGCCAAGTCATAGTGAATAACCATCCGATTATCTAAGGGTTAAAGTCCCCGCAGTTTCGGGGCACTAGGGTTATTAGACTCTCCTAGTAGAGGTCGGCCCTAGTAGGGTTTTAGTCATGTCGAGATTAGTATAAATAGAGAACTGGAGTCTCTATTTATCACACAACGCGTCCACACTCAAGTGTAGCGCATAGTTGAGGAAGGAGAAGACACTGGGGCTAGTCAAGAAGAAGATTACTACTGTTAGGAGATCACTTACTGTTTTGGTGCTGATTCTATCTCTGAGGAAGTTGTAGGCTTTTCTCCTTTATGGTTTCCCCAAGGAAAAACACTGTGTTCATTGTCTCTTGTGTTTGATTGTTGTACTTGTTATTCTCTCAGTTAAAGATCCTAATAGTGCTAGCTTAATGATGAAAAACTAACATGGTATCAGATCTAACCTGAGAAGAAGACACTGTACAGCTGCGGGAACTAGGGATTCCTAGTTTGTGGATCTTCTTCCATATATTTTCAGCAAAAGTAAGGTGGAATAACTCTCCTCCTTAGGGGGCATATTTTTGTCGAAGCAGAATCCAATTCTGAGGTTTTTCAGTTTTGGACCTGTCACTACTGTCGAAAATTAGGGATTTTCACAGAAGAGGAATTTTTCAGTGAGCCCAGGCCTGGATTGATCTCCTCCCCAAAATCGAAGTTAGGGACAAAATTCAAGGCATTTGGGTGAACAGAACTCCAGAAAAGAAAAACCCTAATTTGCTCCTGAACTAGCTCTACAGGATTTCAACTCAAGTTTCAGATCCGACATCTTGACCTGGTAAGATCTAAGATCTTTTGTATTTCCATTTGAGATTCTCAGTTTAAGATGTCTCATCATACCAAGCTTGATGAAAAGTTTGAGGGAGCTGATAACTTCCGAGCCTAGAAGTATAGGATCTCCTTGGTCCTGGAAGAAAATGAGTTAGACTCCTACATCCATGAGGAGGTTCTAGTTCCAGAGGGAGATGAGGCAAAGGCCTTACATAAGAAGAATATGGTTATGGCAAAGAGGATCATTGCTGATTCTATCAAGGATCACCTTATCCCACAGGTGTCCTCTCTCAAGACACCTAAAGCTATGTTTTATGCCCTATCCAAATTGTTTGAAGGGAAGAACATAAACCGGAATATGACTCTGAGGAATCAACTAAAGAATGTGAAGATTCAAAATGCAGAGACTATCCAGTCCTACTTCACAAGGGTTTCTCAGATCAAGGAACAATTAGAAGCAGTAGATGAAGAATTGGAGAATGTAGAGATTGTGATGACAACTCTGAATGGCCTTCCTAGGTCATGGGATTCATTCATCCAAGGAATCTGTGCTAGAAAGAAGTTAGTTAAATTCAATAGACTATGGGAAGAATGTTCTTAAGAAGAAGCACGGATAGCAGCCCGAGAAGAGAAGATGGGAAGTGAAGATCAAGCCCTCACAGTTCACTCCAAGAAAGGCAGAAGAGGTACTCATCACTCCAAAGGTAAGAATCCTCATCATAGAGACAATATTAGAAAGAACATGTCTAGATCAAGATGTTATACATGTGATGAGGTAGGGCACTTTGCAAAAGACTGTCCTAAGAACAAGATTCACTCTCACAAGAAGAAGGGGAACAAAAGAAGACATCATGCTCATGCTGCAGAGGATGATGAACCATCCAAGAAGAGATCTAGATATGAAAGTGAATATTCTTCAAGCGAGGATGAATATGTTTTGATTTCTTCTCTCACAGGTAACATTACTCATGGTAGTGATGATTGGCTTATAGATAGTGGAGCTTCCAAACATATGACTGGATTTAAGGAATCCTTTGTGAGGCTGTCAGAAGATGAATCACCTCACAAGGTGAAACTAGGAGATGACTACCAATATCCAATAAAAGGTAGTGGAGAATCTTCATATAAACTAGACTCTAGTAAGTCTCTAACAATGAAAGAAGTATTGTTTGTGCCAGGACTCAAGAAGAACCTTCTCTCCATATTAGCATTGGATGCGAAAGGAATGAGAGTTGCATTCATAGATGGTCAAGTCATCATGTGGCCAAGAGGAAAGAATATCAATGATGCAGTGGTGATTGGAGAACAAGAAGGAGGTTTGTACAAACTGAAGGGCCATCCAGAACAAGCCTTAGTCCATGACATAGTAGAGCCAAGTGAACTTTGGCATAGAAGGCTTGCACATGTGCATTACAGAGCACTGCCTATTGCAAGAAAAGCTGTTGAAGGTCTTCCAGAATTCCAAGCAAAACATGATGGTGTCTGCAAAGGATGTGCGAAAGGAAAGAATACAAAGAAGACATTTCCCAGCAGCGAAAGCAAAGCCAAAGACATACTAGAAATCATCCACTCCGATGTATGCGGTCCTATGTCATAAAACTCACTAAGCGGGTATGCATATTATGTTTCTTTTATTGATGATTTTTCTAGAAAGACATGGGTTTACTTCATGAAGAACAAAGATGAAGTATTCAGTAAGTTCAAGGAATTCAAAGCCTTGATCAAGAACCATACTGAAAAGAAGATTAAGACTTTTCGATCAGATAATGGCGGAGAATTCACTTCGAATGAATTCAAAGAGCTATGCAAAGAATCAGGGATTAAGAGGGAGTTGTCCACTCCTTATAATCCACAACAGAATGGGATTGCGGAACAAAAGAACAGAAAATCATGGAAGCTACTAGAGCCATGCTTCATGATCAAGATCTTCCTATGCATCTTTGGGCTGAAGCTTCCAGAACAGCGGTGTATGTACAAAACCGTACTCCACATAGAGTACTCGAGAACAAGACTCCTGAATAATTCTTCTCTGGAAAGAAACCAGAAGTCAGCCATCTCAGAATATCCATTTGTCCTGTGTACATACACATTCCAAAAGAAAAGAGAACCAAATTAGGTCCTTTAGGAAAGAAGGGTATATTCGTGGGATACTCTGAAAGCTCGAAGGCTTGCCGAATCTATTTCCCAGGATACAAGAAGATTGACATCAATAGGGATGTGACATTTGATGAAGACACAACTTACAACAAATCCAGAAAGAGACCTACTGAATAACCTGAAGAAGTAGAAGCAGAAGCACCCAGAATTCATGATACAACCATGAATGAAGAAACTCAAGAAGAAGATCGAGAATTTGAAAAAACACAAAGACCTGTAGATCCACCTATGGAGAAGAATCCTCATAAGAGGAAACCTGCTTGGGTATGAGAACTTATCCAAGGTGCGAAAAGATATGGGGCTCCAGAAGAGAACCACAGAGAAAGAAAGAGGACCAGATCCTGTTCCGGGTATGTAGCTTTACTATGTGATTTCATTGATAAAGAACCTTCCAGTTATGAAGAAGTGGAAAAACAGAAAGA
Source organism: Pseudotsuga menziesii (assembly GCA_001517045.1). NCBI lineage: Eukaryota > Viridiplantae > Streptophyta > Pinopsida > Pinales > Pinaceae > Pseudotsuga > Pseudotsuga menziesii. The sequence continues at coordinate 11,129 of LPNX010109813.1, read as the reverse complement.
ATGGAAGGATGCTATGATCAAAGAGTACCAATCGATCATGAAGAATGATGTCTGGGATGTTGTCCCAAGACCAGACAGGAAGTCATTTGTAACTTCCAAATGGATCTACAAGATCAAGCATGCTATAGATGGTAGCATTGAGAAATATAAAGCAATATTTGTAGCTCGGGATTTCTCTCAGAAAGAAGGAATAGAATATGAAGAAACATTTGCACCTGTAGCCAGATACACTTCCATCAGATCAGTACTTTCTCTGGCTGCAATGATGAAATGGAAGATACACCAGATGGATGTCAAGACTACTTTCTTGAATGGTGTAGTGGAAGAGGAAGTGTATGTAGAAAAACCACTCAGTTTTGAGACACATGACAGGAAGTCTCATGTGTGCAGATTGAATAAATCCTTGTATGGTTTGAAACAAGCACCCAGGACCTGGTACGACAGAATTGACAACTTTCTATAAGAGTAAAGCAGATTCCAATATTTACTACAAGGTTGAAGATGGAAACCCAGTGATGCTTCTACTATATGTAGATGATCTATTTGTAATAGGTATGGATGGGTTGATTACTGATACAAAGAGAAAGCTTGCTGCTGAGTTCGAAATGAAGGACTTGGAAATGATGCATTACTTTCTAGGTATGGAGGTGTGGCAGAGTATAGATGGAATCTTCCTTGGACAAGGGAAGTATGTAGTAGAGATCCTGAAGAGGTTTGGGATGATGGACTGGAAGGCTATAGCCACACCAATGGCATCGAACCTGAAGCTATTGAGTGATGCTTCATCAGAGTCTATTAATGCTACGATGTATCGTCAGATGATTGGGCCATTGATGTACCTGACGAACACAAGACTAGATAGTTGCTTTTCTATGAACATCTTGAGCCAGTTCCTGACAGATCCGAGACATGTTCACTTGATTGTTGCAAAGCATATTCTGAGGTACCTGAAGGGTACAATTGATTATGGGCTCAAGTACGATGCGAATCAAAAAATTAACCTGGAGGGTTCTGTTGATTCAGATTGGGCAGGAAGTGCCATCGATAGGAAGAGCACTTCAGGGTGTTTCTTCAGTATGGGGTCAGGTGTGATCTCTTGGTTTAGCAGGAACAAATCCTGTGTGGCACTGAGTACAGCTGAAGCAGAGTATGTCACAACTTGTTTGGCTAGTTGTGAGGCAGTATCGCTCAGGAAGCTACTGTTTGATTTATTTGATATCCAGTTGGATGCTACTTGTATACATTGTGACAACCAGAGTTGTGTGAAGTTGTCAGAGAATCTAGTGTTCCATGACAAGTTGAAGCATATCGAGATCAAGTACCACTATATCAGGGATATGGTGCGGAGAGGAGCAGTGAAGCTCCAGTATGTTGCAACGGAGGAACATATAGCTGATGTATTGACGAAGCCATTGGCTAGGGTGAAGTTCGAGTACTTTAGGGAGAAGCTTGGTGTTCTCCAGATAGAGGTTTCCTCCAAGGGAAAGTGATGAGTCCCATAGCCATTCTGAAATGGTGAGAGGATTGGTTCCTTCCATGGTCAGATGTAAGGGCTGAGCCATTCTGTCATGGTGAGAGGATTGGTTCCTTCCATGTCAAATATGAGTGCTGAGATGAGTAGCCATTCTGACGAGTAGGTCAGATGTAAGGGCTGAGCCATTCTGTTATGGTGAGAGGATTGCTTCCTTCCATGTTAGATATGAGTGCTGGCCATTCTGTCGAGTAAGACAGATGTAAGGGCAATTGCCATTCTTTGAATGGAGCTGACTGGTGAGGTACCAGGAACACTCAGTCTAGGACTGAGTAGCCATTCTAATGTGACAGAGGGATGTGCTCCCACTTGATCAGATGTAAGGGCTGAAGAATTTTGTCATGGCTAAAGGATTAGGTTCCATCCATGTCATATGTGAGTGTTGGACATTACGACGAGTAGGTTGGATGTAAGGGCAACTGCCATTCTCTAGGAGAATAGAGGCACCTGGTCAGTTACCAGGTAGCTCAGCCGAGGAGGACTGGGGGCCATTTTGATATGACTATAGGATTGGTTCCTACAAGATCAGATGTGAGTGCAGAGCCCTTTCATCATTGTGGTAGGATTTGTTTCGGCCTGGGTGAGAGTCATTCATCATTGTGGTAGGATGTGTTCCGTCCTGGGTGAATGTGTGGAAATATTTCATCATTGTGGTAGGATGTGTTCTGGCCTGGCTGAGAGTCATTCATCATTGTGGTAGGATGCGTTCTGGCCTGGGTGAATGTGTGGGAAATATTTCATCATTGTGGTAGGATGTGTTCTGGCTTGGGTGAATGTAAGTGCAGAAAGCTTTCATCATTGTGGTAGGATGTGTTCCGACCTAGGTGAGAGTCATTCATCATTGTGGTAGGATGTGTTCCGGCCTGGGTGAGAGTCATTCATCATTGTGGTAGGATGTGTTTCGACCTGGGTGAGAGTCATTCATCATTGTGGTAGGATGTGTTCCGGCCTGGGTGAGAGTCTTCCATCACTGTGGTAGGATGTGTTCCTGCCTGGATGGATGTGAGTACTGTGCCTTTCTGATGAGTAGTTTAGATATAAGTGATAAAGAATACCTACATGGAGGATAGGCCTACAACCAGCATGAAAAAGGGCTGGCTCTGTAGAACTTCTTGTGACGAGAAGAATCATGAGATAGCACCAGGGATGATCCAGATCGAGTGATGATCGAGGTCCAGTAATGATGATCTAGCAATGATGATCCAGATCGAGTGATGATCGAGATCCAGTGATGATCCAGATCAAGTGATGATCCAAATCCAGTGATGATGCCTCATGATGATCCAGATCGAGAGATGATCCAGATCCAGTGATGATGTTCCATGATGATCCAAATCGAGAGATGATCTAGATTCGATGACTTGAAGATGAAGATGACTTGAAGATGAAGATGACTTGAAGACTTAGAAGACCTGAGATTTAGATGACGAGATGATCTAGTTGATACAGAGAAGAAGACCAGTGCTGAAAATTGTGTCGAAAGAATACCTTCCTAGTTAAGAGGGAGTTTTGATGTATTTGTAACTTCGGAATGTATTCATCTATATATCTTATGTATTGTAACCCAATGTTTATTCCAGGATGTATCTATAATGTAATTGAGTCATATTGCCATGCCCTGATGTTCTGATCGTGAGGATCAATAATCTAAACAAGTCATGTCAAGTCATAGTGAGTAACCCTCTGATTGTCTAAGGGTTAAAGTCCCCGCAGTTTCGAGGCACTAGGGTTATTAGAATCTCCTAGTAGAGGTCGGCCCTGGTAGGGTTTTAGTCATGTTGGGATTAGTATAAATAGAGAATTGGAGTCTCTATTTATAACACAACTCATCCACACTCAAGTGTAGCACATAGTTGAGGAAGGAGAAGACACTGGGGCTAGTCAAGAAGAAGATTACTGCTGTTAGGAGATCACTTACTGTTTTGGGGCTTTTACTGTTTTGGTGCTGATTCTATCTCTGAGGAAGTTGCAGGGTTTTCTCCTTTATGGTTTCCCCAAGGAAAAACACTGTGTTCATTGTCTCTTGTGTTTGATTGTTGTACTTGTTATTCTCTCAGTTAAAGATCCTAATAATGCTAGCTTAATGATGAAAAACTAACACAACATACCACTAGAATCTACTAAGTAGCAAAGCCTCAGAAGAATTGAACACCATTCTAATCAAGAAAAGGTCCCCATGGTTAAAAACAAGTCTTGGCTATGAATGAGGTTCATGCAACAATCAGTGAGAATGCGAACATACTATGCAAACAAACGGAAATGAAGCAAGTACCAAAATCAGAAATTATGATCAGAATTATCAACCAAGGATAGCTCAGAAACATAGTCAACAAAAGGGAAGACCTCCAAGATTCAGGTACCAAATTTGTTTCCATGGTTACTGTTATTGTTGCTCTAATTTTGGTCACAAAGCTGCAAACTATGCATTTAATTTTAGAAATATGCAATCAAAGAACAGTCAATTGATTCAACATAGAACAAGATGGACAACAAGCAAACAAGAACAACATACAACTCAGTTCATAACTAAGATAATAACTCATGATAGAAATAACAATTCTTTTGATCTATTGTACAATGAGCCATAATGTTATATTTGTCATAACTTTGGACACAAGGCTTCAAACTGTTGTCTCAAGGATTACAAAACAGACCCAAGAATGAATTACTCTGTTGAAAGTAATAAACTTTGGAAGAAGAAAGAAAATAATAAATGTGGCCTAGTCCTTTCTGTTCAAAAAGAAAAAGGCCCTTGGTAAATTGACAGTGGATGTTCCAAACACGTGAGTGGTGATAAAAGTAAGTTTATGTCTCTAAGTGAAAATAAATCAGGAAATGTAACTTTTGGAAATGATGCTCCTGGGAAGATCGAAGGAAAAGGAATGGTCAAGTTGAATAATGGCAAAGGGAAAGCCCAAGATGTGTTGTTTGTAGATGGACTAAAACATAATCTTCTTAGTGTCAATTAGGTTTGTGACAAAGGATGTGAAGTTGTTTTCACTTCTAAAGATTGCAAGATAAAGTATGTACCCTCAGGATAGTTGGTTGCAAATGGTATACGGATGGAAAACAATGTCTATATCTTGAAAGAAGAAAAAGAATAATTCTATCTAATAAAAGATGATGAAAGTTGGATTTGGCATAGGAGACTTGGAAATTTCAGCTTTGATCATATAATCAAACTTGTGAACAATGGGGAAGTAAGAGATCTTCCAAAGATATCAAATCCATATGACTCTTTTTGTAAACCTTGTCAAATGGGAAAACTAACTCACACACAGTTTAAATCAAAGAACTTCACATCAATAGAAAAACCACTTCAGTTAGTACATATGGATCTGTGTGGACCATCAAGAAAAGAAGGCACAAGAGGAGAAAGATATTTTATTTTGATCATTGATGATTATTCTAGACTTACATGGGTTTGTTTTCTGAAAGAAAAATCTGAGGCACTTGAAAAGTTCAAAATTTTTAAGGCCCTGACCAAGAGTCAAACAGGAAAAAGACTAAAGGCAGTAAGATCTGATAGAGGAGGATAGTTATGTTCAGGAGACTTCAAGGAGTTATGTGATAAACATGGAATTAAGAGAGAATACACTATTCCATGGACCACACAGTAGAATGGAGTTGTTGAGAGACATAATAGGTTAGTGCAACAGATGGAAAGATCAATGATGAATGAAAGGAATATTTCTCATACATACTGGGTAGAGACAATTCACACAGTTCTCCATATTCTTAATAAATCTCACCTAAGGCTGGACAATGATAACACTCCCTATGAACTATGGTTTGGAAGACTTGCTTCTATCAAACACTTTAAAGTCTTTGGAAGTAAATGTTATATAAAAAATAATGATAAACATTTTGGGAAATATGATGACCGGGTTGATAAAGGTACCTTCTTAGGATATGCTTTAAATAGTAAAGGGTACACTTGTTATAATAAGAGGCTGCATAAATTGGTTGATTGTATTGACATTAAAATTGATGAAGGAATCCCTGTAAAAGACATTCAAATAAGCAGTGTTGAACTAGATACAGAAGACATAGTTAAATTTAAAGAAGAACAGGTCCAAGAATTAGAAAAGGAAGATCCAGAGTCAGATGATGAAAGTGTAAACACTCGGACATATTCAAGACAACAGATAGAAAAAAAAACACCTTATCATTTATAACAATCATCTTGAAAGTCATATAATTGGTAACAAGAATAAAGGAGTGTAGACAAAAAAAAAGTTGATCAAAGCTTTAGAACAATCTCAAATTGCTTTCCTATCTATGATGGAACCTAAGAATTTTGAAGACGCTAGTGAGGATGAAGATTGGTTTAAAGCCATGAATGAAGAGCTTGATCATATTGAGAAAAATAACACTTGAGAGTTGGTTCCTAGAGCTACAGATAAAAATGTAATAGGATCCAAGTGGGTGTTTAAAAACAAGATGAATGAACAAGGAAAAATTGTGAGGAATAAAGCTCGAATGGTCTATAAAGGGTATGCCCAAGTTGTGGGGCAATATTTTGAAGAAAATTTTGCACCAGTAGCAATATTGGAAGCTATCAAAATGCTTCTTGCCTAAGCCACTCACAAGAACTTCAAATTGTATCAAATGGATGTTAAGTCAGCTTTTCTCAATGGAGATCTAGAAGAGAAAGTCTATATAGAGCACCCTGAAGGGTTCCAACTAACATAAAATATTGACAATGTCTACAAACTGAAGAAGGCTCTATATGGATTGAAACAAGCACTAAGAGCCTAGTATCATAGACTGGATAAATATCTACAGGACAAAGGTTTCAAGAAAGGTATTGTTGACAGTAACTTGTATATCATATCTGAAGGTGATAATCTATTAGTAGTTTTGGTGTATGCAGATGACATTATATTTGGATGCACTGATGATTCTTTTGTGCAATGGTTTTCTAATGCCATGCAATCTAAGTTTGAGATGTCAATTATAGGATAACTTTCATTCTTTCTTGGTCTTTTCATTATCCAGAATCATGAAGGCTTATTTCTCTCCCAATAGAAGTATTTGAAGAAGATGTTGAAGAAATTTCAAATGGAAGACTCATCACCTATCTGTACACCTATGGGTTTTTGGTTGTAAACTTAGCAAGGATGATCCCTAACCTAATGTTGATCATAGAACATATCGGTCAATGATACAAAGTCTCTTATACATCATAGCATCTCGTCCTGATCTAATGCAAGTTGTTGGAATGGTAGGAAGATTTCATTTTTCTCCGAAGCAAAGTCATTTGGTGACAGTGAAGAGGATATTTAAATATTTTAAGGGCACAATGACTTATGGTCTCTGGTATCCTAGAAATTAAAATCTTCAGTTAACTGCATATTCAGATGTTGATTGGGAAAACTGTTTGGATGAAAGAAAGAGCACAAGTGGAGGTGCATTCTTCTTAGGTGATTCTTTAGTTGCATGGATGAGTAGAAGCAAGGTTCAATATCTTTATCCACTACAAAAGCTGAGTACATTTCTGCTGCCACCTACTGTACACAAATTATTTGGATGATTTAAGACCTGGAGATAAAATATGTTGACCATTCCTCTTCATTGTGATAATACCAATGCCATTAGTATGTCCAAATATCCAATCCTACATTCCGAGGCTAAGCACATACCTATTAAGTATCACTTCTTAAGGTATCAGGTTACAAACATAGTAGTTCAATTGAATTTTATTCCTTCTACGGAACAGACTGTTGATATCTTCATTAAACCCTCACCAAAGACACGGTTTGAGTACCTGCGCCAGAAGCTAGGTATCATATCCTATTCCAAATAACTTGTTCACCTTGATAGGAGGAGTTGTGCTATAAAGTATTCTTTGACATTGATGTCAAAGGGGAGAAGTTGTTTGTTACATATGATAAACATATTGATGATTACTAGTACATCATGCATCCAGAATTTGAAGGTTTCCATCAATTCCAAAGGGGGAGATTGTTGGAGGTTTTGCAGCCATATGGAAAACATATCAGAGTGTGATATGTTTGTCATTGATGGCAACATAGTTCCAATCATATGATCTAGATGAGCAGAGGATTCAAAAGAATCCATGGCTTGTGCAGAGATCCAACAGACATGAGTAAACTTGCACAAGATATCAACGGACAAAAGGAATTTCGCTGGTTAAAAGAGCGAGGAGGATAAAAAGGCATTGAGTTGCAAAATCAGAAACTATTCACCAAGAAAGAGATCATGAGCAATGGGTGAGGTTGATCATGGAAGCAAATCAATGGATGGAAAAAATTTCTCTGGGAGAAATAGCATGGATTAATAATTTTTTGATGTGCTCAAATTTTTATAAAGTTTGCATTATGGTATTTGAAGTCCACCGTTGATCTAGATCTGAAGGTACTCAACGATTTCGCAGAGTCAACTAGTAGGTGAGTTAACAATCAGATTGGGAGCAAAATTTTAATGTAATATTCTCTATAACATTTGGAATCCACGGTAGATCTGCATGGAACCAGATCCTACGATTATCAATAATTTCGCTCATTGAAATAGGAGGTGAGTTAACACAGAGGCCAGACGCAAAATTATTGTGAGAACCAACGTGTGAAAGAAAATCCATTGAATAGATCCGACGGTTAGGAGTGAATCCATAAAAGAAATTGATGACACAGAAGGAGTTCTACAGGTGGAAGGTGGAAAGAAGAAAGCATGGAAGCTGTTTAAACAAATGTTGAAAACCTGAGATCCACATCCCACACTGGATCTAATATTGACGGTCAGGAAAGGGTCACAATAAATCAATGACACATAAGGAGTTTTGTAGGTGAAAGGCGAAAAGCAGAAACCATGGAAGTTGTTTAACAAAATATTGAAAACCCGGGATCTACATCCTGCACCGGATCTAAGATCGATAGTCGGGAAAGGGCGCATAAGAAATCAACGACGTGGAAAGAGTTTTGCAAACGGAAGATGGAAAGCAAAAAGTATGGAAGTTGTTTAACAAAATGTTGAAAACCCGGGATTCGTATCCTGCACCGAATCTAATATTCACGATTGGGAAATGTTGTACAAGAAATCGACGATGCAGTTTGAATTTGTAGAAAAGGATATGCAAAAGTAGGTGTTTGAATTCATATCAATGGTTAGTAGAGAGGCCGCACAAAATAGATGATGCAAAAGAATTCAGGCGGAAAAGGATGTGTGTTATCAGGAATATTGCACCTTCTGTGGACATAATCTATTCCTCTGGTCTGAATGGTTCAGATCCAGAACAAATTAGTTACAACTAGGTCAAAAGACTTTTCCTAGAAGATATGGATGCCTCAGAATAATATCTCTGATGGGAAGACCTGCATAAATACATCAAACACACAACAACATCAAAGATACCAGAAAAATATCCATATATCTATATCAGTGACTAAGGAATCTGATAATACACATGAGAGATTATAACACAACAGATATATGGGAAAGGAACCTATTAAATTGATCACATAGATATGTGGAAA
>LPNX010109786.1:226010-310245 GCA_001517045.1 Pseudotsuga menziesii | reverse complement strand
CTAAAACGGTATAGAAAATTAAGCAAGTTCAAAAAAAAAAAAAAAAGAGACATACATATAACGACCATAACTATCAGAAAAAAAAAACCTATAAAAATATAAAAATCCCAAAAACAACAAATAGACCCATAAACTAGAATGACAGGAAACTTTGAAAGATATAATAACCATCACATCAACAAACGACACCAACCCCATCGACATATCACCATCAACCGCTCGCATGATCGACATCAACCAACGACCCCGAAGTTCAATTTACCCCTTCATGACTACGGACAAAAGGAGCACCAAAATCAAATCACATTTAACGCAAACTCGATAGACCGTGCTAGACCAACACTTCCACCATTAATATATCCATTGACAGAAACGTCACCTGCTCCACCTATAAATATCAGGCCAGAAAAAGATCATTTACCATATTTTGAAGAGATAAAACAACCAAGTATTCAGAAATTTGAAAGCCAAGACCCTGTAAGAAAATTCGACCAAGAGACTAACAAGATGGACCTGAAGCAAACCAAAGCTGCAGCTACAAAAACAAAAGAACTACAATCTGCCAAAAATCCACTTATGAGAAGATTAAGAAATATAAAAAATGCCAAGGTACAAGAAACCTCATGGGAGAAAACCTGGGTAGAAATCAAATAATGGGCTTATATGGACAAGAAAATGACACCAGAAGTGGAGTAGATAAGCCACAGCACCATCATGAGTTACATGAACACGCCATTCATGGAAAGCTTTGGAGGAACAAAAGAAATAGCAGTGAAATTTAGCATTAGTCAGTATCATAATGGAAAATTTTACTTCAATAAACCAGTAGAAATTTTTGGCGAATTTATATACAAACTTACCGGTCTCTCAAATCAAGGTGACCCTGTCCCTATTGGTATAAAATAAGGACTGGAAGAACTCGGAAGGGCTAATGATCAGTTAAATACAAGCCTGGATGCCACAAATCGTGGCCAAAATCATAGCAACAGGACTCACTCCTATAGGTTGAGGGAGTGATCTAAAGATAGACATGCTGGAAGCAGTTGCCACAATAGCATGCATAGGTAAAATTTATCGTCAGGCTCAGCATGTTGCCGACATGCTAAAGACTATATCTGAGAAATGTCAAGAGTCGGCCAGGATTATAAGGTTCTCATCCCTGATACTCTGGATAGCAATGTACCACTTGTGCCTAGTCAGGGACAAGCAATTCCAAGAACCACTCAAGTACCACATGTGGAGGTTCAAACCATTTTCATAGAATTGACCATTGAAAGAATTGGAAAATGGTAAAGTAATGCTACAAAACTAGTTTCAAAACCTGAAACTCCAGACAACTAGATGGAGGGTGCCTCAAAACATCCAAAGAAGTCTTCTAAAAACAACACATATTCAACTCGAGCTCGACCACATAACAATCTGTTACATGTAGGGGGGAAAAGCAACAGCGAAACCTCTCGACTATTACTCAACAGTCGAACAGATTTTACGAGTGCTAGCTAGACAATCCAATACAAAGCTATCAATACTAGCAAAACCAAAGAAATAAATCAACCAATTGAAGAACCATTGACTGACCAAGAAAAAGAGGAGCACTATGAACTCCATCTTCATATCAGTACCTTCATGTCGGATGATATATCGGTAGAGGATACCAGTAGACTTCAACTAACAATTTTCACACAACCTATCCAAATGGGAAGCACACCGACTGAACATCAGGCAGCTAAACCGACAGAAAAAAGTATCATTCCAACTCACCGATAGGAAGAAGGAGAAGAGAAGATAGAAGAAGACATCGAATCAGACAATCCATAATATGCTATGACAAAAGAAAAATTAAGGAAAATAGTAAAGGAAATATCAGCCTCAAGGAAAAAGAAGGCAATTCAGGAAAAAGGGAAGGGGAAACATAGGCTTCTCCTATTTGAGTTAGAAGATGAAGAAGAACTGTTGGCTACCATTGTCAACATTATAGAAGATGGAATATCAAACAAAGTTTCGGTCAAAACACAATTCAAATGGTTTGTCGACGCAGGAGCAAAGAAATGGAGACCGAAAAAGGTAAAAACTGCAACCACTTCAGTTGATGAAAACATTGTTGATTTAGTTTCTACACCTCCACCCCCATCTCCAACCCAAATTACACAAGAAGACACCCCACAGATACCCACCATAAGCTTGGTCGACATTTGTAAGAATGCTATGCCAGAGACACTGAAAGAACGGTTCGACCGGGACGGTGATTTCCAGGCATACCTTGAAAAATTACCTGAAATACTCACCTCAGTTCATAGAATTACCACCAAATGCCTACTAATTGAATCTAGTGCATCACGCCAGATCCTTTCTCAGCAAATTGGCTAGATACCCCAAAAACCAAGATCTGTGGGAATTATCAAATCCACATTTGCGAAGAAACTCAACAAGACTTCCCAAATTGTCGCAAGCCACACCTCATCCATTATCCCTTTTGACATTTCACAGCCTCCACCAGCCAATGAATCAATAATATATGTGGAATAAGATAACCTAGAAGATATCAACCAGGTGATCGACAACCTATTCTCCGATGACCCAAACAATTCACCATCAGAAGTTGAAGACCCAACATCGACTGACAATATCCCCACTACACCAATTACACCGAACCATTCATCATATCCACCACCACTTCCTAATCCAGAACCTTTACCAAACCCTGGACCATTTGTTTCAAATCCCCCATATACACACCGAGCCACAAGTTCCACCCAAGAAACTCAACCGAAAATTCCACCGACCAATGAAGATCAGCAGCTAGAAAACCAACCACAGGGAAATCTACCACTTGCAGAATCACGGACACAATAGCAGATAGACCAGCATAGACACAAAATAAAAAGAAAAGACAAAATGAAGAAAGAACATCATAAAGAATCAAAGTCGATAGTGATCCACATCAGCCAGCTCAGATTGACTAGTGCAGTCGACACAAAGAAACTCAAAGATGGAGAGTTGGGTCAACTCCTAGAAACTCTCACCATAGAAGCAGCAGTAAGAAACCATACTAAACGAGAGCATATCAACAACACTAAGAAAGAGCAAATCGAGTTTCTGACAAAATGCAGGAATTTGATCCAAACAGTCATACCGGGACCTCTAGAGGCTGACACTGACAAGCCGCTTGAAAAAGCATACCAACTATTTGAAAGCATGGTGTCGACTCTACAATCACATCTACAAAATACAAAGGAAGATCAAATAGAGGAAACATCCAAACTACTCAGGAAGCAGTATACAACATTCTCGGAGGCACACAAAGTAATACAAGACCATTTAGAGGAATCTATCATCACAGATGAAGTGTTTTGTTACTGGCCTACCTATTATGGACAAGTATTTCAGCAGACCCATAAGACCCGTGAACAGATTCAAGCATTAGGAAAGAGACGAGGAATGGAAGAAACAATGAGAAATAAAATACAAGAACAAATTGTATTAGAAACATCCAAACTGTAGAAACTGGAGAGACAAGCAGACCAGTGGGTACAGCAAGCACTACCAAGCCTCGATAAACTAGATACAGTTTTCCCATAGATGAAAAGACTACTAGATGCAGCAGAAGAAAAAACTCAATTCATGGGACCAGACATGGAAAGCATTGCAGACCTCTCCATCCAAGAAAAGAAGTCGACTCTGTCAAGCATCACAACATTCACTATCGACATCCAGAAAGTATTACAGAGCTGGACAGAATTTCAACACCAACTGGCTATTACACCAGAAGAAATTGTGGAAATATGTGTGCAGAAACGACCAACCATCTAACTACATATCCCATGAAGACAAATAATACCAGAAGCAACTACCTCAGATAGTACATTGTCGAATTACATCCCAACTAGCCAACGAATTGGAGATTAGTTTAGCCGCATAAGGTCATGGAGGTTGACCGAACCAACAAGTAGTTATATGTAACCATTTGTAAATCATATATATTAGGCTGTTGAGCCAAATGAGAACTCATTTCAGTTCTGTGTATGTATGGACCCTCATGTTATAATATAATCTATTATTACCTTATCTATGTTCTTGTATCTTGTGTTTGTTATGTCTATATGATTACATGTGTATTATTGGTAACCCTCTGTGATCTGTGAGATTACAACTTATAGTGAGGGGAACAATGACCTTGATTCTCCAACAAATCTAGAAATTTAATATAATATCTTGCTACACATAAATATTAGAACAAATATACAACCTACATATTGAATTCTTAATAAAGTTAACTTACCCATAAAAGAAAAAATAAATCATCCAATCACAAGAGAATACATTTACTCATTCTCATTAATTAAAGTATGAATTGTTAGGATTATTAATCCTCCCTTGTCCAAATTTGGTCATATGTCTAAATCAGGAGTCCATCCAGTCTATTTATAGTCATTAACACCATTGGGTAAACTTGGCCTAATTGGGACACATGTTTCAGTTACTAAAGTGTGGGGAATCCTAATTGAGGCTTACTGCCACTAATTGCACTTGATTGCTTTAGTTTAGGAGCCTCCTAGACCAATCCGTACAATTTAGGAAGCCACTGGGAGTGCCGAAACCAACCAACGCTAGTTCACTTCAGTTGATGACTAGTCAATCTAAGTTAGGAGTCAGTTACATTCAGTTCTAGTCCTCTACATTCAGTTACCGCTAGGTTTACTTGAATGCACTCATGTGGGGCATATTTCTCACCTACCACAGTCAGTTAACCTTAGTCAACACTGAATGTAACACTTGAGTTGTGTTTTAGAGCTCCGATGAACTCTGGTTATGGTTTAGACAAGGTCAGCTAACTACTGAGTCCTCCGATAGTGATTTAGACAAGGTTTTAGTTACCTACAGTCAAGTAGAGTCTATCAATTCGAATTTCCTCATGTGGATTTTAATTTCATGTGGCTATTAAAGCCATTTTACTTCATTTTAATTATTATCTAATTACTTTTTGATTAATGAAAGCATTGACAGCTGCAAGCCATTTTTGCACTGTTTCATTCTTCAATTGCTGAGTAAATTGTGTGATCTACTTTGTGAGTTGTGTGTTTGTCTACAAATCTATGTGCTCAAATTTACATGGTATCAGAGCCTCGGTGGAAAATACTCCTCTCCTCCTCATATCTCTAGCCGGATCATTCTGTTTGGGAAAATTGCTCCTTCCAGTACTGCACCAAAAGCGGAGAATTTACCACTTAATATCCCAAGTTAGGAAATTGTTGATCAAGCTTGCTTGATCAACTATGCTGGGTGTGAAGGAAATTCCAAAAGTGCAGACTGTCAACCTTACTTTGTATGTTTGATTTTGTGACATGTTATCATCTTTTCTTACAGCATTCGCTACAAGGAGCCCTTTCTTCTCGCTACATTCACTACAGCATCTCAACTCTTCTTACTACATTAAAACTGGTTCATCCAATAGAGCCTCTCACTCCCTTCAACTATCACCAATGGAAGGCAGACATGGTGGTAATGCTTCGCACCAAAGGGCTCTTCAGACTCATAGAAGAAACAAAGGAAGAGCCAAATTCAAATAAAGAAAAAGCTAAGTACATGAACAGGCTTGATGAAGCCCATGGACACTTGCTCTTCTCAGTCTCTAAAGATATTTGGTTCCACATCCTAGAATTGAAGACTCCCAAGGAGGTTTGGGACAATATTTCCTCCCTATTTGATAAGCATGATGAGATGAGCATCCATCAGCTAGAAAATGATCTGATTACTCTCAATCCAACCAATTTCAAATCTCTAAATGAATTCTTCAAAAATTTCAAGAAGCTGATATATCTGTTGAAGAAACACAAAGTGGAGAAGGATGAAGATCAGCTCATCCTTTCCATTTGTTACAGAGAGAATTTCCTATGGCTTGGGGTACCACAATAGACAGCTTGACTCCAGAAATCAATCCTTTCCAATAAGCAATATAAATTAAATGCATACCACTAAAGGATCATACCTCGTACCTTATTCCAGACGGTTGAAGTAGATCCCTGTTGAGCTATCCAAATTCAGCTTGAATCGATAAATTACTTCCTCAACAACAAGTAAACAATACAAGCATTCTATATATCATGGTGTTATATCTATTCTAGCATATATAATCAATAATGTATAAGCATTTGACATAATCCCATGGATAAAATATTCATTCAAACACACATTATTGGACAGGAAAAGATATTTCTATTAATATAAATCAGAGATTACAATAGATACAACCTCTGTCGGCACGTCTACGAATTGAAGAAACTGAATCCCCCACTTGGGCCTCCACCACCTCAATCCTCCATCTCTTGATAGCAATCTCACAAGTAAAAGGCAAGCTTGGGAAGAACACAAAAGTGCTCCAAGGGACAAAGGGATGCAGACTCAAGCATAAGTTCTGGAAACAATGGACTATAGTTTCTTTGCTCTCAGTTCTCCAATATGCCTTCAATGTACCATAGAGTTCCTTATATAGCTTTTCAAAGGGGTAATGAAAGGTCAAATCCGAGCAATCTCAAGGCATAGGGGAGGCCAGGAGTCAACTGAGTCAGATCCATGTCAAGGAAAACTCTAAAAGGATTTGGATTTTGTATGCATCCCGATGTACATAGTTTTAGTGGTCAAACTCACGTATATACGCGATTATAGGTTTAAAAGTCGCGTGTATCATTTTTCACATGTTTTTAGGGATGGTCAAGGAAAAATCAAAGGACAAAAAATGGTCCAAGGGGTCTAAGGAGTCTACAGTGGGATAGGGGAAGGCCATACAAAGTGTGATTCACCTGGAGTGGTGAAATAAGCTATAATATATGCCCCCTAACGTGTGAGGTCAGAGGGGTCATACGATGGATGAAATACATTATAATTCCATCCCAGAAGTGGAGTGATAAAGGATCCCAAGTGGAAGCCCAGCCACCCAATTAGCATAGTACAATGATACAACTATGCACATAACTGCAAATACATATAGCAGTCCCGGATACATAAGAGTACAATGGCCATGAATAGGCATGATATAGGATATCACATAAGTGGTCATCGCCACATAAAATATACATAGATCAAAATCTCCATGATGAAGATATACAAATGACCATGATCTCCCTAATGGCTGAAGATATATAACAGATCAAGATCTCCATAGTGGCTAGAAATGTCTGACATATACTGGAATCAAGTCATGAGAGCTGAAATCTCATAAACACTTGCATGATCAAGGAGGTAGCATATAAGAGATGCCACCAATCTAGAAATTCTTCTACACAAACCGCTACGAGTACATGTCCTACTATGTGAATAGAGGTGTTGAGGTCGAACATAGTAGTCCAGGATCTGATTACCGGTCATTAATGTATACCGTTAAGAGATGCGAGATCACCCACCGATAATGAAAATGGGAATCAAGATACTAGAGTGCAAACTAACAAGTGTGAATAAATGTGTTGAGGTCGAACACTTGAGAGGATCCATCGATCAGGGGACATTGATGTATTCCCAAAGACTGACGATGGTGAGAGAACCTACCACTGATGACTGCAAGTCTCAAGGCACTCAAAATGACTCTATATTCCAATCCCAGATAAATGATCTGAAGTTGATGGGATGAAATCCTCTGGAAGGAGGGAATTAAGGCATCCCACATCATCCAACACGAGGTACTCAGCAAAGCTGTATAATGTGGAAGGACTCGATCATAAGGTGCATGAACCAGTAACTGTACCGGGAATGGCTGACATGCAAAGTCAAGATAACTAAGGAATGGCCGACTTAGGCTTCAACTTCCTTTGAACAAAGCATAATGACATATGGTGATTGAATAAAGGTGGCATAGACTCGATATACAAACTGGGACATCTCTGCGACACAAGAGGCATCGACAGAAGCTCCATGGGGACTGGAAGCTTAACCAGTCGGTGGAGATAAACTCAAATAAATGAGAAAATCTCCTAAAGTCAAACTATAAGCCCAAGCAATGGATGTGATATGCAATGCTCTGTTCGAAGGCGACATGACTCGACAGCTGCCAAAGATAACATCTTTCCTTGTCCGGCTTTTTGGTTTTTTTATTTCTTTTGGAATTTTTCAAATATTTGAAAAGCTTGAAAAAGAATAAAATTGATTTATAGTTATAGACTAGGAGGGGACGAGTGTCATAAGGGAAAACAAACTAGTTCCAAGTAGTGGAACATACCTATGCTCAATGCAAGGATACATGTGTAGGATATCGACACTCGGGGGAAAATCCCCTCCCGGTAAAAAGGGAATCAACCTGCAAAGGATATAGAAAATGGCTCTACATGGCTAGACATGAGACAAGCTCGAGCTATATGGTTGAAACACAATGTCAGGGAAGCTGGCATAAAGCTCAATAAGGTAGGCAAAGCTCATGATAATGCATTCACAACTTGACATGAGGGAGTCCTGAGGGAAATAGGCCAGCAAAAGATCAAGAGGAGTATAAGGCTCTTGCGAAATGTCATGGTGGGACTAAAAGGGACTCCCAGATCTAAGAGAGGACTCACAACATGGGTACCAAATGCAAAAGGGAGTTAACTAGGACACCCATGTATAGGAAATCTCTACCATTCACATAGTACCACTTCTAACAGCAGCATGAAGGTTCCGTGATACCATGGAATGGGTTCGTACCTAAGGTTAAGATGGAATGGTCATAAGGAAATGCATAAGTGCAAATGGATGTGACATCCTAACCTATATGCCAGTTCAAACATAATACCTTTGATAGGAACGAACGGGTCGAAACCTCGGAGAGAGTGTACAAAAATTGGATCCTACATGACAACCATATTAGTCCAAAATAACCCAAAATAGCCAATAAAGAATCCAAACTATATGATATATGGAGGAATTATCATGACAACTGCTCCCAACGGAAACAATGCGGTGAACGATGGGACATAAAAAGGAAAGTAAGGTGTAGACCCAACATTCACGCATCCACTACCACCCCCATGAAGGTGATCACTGGTGTAAAGACCGAGCAAAAGGAATAAAAATCCTCCGAAAATGGTGTAGAGGATGGAATATGACCATTCCCAAATCTATGAGCACAGTAAGGGGTTGTGATGCCCCAAGTTTAACACCAGGGTTCGTACTAGGACCAAGATGGGTGATAGGATACCAGGCATGCCAAAAATAAAAGGACCTGAACTCAAGAGAGCATAAATATACTCAAGTAACCGCTATCCCAAAGGCCAACTAGCACACAAATAGCACACTCCTAAGAAAATCTACAGCCAAAATACAAGCAAACCAAGGGGAGGATATGTGAGCTCCCGAATGCAGTAGGTATGTCTCACCTGGGAGAGGCTCAAAAATCCCATACACTACAAGCGGAGGTATGTAACCAATTATAGTGGCCCTCAGCTTCAACGCATAAAGCAACTATGATGTCCAACCTCTACCTGGCATAGGGAAGGATAGGGGTAATGAAAGGTCGAATCCGAGCGATCTCAAGGCATAGGGAAGGATAGGAGTCAAGTGAGTCGGATCCATGTCAAGGAAAACTCCAAAAGGATTTGGATTTTGTACACATCCCGATGTACACAGTTTTAGTGGTCAAACTCGCGTATATATGCGATTATAGGTTTAAAAGTCACGTGTATCATTTTTCACATGTTTTTAGGGATGGTCAATGAAACATCAAAGGAAAAAAAATGGTCCAAGGGGTCTAAGGAGTCTGCAGCAGGACAGGGGAAGGCCATACAAAGTGTGATTCACCTGGAGTGGTGAAATCAGCTATAACACCATTCTCCCAAAGCTCAATGCAGACTACTCAGTCTTTGTATCCACCTTCCAAACAGTAATGCTCACTACTCCAAATTGGAAGATGACCACTCTTAATGCCTTCATCCAATCTCTTATTTATGAGAATGATAAATTGATCCAAATGGGGATCATTCGATCTCCCAAAGATCTAGCTCTAGTTGCAAGAGGAGATAAGGTAGCGAATGACAAAGGGAAGCAAAGAGATGAGTCCCATGTGAAGAAAGAGAAGTCAAAAGAACCTTCAAGTTCAAAGAGAAGCAAGAATAATGGCAAAGGCAAGGTCCTCTACTCTTACTGTAGAAGGGGCTTTCATTCAGAAAGCTCCTGTATGAGAAGACAACTTGATGAAATGGCTCTTCTTTTGAAAAAGGACAACATTTCTATACCTGCTAGCGCAAGGAAGGATGACTCTGAAGAAGAAGAAGATGAAGAATACCAAATTAAAGGCCATGCACTGAAGGCTTGCTGCACATCAGCACCTATCTTCCTCATTGATTCTGGAGCTTCCAACCATATGGCTGCATCCAGAGAATCATTCTCTTCTTTTCAATCCTTTGATGGTCCTAGTATTCATATGGGAAATAACAGTAAATTCAAAACAAAGGGGAAGGGCTCTGTCCAACTTGAACATGGAAGGTTCAAAGATGTGCTATTTGTTCCCTCCCTAGCTTCAAACCTGTTATCTGTCTATCAGATGAACCATGCTAGATCTCCAAAGCAAGTGATCTCTGGTCCTGACTCAGTGGAGATCACAGATATCTCTACTAGGAGCATCATAGCAAAGGGTATTGCAAATCATGCTTCAAAATCATTTGAGTTCTCACATTTCATGCCTCCTTCAAAACCAGTGCACTCTCAGCAACCACCTGCAAGGGAAGGTAAAATCATTGCATCTACTTCTTTTACAACTTCTACTAGTATTGCAGATCCATCTATATCAGTTTATGACCTTGAGATTCAAGGTGACTCAGATCTATACTCAGTCCCTACTTCCAAACTGGAAGTTAGGAAGATGACTGGAAACTCACCTGACACTCATAAAGGGAAGACCCTTGCGCTATGTCATGCTATCTTACCTCATTCAGGGAGATGGAATAGACTCCCTGTAAGATGCTATATGGAAAGGGATCAGTCTTACTACATTCAGAAGAATGGATATGATCATACACCTCTTCATTCAGCAAGATACAAAGGTTACATTCCTTCTTCCTTCCATCATCATTTTTGGAGAAGAAGGAGAAGTCTACATGTCAGGCCCCAGAATACCTGTGCACAGCACACCATGCATGTTGCTTCACTACCTCACAGAGATGAAGATTGCAGCAACATATTTTCAAGTTTTTCAAACTTGAGACCTGATTCTACCTACTTAGATAGAGGGGGGGCCTTTTTCCCATGTGGTTTTTGCCCCAGCTCCTTGTATTAAGAAGTTACTTTATTTTACTTGATGTAATGGGTGACCTATGGTCTTAGTTACCAGGGCCCACAATTTGTCCAAGTTAGCATCAAGGGGGGTGTTAGGATTATTAATCCTCCCTTGTCCAAATTTGGTCATATGTCTAAATCAAGAGTCCATCTAGTCTATTTATAGTCATTAACACCATTGGGTCCACTTGGCTTAATTGGGGCACATGTTTTAGTTACTAAAGTGTGGGGAACACTAATTGAGGCTCACTGCCACTGATTGCACTTGATTGCATCAGTTTAAGAGCCTCCTAGACCAATACCTACAATTTAGGAAGCCACTGGGAGTGTCGAAACCAACCAAGGTCAGTTCACTTCAGTTGATAACTAGTCAAGCTAAGTTAGGAGTCAGTTACATTGATTTCTAGTCCTCTACATTCAGTTAGTGCTAGGTTTACTTGACTACACTCATGTGGGACGCATTTCTCACCTACCATAGTTATTTAACCTTAGTCAACACTGAATTTAACACTTGAGTTGTGTTTTACAGCTTCGATGAACTTCGGTTATGGTTTGGACAAGGTAAGCTAACTATTGAGTCCTCTGATAATGATTTAGACAAGGTCTTAGTTACCTATAGTCAAGTAGAGTCTGTCAATTCGATTTTCCTCATGTGGATTCAAATTTCATGTGGCTATTAAATCCATTTTACTTCATTGTAATTATTACTTGATTACTTTTTTTATTAATGAAAGCATTCACAGCTGCAAGCCATTTTTGCATTGTTTCATTCTTCAATTGCTACGTAAATTATATGATCTACTTTGTGAGTTGTGTGTTTGTCTACAGATCTATGTGCTCAAATTTACATGAATATCATCTTCAAAAAGGGGTAATGCTGAAGCAGTGAGTATGTATAAAGAATCACATCCATATATAAGGTTAGGGTCACTTCAATCCATATTTTCCTTTTTGTAACGGCACAAATAGTGTCAGTACTCATATGAAGAAGTGGCATTTCATGGTATAACAATACCTCATCCCATTTTCACTATGAAGTAATGAGATGTGTTAATTTTGATTAGCAACCCATTAACAAATATACCACCAAGGACCTAACATTCTCCATCAGAGAAACTAATAGGATCATCACCACTAAATTGTGGCACTATTAAATGTAGTGCTTCTCATGTAGCACTAACTCCATTTGTTCCTAATATTTTGTGTCGGCCTCTATTCTATATTCTAATGAAATATAGGTTTAACAACAATTGTTTTAAATTATTCTATACATTCTCATAAAATGCAATTTGTCTTGGGAGATGATGATTTTACAACTATCAAACACATTTACATTTCATAATAAATTTCAAGTTTAAGTGATGCTCGTAGAATACCTAAGGCCTGTGGTTGTAGTAGATCTGTTAGGTTGATGGAGATTTTGTAGGTTCCTTCACCTTCCATCTTGAGCCTTAAGAATAAAAAATGAATGAACCACCCAGCTAACCATCTCTTATCGTGTTGGCCCTAGGAAATTAACAGATTTCCTAGCTCTCGAGCCCACAATCCCATAATCTGAATAGCATCCTTCCATAGCTTAAGATCTCTCAATCCATAGTTCAATTTCACCTCTTCCTTTGAGTTTTCTGACTCCTCAACTCCCCGAATTAACCCCCTCCTCGGTTTTCCTCCTTCCTCCCCCAATTCTCAGTCCTCCTCCTTCCCCCAAAGAAAAAGAAAAACAAACCCCTCCCATGTCTTCTCCATGAGACCTCCTTTAAATCCTTTCTCCTCCTCCAAACTGCATCCTCACTCCACTGCCTTCACCCTCCAGGTTGTTTTTTGGGAAAAATAAATCATAAATACAACACACTAAACAAAGATAAAATAATGTTTAAATATTTTTTTGTTAGATTTCCCTATTTCTCTCAAGTAGTAAAATAATCAAATGCTAATTAAGTTTGTCCTATTGGAATTCATTTCCTATCATCTACTTCATCCAATTATAAGAATACCTTGTCTTATCATACTAGGTTATATAATATATAATTTATTCCATCTCTTATCCTCAAATGCTGTCAGGATAATACTATAAATACAAGTTTGACTTTTGATACGGGGTTTTCTCATGCCTTAATTATTCAATCCAATTCCATATTCAAGAATGATGTTTACTTTACAAAATAAAGTTTAAACACTCATAATATATGAATATAATAATATGAAATCTACAATCACCTTGAATTCTTTTTAAAATAATAATAATATTCATTTTTTACTATTAGCATAAACAATCAACATAAATTTATTTATTTAAAGAACACCGTGACACCATTATTTATTTAAAGAACACCGTGACACCAAAATCATGAAGTAATGTTTATTCGGCAATAGTTATAATAATAATAATAGGAATATCCATGTTAATAACAAGAATTATTATTATTATTATTATTATTATTATTATTATTATTATTGGTTTGAAGGAAAGAAAAACATAATGCAAACATATCATTAATTAATTTTAAACAAAACACCTTTAATGGTTTAAAAAATATGATAAACACATTTAAATAGGACAATATTATTGGTGAACACTGAACAATAACTATGTTATTAGCAATTCCTTCTTTATAGCAACGATTAATTACTAAAGCATCACTTATGTGTAACTAATAACTAACTTAATTTACATGCTTATGCTTATGAACATGATTAAATAGTCATCGTTCAAACTTGATTATTGCACAACTAACTCTTATCCTAAATAATTACTACAATCATTAGCATATTAAGTATTTATCTCATCAGTACTTGTGTACATGTACAAGGTATGCGTGTGTGGCTAGCGTACACATAGATCATTTATGTA
Organism: Pseudotsuga menziesii; assembly: GCA_001517045.1. Lineage (NCBI taxonomy): Eukaryota > Viridiplantae > Streptophyta > Pinopsida > Pinales > Pinaceae > Pseudotsuga > Pseudotsuga menziesii. The sequence continues at coordinate 296,165 of LPNX010109786.1, read as the reverse complement.
CTATAAGAAAACACCATTTCCCCTATGCATATATACAAAGTGAAAAAATAATAATCCTTTTTTAGAAAGGGAAATCATACATACAAGACATGAAAATCAAATATATATAACCAAATCAACGTACTTCCAACATAATCATTTAGTATCCTCAATCACTAATACTTAACCACTTAAGTTATAATATCATTTATATTTTAGATTCACATTCGCTAATAAATCAATACTACCACTTACTACCACTTACTAGGTATCATAAATACCCAACCCACAAATATACTAACTAACATGTCCTCCCATCCTAACCTACGTTCACATCTTCCCTATCCTTCCTTTGCCAGTATAGAAGTGGATGTTAGCTTCACCGACCACACCACATAAGAACCTGAGAGCAGTAGCTTCGGCTCAATAGCGGACCTAGCCTCTCCTAGTAGGGATCCAAACGTCATCATCACAACAACTTGGGGAGCGTGTCTCATCATGACCCTCCCACAACCTCAAGTGTCATTGTAACATAGGGTGGGAAATACATCCAACCCTCTCAACATACAAGGTCTATTCCCTATCAATTCATACTCTACTGCTATCAGGATTATTGGATTGTGTCATCGTATCATCAGTTTGGTAAGTAAGTATCTCTGCAAAATGGGTATTACATCACACTTCATATCAAGTATTCGACTATTACATAGCTCCTCTTTCCTGCAGACTAGTACTTTGAAAATATATATTTATAACAATATCTCTATTCAATCATTAGCTAGTCCATCTTATCAAAATAATTTCCTTTGATCACATAAAATCATTCAACCGATCACATCATGGGTTGATATCCATGTACCACATCATACATATCACATTTCATCAAGGATGACAATTAAACATACAATGTCTTTATGAAAGAAATTAATCTCATGACAACTTCAACATAGTCTCCGCATAAATAAAATAACATCATAACATCATAATCCTAGTATCAAAGTAAGCGTAGTAACATTATAAACACAGTAACAACATATAATCAGGGCTAGCATGCCGAAGATGTAGTTTACTCAGTCTAGCTAAGTCCAGTAGATAATAAGAAAATAAAGTGCAATAGGTATCTCTCAAATATGTATAGTAAAAAGAATTATGGGGCATTACAATTAATATGGAAGAAGTTTCTTTGCTCTCAATTTACCTCTCACCAAATAGACCCATAATTTTAATTAGGCACTAAATGCTAGGTTTTTGTCATTAAAAAACAACTTTTTTTTTGGTTCCATATCCCCCAACATAAGTACCCAAGGAATTCTTTAAATTGTCCCACATGATATTGTTGAACCCATCTCTCTAGGAATATGATTAATGCTTCCTCATTCCAAGTTTCTTTAATTTTTAGAATTGCTTTTAGTTCCTTCCAACACCACATGGTGAAGGAACACTAACAAAAAGGTGATTGGTACTTTCACTAGCCTCTGAATATAGAATGCACCACCTTGTCCCGATGGAACCAATCCTAAATAGATGATTCTATGTTAGGAACTTATCCAATGATAGCCAAAAAATAATAATTTTTTTAGGACCTCCTAGCTCCCAATTTCATTGTGCCACCACTTGAACTCCTCCACCAAAACATTATATATAAGATATTGATAAGCCAATTTAAACACCACCTAACCATTAAATTTATTCCATGACTAGAGGAGGGCATTGATGCAGGAGCATCCTGCTTTCAATTTCAAATTCAAATCTCAATGTTAAATCAGGTCTAGAAAGGGTCTTCAAAATATGAATTGATGGTCTTCGAACCATCACATTGTATTTAAAATTATGTAAAACATGTGATTCTAGATGGATAATGAGTCAACTAGGTGAGTCATTAGGTAAGTGATGAGCCATTGATGAGTCATGTAACAGAACCCTCATCTAATGGCTAGGAGTCATAGGATAGGTTTAATAGTTTGAGTTAATTAAGCGTGTTGTTGAGTATATTGAGGATCTAAACCAAAATGGTTCATAAATCCTGTTGTGTATAAATATGTAAGCCTACAAGTCATAGAGAGAGAGAAATCAAGAGAATAGAAGTAGTAGAGACAGATATACAGAGGTCAGTAGGGCATTTAGGAATCAAGTAAGGCCAATCAAAGATGTATCGGGCCTAAGGAGGTCAGAACACGAGTTCTGAGACAATTATGAATGTACAGTTTCATTATGTGGATGAAGGAAACCCTATTTCAGCGTAGCTTTGTGTGTGATTACAGTTCTTTCTGAATGTATGAATTCATGAATTGAATGATTGATGATTCTGTGTTAATGAATGATAAGTTTGCGTGTGAATTAAAGGTTTCTAAAAGTGAGTAAAATAGAGATCGATTGATCGATTCTCTGATCAATCGAAGGAAGAATTCGGTTATTAAGACTTCGTGAATGGATTTTATCTCGAATTAACCTTGTTGTGGGTTTGGTATCTACAGATCGATCAGTGCAAGGATCAATAATAATTAAGGTTTAAGTTTGTGTAGGTTGAATGGTCAATATCATCGTAGGAACAGATCTACGGTTGAGGAAGAATTCTGCAAATAGGAGTTGCACCCAAGATACTCCTAAACCAATTTCCCAAATAACTTAAGTTCATATGGTGGAGACAGATCTTATAAAAGATCAACAGTCGTAATTAAGTTTCGCAGCAAAGCAACGTAGATATGCGAAGTAAAATGAAATTTTGCACTTGATCAGATATCAATATCCAGAAAACATTCCGCGAAGGATCTTACGGTTGAGGACAAATTCGCATTAGAATATGGATCGATGAACAAGATCCACCCCGCAGTTGATCAACACTTGTAAAGAGTTGTGGAAAAGGAATTGTGGAAGGGAAATTGAAGAAGTTCAACTTTTGGAAAAGTTGGATCCCCAATCTGCAATCCGCAATCCGATTGCGGAAAGGAGTGTTGCGGGAGCATCATTGCGGAAGTCAAATTTGGAATTTGGGAATTTCCGCAATCCGCAAATGGAGAAATAGAGTTTAAAAAAATATGTTGCAGAAATTTGTCTCTTGGAAGGAATTGTCTTGTGAAAAGACAATTGCGGAAAATAAAGCTTGCAGAAACCTGGCTTGCGGAATTGAACCTATGGAAGCATATTTGCGCAACAAAGTTACGAGATAAATGTAGACAATAAGATAAATTTAGAGTTTTCTAAATGTATAGAAATCTAAATCCTGGGGAAGCGGATGGGATAATGGTTGTTTGGGGTTTCCGTCTATCAGATTGGTATCAGAGCACAGCTAGCTCTTGGAATGAGGTAATGATTTTTTTGTTTTTCGTTATGATTATAATTAAATATGGGAAAAGACTTGCAGACAAAGAGTTTGTGATTTAAATTGATATTAGCCATAGGAGAGTGTAGAAGAAATCCTTGGAAGGATTTAACAGGTTACAAAAGACTAAAGGAAGTGGAGTTGTACATAAGACACTTTTTTTCTTAATGAAGAAGAGTTTATGAACTCTTGGAGGAAAGAGGAAGTAGTGGAAGAACCCATAAATCCAACATAGGTTGGAAAAGAGAGGACTAGTTCATGTTCTCAAAAGAGAAGTGGACCTATAGAATCCAAACAGAAGAGCAAAGGAGATGCTCAAAAGGTTCTAGAGGAGAAGAACCAAAGATACCAAAAGGACAAGCTCAAGGAGAGATAGCTTGTTGAGGTATAATACACAAGTGTGGAGACTTGTTGAGGGAGGCTTAGGAAATCAGTCCACAAGTGGACAGGATGAAGTTCACAAAAGAGAGGGAGATAGAAACAATGACTACTGAAGGTCATTGTAGGGGTTCAAAGAAAATCCACAACAGAAGAAAGAAGAAAGAAAGACAAGAAGGATGTAGCAGAGAATTGCTAGAGTTAGAAAAAGACATTTTATACTTTGAGAAGCATATGTAAGCTGCTGAAGAAGAAAACCAGAGGTGTGGTTGGGTCATGAAAAGGAAATTAAGATGGCATTCAATACAGATGAAGCTACAACAAAAGATGTTTGCTGAATTGAAGAAAGAACTTAGAGAAGTTGAATCTAAGATGGAGATTTCATATTGTCAACTTGAATAGGGCCCTTTGCTTGGAGATGATGATGAAACAGAAAAGGAGAGACTAATTGAAAGTCTCTTGGATTATGTAAAGAGTATAGATCAACTTATGGAGGGGATGACTGTGAGGTCGAATGAGACCAAGAGGTCTTTTTTTTTTAGACTGATGATTTGTTTGTGATTACAGGTTTTGTTGCAGATGATAGACAATATTTTGAAAGTGTCTTAAAATTTGATGAAGAAAGTCTCTCAAATGAGGAAAGGTCTGAAGTATTGCAGCAAATGGAACTCATTTATGAGTTGCTTGATGGAGGAGCACAGTCAATTGAAGATGATATGAAGCGGAAGGAAGAAAAAGAAATGAGAAAAGATATTTATAAAAGGAAGAATCAAGATTATATTCTGATGAAGGAGAGAGTTAAAGAGTCACCTTGGATTGTCATGGAGTCTGAATAAGAAGAAGATGTGCTTTCCAAAAGCATGATAGCAAAACATGATTCTGTTGTAATACAAGGTGAAATAATACCATATGAAGATGGTATGTAGCCTGTAGCTTAGAATGTTGGATAAATAGGTGATGGTGACAGATGGATGTTGTGTTCATACCAACACAACAAGAGGATGCCAAAGGAAATATCATTAGGAACTTCAAAGTCTCATGTTTTTGGAGCTGACTATTGGTGTATTACTACAAGTATTGGAGCATACTATAGATGATGTATCTCTATAGGTTGTGAAGCATAGGATGTATGATTTGGGAAAAAAATGAAAAAGAAGAATTGGACCATTGACAGAAGAATATGTTCACTGTTTTGAAGCAGAACATAAAATCATATTGGAAGAAGATGGTGTAGAAGAGGGACTAGATGAAAGTCTCATGAAATTTTGGGAGAGTTCGTACCAACAGAAGAATATGCTAATAAGAAAGTCAATGGGAGATGTTTTTGAAATTAATGAATTGTTTGTATCTACAGGAGTAACACGTGCTGAACCTTGTAAGGTTTCCCCAGGGGTAAATGAAGAAAAAGAGGAGTATCCATGTACTCTTGGCATGGATCAAAGCTAGAATATTTTTTTGGAATTGAAGAACGAGATGACATGATCTCATAGAGATAAACCAGAGAGAACACTTCCATATTTGGATAGTGGTGTTACTGGCAGACTAGGGAAGAAATTTGTCATGATACATGAAGGAGATATAGTGTCTCAAGAGAATGATAAGAGAAATGTTAGAGAATGATAAGTAACTCAAAGAAATTAATGTTGAAGAGTTGGTTAATGAAGACAAATGAAAGTTTTCTAACTTCAGAAATTATGATGAAGAGTTAGAAATGTTAGAATACTGGTTGATCAATCCAACGGTTGATAAAAATGAATGCTTAATGTTTGATCACAACATTGGAAAAGAGAAGACAACCAATAAAAGCATTGAATTATTTTATAATTTAGTGGATAGTAGCAAAGAGTCAAGAGGACAACAATAGTTTCAGGAAAATAAGATGCAGGTGTACCAACCAAAGGATAGAATGGACATGGATATTAAAGAACTAAGGATGTTGACGATGAATATTTCTCAGAGAAGGAATGAGGAAAGAATGAGTATTTACATCAACATATCAAATAGACAGAGCAGTGGCAGAATACATATGACAGAAGAATATTGCAAAACCAAGGGTAATGTAGCATTGCAACAAAAAACATGGAAACCGGGAGAACTGAACATGACAAAGACATAACAACATCATGAGATGGATGATCAACTTCAGAACAAATTTTGGGATCCAGGCATACTGAATATGGAAGGTTATGACTAGGAGGTCATATTTATTTCTTCTTGGTGAGTCTGATGCAGGAGCATCCTGCTCTCCATTTCAAATTCCAAGCTCAATGTTGGATCAGACCTAGAAAGGGTCTTCAAAATCTGAATTGATGGTATTAGAACCATCACATTGTAATTAAACTTATGTAAAATATGTGATTCTAGATGGATAATTAGTCAATTAGGTGAGTCACTAGGTGAGTGATGAGTCATGTAACAGAACCCTCATCTAATGGTTATGAGTCATAGGATAGGTTTGATAGTTCGAGTTAATTAAGCATGTTGTTGAGTATATTTGTTGGAATATATTAAACCCACTCATAACTTAGGATAAAATTATTAATCATTATTTGAATAATTATTCACCCACTAGCTTAATTAGTTGGCATCCACTTGCACCTTAAAGTCAATACATGCCATCTATATCCTAGGAATGATTTATTTCTAATTCTGGTTTGATCTTGACCACCTTTTGACCATCCATAATTAATATACAACACTTTACAACAAATTCTGCTTTATTTTTCTTTTCCTGCTTTTCTCTGGATAAGGTAAAGCTAGTCAAACTAGGAAACTGGGTGCTTTTGTTGCCAACCCATCCTTCATGAATTTTCCTCCATTTTCTAGGATTAGCATGTTTTTTCCATCTCCTTGAAAACTCACTAATTATTTTTCCAATTCGGGATGTCCTTGATATATTTGGGAAGTGATTTAGCGACCTATGGGGGTTTACTATATTTTGGTAAGTCTTCATTTTTTAGCTTTATGAGTTGTCTACATACAACTCGATTTTCCTATGAGGGATGTACTATTTATGTACACTATTATTCATCATTATTCAATGAAATGATACACACCAATATTCATCTCTTCATTCATGTGATTCATTCTCTTTTCTTCTCTCTATTTTTCTTGTGTATGCTTGTGAGAATTCTTAGTAGCAAGATATATTTCCTGTGCTTCTTCTTAGCATCATTGCTCATAGAATTGATATATTATTTCTACATGGTATCAAAGCTACAGGGAGCACAACCTTTCCATCTCCTACATAGTATCATAGCAGCAAGGTTGATCAAGTTCTGCATAGTTGAGGAGCGCATCTAGGCTCCTATCCCTCTCTGAAGAAGAGCTTGTTTAGCTTACAAGATTTTCTCCTAGTTTTTTTTTGCGAGTTGCAGAGAGTATATCCTAGATCATATCAACAAATTCTATATGGATTCAAAAGTTCCTCTACTATGTCCTTTCAACTATGTTGATTGGAAGCCAAAGATGAGTGCATACTTGAAGAGGCAATGTCTCTTTGATGTCTCCATTGGTGCATTGAGTGAACCTGAGTCTTATGAAGAGAAGATTGATTGGCTCAATAATTGTGATAGATATTATGGAATTATGTGTTTGGGAATGTCTCCAAATATATATCATCTCATAGATTCTGCTGAGTATCCATTTTATCTTTGGAAGAATTTGGACAAAGCTTTTGGTTTGCAGGAAATAGAATATGAAGCATGGAGTGAACCCAACATCTCCTCTTTCCTCTCTCTCAAGATTTATTGGCCTATACATTCTATGATGAAGTTGATCATGATGGATAATTTTCTCATATAGTTCATGTTTCTGCTACCCTCCTTGATTCAAATGCTTCCTCCTTCAATGAAGAAGCAAATATTGAAGAGCCATCTTTTTATGTGTCTCTTGAAGGTGTTTTTTCCTCTTGTGATACTATTGATGAAAAAGAAGTAACATATGGAGCTGCTATTGATATTGATGATGATCCTACCACCCATTCATTGTTCTCAAAATCTCTTATCTTAGATTCTGATATCTATGTGCCAGATCCTTCACACTTTGTGCATACCTCTCTCATTGATGGTGTGCAACCCAATGATTTCTAGGATGTTTGCTTAGCCAAATCAAGCCTTATTTGTGTCATACCACTTAATTTACTTGATCTCGTGTGCTTCATCATCTCCTCCTTTTTTCTTGGCATCAATACTCAAAACTTCCTTGAAGATTGTGAACATCTCATTCTTTCCTCCTTTTGTACATAGGATTCATTACCAGTGTATTCCCATGAGTCTACTAATATGCTTATATGTGATCCTTTGGATTCTTATTTAGAATAATATTTTCAAGTTAATACACATATCATACCACCATCCATACCATATACCATACCTATGAATAATCCTAAGACTATACAAATCCCAAGTTCACTAGTTGGTTCCTCATTGGTCTCTTATGCAGTGATATTTATCTTACATGGTTTGAAGTATTTCCTATCTTTCAGTGGTTGGTTATCCATGAACTTATTCATATTTGGACTGTTATTAAACATTTTTGGATCTATTCTAAACACTTATGGTTCAGATCTTATGCCCATCCATCATTCAGATTTTTACACCTATCAGTTTTCCCCAATTGCTCATAATTTTCCTAGTCTAGCCCTATATTCTCATGGAGTCACTGAATCCTTTGTCTTTGCTGTTCCATATGCTAATGTTTCTAATATATCAGATTTTTATCAGCTTCATATCAGATCTAGAAAGGTGCTACATCAGATTGGAATATTGACATGTGATTCACATCACAATTTTGCAGTTATTCAGGGAAATGGGTGTGAAATCAATTGTCTTAATTTTTGTACTCTTTGGAAAGGAGTATGCACATATATCTTTCACATTTCAGATTATGTTTGCATATCATAGTTTGACAGAAGCAAGAAGCATTCAGATAACGCTCCTACTTCATTATTTGATGAGATACAAGGAGTCTCTCCTCTTCCTTCTTGCAGGTTCTACACTCTAGCGCATGATCATGGAGTTCATGATTTCTTCAGCAATTCCTTCATCCTAAAGTAGTTAATTCAGCTCATTAAAGTGAATATGAAGATACGTTGAAGATAGATTTCAAATTTTGTGCCTTGTCCTTTCTTGAGGGAGGATTTTCCCCATGTGGGTTTTCCTCTTTCCTCACTTTTCTGGACATAATAATTGTTAAAGGGTGACCATAGCCTTGTTGTTGGGTCCTATATGCATCCATATATTTTGTCATACCATCCTAAAGTTAGACTTATAGGGGGGCGTTGGAATATATTAAACCCACTCATAACTTAGGATAAAATAATTAATTATTCACCCACTAGCTTAATTAGTTGGCACCCACTTGCACCTTAAAGTCAATACATGCCATCTATATCCTAGGAATGATTTATTTCTATTTCTGGGTTGATCTTTGACCATCCAAAATTAGTATACAACACTTTACAGCAGATTCTTCTTTATTCTTCTTTTCCTTCTTTTCTATGGATAAGGTAAAGTTAGTCAAACTAGGAAACTGGGTGCTTTTGTTGCCAATCCATCCTTCATGACGTTTCCTCCATTTTCAAGGATTGGGATTTTTTTCCCATATCCTTGACAACTCACTCATTCTTTTTCCAATTCGTGAGGTCCTTGATAAACTTGGGAAGTGCTTTAGCCACCTATGGGGGTTTGCTATATTTTGGTAAGTCATCCTTTTTGAGCTTTATGAGTTGTCTCCATACAACTCGATTTTCCTATTAGGGATGTACTATTTATGTACTCTATTATTCATCATTATTCAATGAAAGGATACACACCAATGTTCATCTCTTCATTCATTTGATTCAGTCTCTTTTCTTCTCTCTATTTTTCCTGTGTATGCTTGTGAGAATTCTTAGTAGCAAGATCTATTTCCTGTGCTTCTTCTTAGCATCATTGCTCATAGAATTGGTCTATTATTTCTACAATATTGAGGATCTGAACTAGAATGGTTCATAAATCTTGTTTTGTATAAATAAGCCTATAAGGCATAGAGAGAGAGAAGACCAAGAGAATAGGAGTAGTAGAGATAGAGATACAGAGGTCAGTAGGGCCTTTAGGAATCAATTAAGGCCAACAAAGATGTATCAGGCCTAAGGAGATAAAAAAATGGGTTCTGAGACAATTATGAATGTATAGTTTCATTGTGTGGATGAAGGAAAAACTATTTCGGCGTATCTTTGTGTGTGATTACAGTTCTTTCTGAATGTATGATTTCAGGGTTTCTGAAAGTGAGTAAAACAAAGATCGATTGATCAATTCTCTGGTAAATCGAAGGAAGAATTCGATTACTAAGACTTCGTGAATGGATTTTATCTCTAATTAACCTTGTTGCAGGTTGAGGATCTACAAATCGATAAGTGCAAGGATTGATAATAATTAAGGTTTAATTTTGCACATGTTGAATGGTCAATATCGTCATAGGAATAGATATATGACTAAGGAATAATTCCACAAATAGGAGTTTCACCCAAGACACTCCTAAACCAATCACCCAAAAAACTTAAGATCATATAGTGGAGATAGATCTTAGAGAAGATCAACGGTCGTAATTAAGCTCCACAGTAAAGGGATGTAGATCCGCAAAGTAAAATGAAATTTTGCACTTGATCAGAGATCAACGACTAGAAAACATTTCGCAAAATATTTGACAGTTGAGGACATATCCACATCAGAATACGAATTGACGGACAAGATCCACCCCGCAACAGATCAACGGTTGTAAAGAGTTGCGAAAAAGGAATTGCAGAAGTTCAACTTCTGGAAAAGTTGGATCTGCAATCCTATTGCGGAAAGGAGTGTTGTGGGCATATAATTGCAGAAGTCAAATTTGGAATTTGGGAATTTTTGCAATACGCAAATGTGAAAACACAGTTGCAGAAACTCTGTTGCGAAAATTTGTCTCTTGGAAGGAATTTTCTTGCAAAAAGAAAATTACGGAAAAGTAAGCTTGCGGAAACCTGGCTTGTGAAATTGAACCTACGGAAGCATATTTGCGCAACATAGTTGTGGGAGAAGAAATATTTAGACAATGAGCTAAATTTAGAGTTTGTTAAATGTAGAGAAAGCTCAATCCTGGGGAAGTGGATGGGATAATGGTTGTTTGGGGTTCCCGTCTGCATCGGGAATCCTCACTATGTTCAAGGGTAATACCATAACTATTGATAGCTCTTAATTATTGATACCATTCAATAGCCAATAACCCATTCAAACCTAGGGATTCACTTGATCTCTAGACCTGGTTATTCCCCCAAGGTTAGGACCCAAAGACAAATGAGCCAAAGTACCGATTTGTCTGACCACCAAGTCTTTCAATACTACTTCTTAAATATGAAATCATGTTGTTGGACCCCCTATCCATGCATATCTTCCCACTCTTACTCTCCTTCCATTGCCTATCCTCTATGACAACCATTTCTCTATGACTACAAAGGATTTGCATAGGCCGACCCATAAATTAGAGGGATTACAAGAAATCTTAGTCCTTGATTTAACCCAATCCTCCACCATTCTTCCCAAAATATATTTGTCGCAAATTAGCTTTCTCCAGTGACCAGAATATGTTAAACAATGCAATGGACATTTGGCTACAAGTTCCATCCTAAATTTGAAAATGTTAAAAACCCCATCTCTCAAACAGCTTTAACTACAATATCTTCTTTCATTTTACCAAATGGATACCTTTCTTATACTTCTTTCCTTCCCATAAAAAATTGAACTACTTTTGATGAATTTTATCAATAATATGCACAACAACCTTTTCTAACACTATCCAGTAAACCATGATACATTCCAATATAGATTTGACAAGGATCTCCCTTACCACCACAGTTAGCCATTTGTGACAACAACTCCCAATTCGCTTCTCTAATTTTCTTAATAGACAATAATGGTCATCTTTATGATATTTATTAGGCTTAAATGGGTATCGAAGATACCAAAAAGCATCATCCATTTTGATAACCCAATACAGAAATAGCTCTTGAAGTATGCTACTTAGATGAGGGAAAAGTTAGTTTTGTTATACAAAGAATTCTCCCCGCTAATAATAATACCAAAATCTTTACAAATATGCTCAGAATCGTTGGGAAATTATCTCATTCCTGTAAATGGTGAGAGCATGAATTTGGTGTACCTTTTAGATACAAATGGATTTTTAGAAAACTAATAATGTTTATGCTATAAGTTTTTCTTTTCTCAACCATTTGAGAAAAAAGTATATGTTACACTACTAGACATCGACCTCTACATGCTATAAAAATCCAACCCATTATCATTGCATTAAAACATTGAAAAGTTGCATTAATACTTAGCATACTAATTTTGAGGTCTTCTCACTTAGATAATTTTCAAAAATATTTAAAACTACTGTTTCTTTTTTTTTAAAGATAGTGTGGCATTGGTACTATTTATTATATACGTCTTCATATTTTTTTGTATATTGATTCCATAATTTAGGCACTCAAATGTTGCACTAACATGGACATATATATTATCATTTGCTAAAAAAATAAAATGTCACTGTTAGAAAATATCAAAATTGGTTTAGTTGTGGACATTTTCAATAAAATTTATACATTTAGAAAGGTAATTCAATTTCTTACATTTTATATTTTTACTAGAAGCAAGATTCATTACACAGATATGTCAAAATATCCATGCACTCAGAAGGATGTTTGTTTTTTAGTTTTTTTGCACCTGATGTGTAAATAGAGACCATCATTGGCTCACGCTCACCTTAAAGTACCATCCCTTAATGTAAGGACATCATCCACAAAGAGGGAATGGGTCATTTCATGGTTTGGCGATACCCTCACTAAAGTAATCCCACCCTTATATTTCCCTTTGATTAGTGAAGACTCAGTCCATCAACCACCAATATAAAAAGTAATGGAGAAAGAGAACATATGTGTCGCAATCCTCTAAGACTTTGGAAGAAATATGTTGGGGAACCATTAATCAAAACAACAAAATTCATTGATGATGCACATGCCATAATCCATACCGTTACCTCAAAACCCAACCCAATATGTAGTACAATCAATCGAAGAAATTATCAGTCTATCTTATTATAATAAGTCTTCATATTAATGTAACGCTCATAACTTTGATTTTTTAGCATTTTCAATGATAACTTTAATCTAATCAAATTCTCTATTCAACGATAATTTGAACAAATATTTAAAAAATATTAAATATAAATTTTATTTAAACTTCATCTATTAAAAATATATATGCCATGCAAATTTATAGGAAAATTTGAAATATGCTTTTCCATGACCATGAACTAGGATATGACTCTACAAATGTCCAAAGTGTTTCGAACCTTTTAATTTATTTTTATGTCCAAAGTGTTTCGAACCTTTTAATTTATTTTTATGTCCCCAACGGGGGAAATATATAAATTTATTTTTACCACATCCATCTTCACACATTTCTCAATCCGCATGGGTTTCCCTTTGACCATACATTGTTTTGTTATCTCTTTCCTTGCCCATTGGTTTGCCTTCACTTCTCCTTATGCACCCCACAGATTCATCCCCTTCTTCATCTTTTGGCTGGTGTGGCTTTCACGTAATAGATGTCTTTTCGAGTCTGGTAAACCTTCTGTTCCACAACTCATCACCCAGATTGAGCTACTACTCACTCTCCACCCTGTGCCTGTACATGCCAATAGAACTAGGTTGATTGGATCTGCTCCTGGTCATCACTACCCAGTTGGATATTTTGATGATGCTGCACAATTGGGACTGGGGGGTGCTGGGTTTGTGATCTTCATTGGTGAAACCCGTTATCTCTCTTTTTCAGTGGGCGTTGGTCCGGGTACCAATACCAGAGCTGAACTATTAGCTCTTTGGTCTGTTTTGAAGGTGAGTAATATGATGGGTGTGCCTTTACATCAGATTTTTGGTGATTCAATGGTGATTATCTCATGGGCAAATAAACATTCTGCCCTTGAAATACCCGCATTGAAACACTGGTGTGATGATATTATCCACATGCTGCATTGTGCCCCACCTTTGACCATAAATCATACTTTCAGAGAGCATAATTCACTAGCTGATGGTCTATCAAAAAGCGCTCTGAAACTTGAGATTGGCGCGGGGTATTTCTCGGAAATTATGGATGGTCAGGTCATAAAAGATGGACAGTTTCTTCTTTTTTGATGGCAGTATACTTATATTTCAGCAGCTGGATATTATGTATATTCATTTCACTTTCATTGACTGTTTTGGGAGATTATCAGCTAGTTAGTATGCACTAATTGTATGTTTTTTGGGTCATATTTTCCGATATTTTTGCTGACCTGATCACTCAGGGATGATGATTAAAGTCTGCATAGATCAGACTTTGGTCTATCTATCATATGTGCCGGCAGACTTTATTTTTTGATGATGTATCTTGTATGGGTGCTATGACTGATGATTTCCAGCTGCTTCGTTTGCTGATCTCTGTATATTTTATCTTTTTGATTCAACCTGAATATCAAAAGATGGTATTTTTTCCTCTGAAAAAAAAAAATCGAATATCGATTAATTTTCCCTATCTGAATTGATTTTTTTGTGTTTCTTTTGTATGAAGTTTAAGCTTTAAAAAAATATTAAATTACTTTTTTTATTGTGCAATTTTGTCCAAATATAATTGGACAGAGAGCATGATACTAACCTAGGGAATCCCTTCCCAATATTTGGCGGAGTTGATTACCTAAGAAGAACCATTTAATCGGCGGCGTGGCTATTGGAAAAATATACACTAACCTTCTTTTTAATCATTTATACGCTAACCTTGTTTTTAATAATCATTTATACGCTAACCTTGTTTTTAATAATTTCTACCTATTAGTGTCGAATTATGAAGTGCCATTTTGTATTAATGCCAATATAAGAACCACGTTTTTAAAAAATAATTTATAGTATTAAATTTGATTATTTAAATTTAAAGAATAGAATTTATAATATATTAATGAAGTCCTAAATCTGAACCACGTAATCTATTAAAAAAAAAAAGAATGGTTATGTAGTTATTCAGCCCAAGGAGTTTATTTGTGTGGGTTTTTGGGATAAATCTTTACAAAGTTAATTAAGATTACTATTTTATATCTAAATCGTAATTGGTTATATTTTATATTTTAGGACTATAAATATTTTAAAAATAAATTAATAATGGTGAATGGTGATGTTATAGAAAAAACATTGTTGATTGAGATTTTTCACTGTATTTTGGCATCTACCATACCCATGAAACAACCTAAGTATTCATAATCACAAAGGCAATGTATTACCATCATAATACATATCCGTGTCTCAAAAGAAAGGTCGTTCAAAGAAATAAAATAAATAATATTAGAGGTCAACTAGTTCAAGAATAATTTATCTAGTTTGAGTCATGTACATATAAAGGAATTGGTCAAATCTAATCAAAGGAATTGAGTCTACCAATACAGTTCAATATTATTCACCTCCCTAATTTTGGAATTGGCCAAAGAAAATGTTGGGTCTACATTCCCTCCCTCGTTAGCCAATACAACAAATCAAAGTTGAAAACAATATTTTTTTAAGGTTTCGTGGGCTAAGGTTATGAGCTCAGTTTCTAGGGAAAACCAGAACTCACGCTCTTAAAATATCCAGTTCGTGGTCGATACTACCAAATCCTACAACAAAGCAGAAAGGTAATTCTTCAACGAACCAAGAGGTAGATTCTTATTGTCCCTACAATTGTCAATTAAGATGCTTGTTTGTGAAAAAGACATACTGAAGATGCACCTCGAGTAGTGGATCTCTGGTGTGCGAAGGTTGTGGATACCACGACGAAAGGGGGGAGACGAATGGAAGGATAAGGGGTATATGGGTGCAAGTTTCGACGAGGTTGTGAGGGAAGATGAGGAAGAAAGTGGTCTTACAAGGGGAGGAACAAGGTTTCGACAAGAGAAGAAGAAGAGGACATGGGAAGGTCCTGCTGCGATCGAAACACAAGGCTGCGAAGGAAGAACACACAGGACGAAGCAACCCTATAGTGACGAAGAGGACAACCAGAATATGCCTAGGATAACAATAAGATCAAACCCTAGCAGGAACGTGCCCACGCCTCCATGCACTACTCCGCATTCAGGGAGAAACACAAGTTCCATGTCAACTTTCCCGACGTGCCAGCAGCATTCTAGTAGTAGATCAGCATCTATAGGAAGAAGGCCCAGGATGGAAAGCGACAACACGAAGTTACCTTTGTTCCATGGAAACGGGACAAACTATCTCGAGCAATATTGGTTTGTATGTGAAGCAGTCTGGATTGTCAGATAGACTACGGATGATGTTGTCAAAAAGGGCCAATTGGCGACCACTCTTCAGGGCTGTGTGTTGGATTGGTTCATGAAATTTATACAAGTTCCTATGGGGACCCCTGCAAAGACATTGGATGAAGTCACGAAAGGACTAATTGAAGAATTCAGAAAACCAAAGTCTGAAGTGAAGTACATTACAGAGTTAAAGGAGATTAAACAATTTCCTAATGAAACTGTTTGGGACTTTGACCAAAGATTCAAGACATTAATGGAAAGAGTCAGTTTCGATGTGAGCGATGTCCAATATAAATAATGGTTAATCGCAACACTAGTATCTCATATTACACAACCATTGATGCAGCGGAAGATCGCGACATAGAGCGAGTCTCTGGAGATCACAATGAAGTTGGAAGCTTCACCCATTGGGGAAAGGCACAGCTAGCAAACCTGACACTTTAGTTGCAAGATATAAAGAAGGGTAAAGAGAATCACGAAGAAATTTGGTGTACTTGGTGTCGTGCAAATGGACATACCAAAGACACTTTCCCCGATTTCTGAAATTATATGTTGTCAAGAGCACTAAACCCACTAAATTGTGGGATTGTACCATGGTGCCGCATTTGCCAAGTATATGGGCACTGACATAAAGAATGTGGATACATGCAGAATATGGTGATGAAACCGACAAACCTATATTGCTCATTTTTTCGATATGTTGGGCATGAAGATAAAGATTGTCGTGCATATGACCTACTTCAGGATAGAACATATGAATCAAACTATGTAAAGGGAGAAGTAAAGCATCCGCATGTGGTACGACCACCACCCCCACCACAGTATGTACCACCACCGCAAATGCAGTTTATACCACCACAATTTGCACCGCATCCACAGTAGAATTAGATGTCGATGGCTCCACAGCAGTCACAACATGTTTAGTGAGCACACTATGTCCAGCAATAGCTAAATCCCTCGTAGTACCAGTAGCAGGGAGGATGTTGTGGAGGATTTCGGGACCAAGGAGGAGGCTTTGGTCGAGGAGGCAGACCAGGTCACAGACCTGTCCAATGTTATAATTTTGGCATATTGGGTCACTATTATAGGGATTGTCCATAGTTACAGTGCTCGTGTACATATTGTATAGCAATTGATCATACTATTGATAACTGTCCACAGCTGATCGCAAGATGACAAGCAGGAAATGTTCCTCAAATGCAGAATCAGAACTAGTTGCAGAATCAAAATCAACTATAGAACCAAAATCAATTGCAGAACCAGTTCCCAAACCTGAATCAGTTACAGAATCAGGGACATAACCAAATTCCAATTCAGAACCAAAATGCGACTCAGAATGTAAATCAACCTATGAAAACACCAATGAACCAGAATCAAGGGCCGACAGTCATGACAATTTTGGAGGAACCCAAGATGAAGGATGTCGACATCGTTGTTGTCACTCGCAGAGGTGCGACAACTGGAGAAGATAGCCCTCATCCGCAAATTCGGTTGGTTGGGAAGAACAAGGTACATTTTGATATTGATGCTGAGAAGGACACATTCTTTGAAGCACGCAATTTGATCGAAAGGAATCCTAGTAAGTCACCTATTTATGAAATTCCCACTACTTTTGATTCTTCGTTGGAGGCAGGACCATCACGACAGAATGGTACCGTGCAAAACTTATTTGAGAGCTTCTTATCACTAGCAAGAGATCTCGATGCTCTTGTTGAAATTGAGACCCTGTCGCACCGACCGTCGAAGGGACAGAAGGATTTCGTAGTGAATTTGTTGCTTAAGAAAAAGATGGGTAGAGAGATGCGCATGAACATCCAAATTGGAGATTATAAAGTAGATTCAGTTATACTAGATCTCGGCTCATATGTGAATATTCTGACAAAATAGACATGAAAAAATATGGGGAGGCCAACATTAGGATGGTTTCCTGTGCAGCTGCGATTAACCAATCAAGCCAAGGTACAACCAATCGGGCATGTGTCGCACCTAGTAGTGGATGTTGAAGGTATGAAGACCTACAATTATTTTGATGTAATTGAAGTTGTAGAGGGTGGAGGATCTTATCCCGTGTTACTGGGGATTGGATGGGCGAATGATAGTATGGCACTAATCAACTTTAAGAAGCGAATGATGACATTTGATAATAAATGCATCAGAATCATCATTCCCATGGATCCAAGTGAAGGGAGAAGGTATATTGAGCCAGTAAAAGATGAAGTTGTCAGGGGCTGGGATCATGCTTAGAATATCTCAGAATATTACATCCATCCAACTATTGATGGATAACTTGGTTGGTGCGGAGCTATATTTGCGTCTTTCGATTCGGATGATGCATTAGAAAAATGGAAGAATCGCATGCATGGAGTATCGGTAAGGAAGTGTGGGTTGATCATGCATTCGCTATGTTGAGTCACGACTGAGGTTGTTTAAGTGCCCATTTATGAAGGAATGTCTGAGTTATCCAAGTTTTTTGTTGAGTTCAAAGAGAAGGTGTCAGATCCAAAATGGTTGTTGGTGTTGGAGGAGGCCCTGAAAGCCACTCCAACATGCTGGTGGGAAACTCATACAAAATCAATTAG
Organism: Pseudotsuga menziesii; assembly: GCA_001517045.1. Lineage (NCBI taxonomy): Eukaryota > Viridiplantae > Streptophyta > Pinopsida > Pinales > Pinaceae > Pseudotsuga > Pseudotsuga menziesii. The sequence continues at coordinate 277,580 of LPNX010109786.1, read as the reverse complement.
TGGATGGTCACAGTGTCAAAGAATGATGACAGTTCAGTTTGGGGAAATAGAGGTATACCATACTGGATGATATGATGGGTGGAATAGCCCTGGTGATCATCTGATTGCATGTCAGATTCTGTGGGCATTGCGACTGAGGGATGACTGGGTCCATGCCTTTGTTCACACACAGGATGAAATCCTACGATATTGGTGCATATCAGTTGAGCTGCGCAGGGAAATAGCCACTTGGGAGGAGTTGACAGTTTGTTTTACGCATACCTTTAACTTCACAGATGCCAAACCAGATGTCCATAATGCACTAGAGCTCATCCGTGATGTGGTGCTGAAGGTGGTTCCAGTCGCATATCCAGTGGAACCACAAGTGATTGCCACATGCAGTCGATCATGGAATTTTATAACGTATCCAAAGGAACTGAGGACTATGATGAGCTAAGAAATATCAATATCCTAGAAATAGAGGGAATTCGGGATGTCACAGCACTGGATGTACCAATGGACCCGATGAACAACCATTGAAGATAAGAAAAGTTAACATTGGAACAAAGGAGAACCCAAAATTTGCAAGTGTTGGGGAATATTGGGATGAATAAAACATAGCAAAGATCACGAATCTGCTGCATGAATTTCAAGATCTATTTCCAACCAAATTATCTGAAATGAAAGGGATCCTCAGTGATTTAGGAAAGATGAAGATTCCATCAAAGCCAGACGCAAAACCGGTAAGGAAAAGGCCGTATCGCTTGAATCTGTGATCTTGATAGAATGTTAGATGCTGGAATAATTGAGCCTGTCGAGGAATCGAAATCGATCAGTCCTATGGTGGGTCAAGAAAAGAAAACAGGTGAAGTTTGTATCTCTGTCGATCTGACAAAATTGAATGATGCACGTGTCCACGATCCATTTCCGACACCATTCACTAATGAAGTGCTGGAAGGATTAGGCGATCATGAGATGTACTCTTTTACGGATGGGTTCTCTGGTTATCACCAGATCTAGATCGTAAAGGAAGATCCCCATAGGACAACCTTTGTCACTGAATGGGGCTGCTTTCAATACACGGTGATTCCTTTTGGATTGAAGAATGTGCCTACGGTATTGTCCCAGGTTATTGTTGTTGCATTCAAATATTTTATTCCGGAGTTCCAACAAATCTATATGGATGACTTGACACTATATCGGTTGATTAGGGATCATCTGGAAAACCAGCGACTGATGATGGAAATATGTCGACAGCATCATATCACGCTGAATTCAAAAAAATGTATTTTTTGCACACCCTTTGGAATGTTGTTGGGTTACATCATTTTCAAGAAAGGACTGTTGGTCGACCCTGCGAAGATTGCGCTCATTCTTTAACTATTTGACAACTTGGTAAATGCTTGTTTAGCTCAAGGAGGCTCTAGAATCCCCAACTCTTTCACTTCTTTCCATATTGTGATCATTTTATAGAAGTTTGTTGGAAAATATGTGCCAATTCATCCCTCCCTTCTTGGTCTTTATTTGAAGTATGTAGATTGATAAAAAAATCACTTGGACGTATTATTGTTTGGCAATAAATCATTAAATATTGTGGAAGGAAATTAGGCCCCAATTCTCTCAGGTCTAGTCCTCTTCCAAGTATATTGTTGGTATCACAGAAACCTATTTGGACATCCTTCTTGGTGTCTCTTTCACCTCAATTTTGCAAGCTAATAAAATTTTGCTAAAGGGATGGTTGCATATTACTTTTCTCATTAGCAGTAGTTGATGCCTTTAAGAGCCTAACACTATTCTAGATATCCTTTTGCAATTATTTCAAAATAGATCAGAGGTATAAAAGACCCTAATCGACATTCACTCCATTGCTAGTTCCACTTCATTAATCTTGAAAGGAGACCCAAAAGGTTGTGTGAATGTTTGCATGTTTTGTGGTGGTTTTAAGGTCCCTAAATGACTTTGAATGATTCATAAAAGTTGTATGGAATAACACCAATAGGTCTTGAATATATTGTTTGTTCCATCCATTTGCAGCATGTTGATCAAGTATAGTGTTATATTAGGGAATCGATGTTAAAGGTATCGGCATGATGTTTCACTCTTTTCAAAGGTATTATTAAAGGGTGACTTAAATATGATCTCCAATATTACTTTTATCCAACATACATTTATGTTGTTAATGACATTCGTGTTAGCCCAATTGGGACTATAGGGTTGGTTTGAAATTTTGAATTTGCAATCTCAGCCCATCGTAAAACTTATACTTTGTTTTGCACTACTAAAAACAATAATTTCCAAGCCCTTAAACTATAGATCCAAAATACTACTGTTTATTCTTGGCAAGTCTTAAAGACGACTCTTCCTACATACTGTTGTCCATGCAATACAGATATTATAGGTTCTCTCTCTCCCTTTTCTACCCAAAATATGTTTGCAAATCTAGTTATAATAAAAGGTTAACAAATTCAATTCTATTTGGTACCAAAAAAATTACTTAACTCTTGCATGTGAAATCTCTACCTATTAAGGAAATAATACTTTGTTTTATATATTTAAAAGGGCAGCTCAAGTATATTAAACAACCAGAATTATACTTAGTAACTATTGAAGGAATTCCTTTCCTTTTATGTTCTCATCAACTTGCAAATATAAGGGTTAGTAGTCAATACTAAATTTTCTCATTTAGTCCTCCAAAACAAACTATCCCAAATAGTCAATTTGACCAGCCTATAGGATTGTCATGTCTTGTAAATAAGTGTTGGAAGTGGATTAACCCCCTAATTCCTAAAAAACGGGTACTTTTGAAGTGGATCAACCCCCTTTCAGACATGATGCTATAATGAGTGTGCTAGGAAACTAGACCTTTTACCATTGTATCACACACATATCCACTTAAAACTAGGAAATATGGGTTTAAGGAACCCAGAACTGTCCCTTTTCATGCAAATTGCATCAGAGAGACACCTAGAACAGTCCCTATGGATGCTATTAGCTGGAATTATTCCCAAAAGTAGTATTTTACTGTTGTTTAGCTTTCATGTGTTTCCCAGAATTCATCTTAGGGTGATTGTCATGACTATTTACAACTAATTTATCCTTAAAATATGCATGTGAGTGAAGATTGAGATTGTTTTCACGGCCGACTTGTGCAAAAGCTCCCAAAGCCTCTACGACAAGCTGGATTTTGGTTGTAACTATGTAGAGAATGTTGGTTCAGTCTACAAAATAGCCCATAATTCATCTTTCATGCCAACGTCTACGAAACTCCTCCAACCATCCATTTCCCATAAGGAAGTTTGAACTACCAAACAAGGATCCAAATAAATTAACCAAAGCCAATTGTAAACAATGGTCCAACCATGAAGTCGAACACCACTAACATAAATAAATTGGAATAGAATTAATTGTTGAAGGGGAAATGAAGGAGTCGGGATGCATATTCTTCTAGCTACCCTCGCAGATCCCTAACAATGTCTATAGCCACTTGTACAAAGAGTGAATAGGGGTTCCTCAGTTGAGACTATAGTGTAAGGTTTTTTCATCCTGGTAATTGCTTGAGAGAGTCAAAATGTATGGGAAAAGGTATGGTTTATAGAATATTTAGGTATGGATATTTTAATCCGCTAGTACAATAGTTTAATAACAAACTAAGAATTGGGTATAACACTTAGATGAATAAAGTTTCCATGTAATTGGTATTCATAATAAAATTAGATTTGTCAAGTCTCCAAACAAAAATACTAATAGAGAACTAAACCTTTAAACTCAATCTGTTGGTAACACATTGCGAAGACATTACAAATACGATTCCATACTAGTAAGCATCCATTTGAATGAGATGGCCAATAAATAGGTCCACAATCTACAAATAATAAGGGATTAGATATGGTTTAAAAATACTTGGACAAGGCCTATATTATAAACACCCAAAGTGGATATGATAGTGGAGAAACAATGTTTCCAAGAATAGAGAGCAAGAGAAAAGCGACAATGGTAAGGATTCCTTGACAAGAAAGATTGAGAAGCTCGGTTCTATCACAAGGTAGAGTATTCATTGTTGTAGGGTACCATCTTGCATGGACTAGGTTAAGTAATCATTTAGCGTACCAATTAAGGGTACCCATACTTGTCATCTTGTATATCAATTCTCTACATACCAACTTTCTCTTTAACTCCACTAGTTTATTATGATTGTTGATACAGAAGAAAAATAATTGAGAATTGTTCCACATGAATCCATGCAGATGGATGCGTGTATCTATTTGTGATGTCAACGAGTTGTTCCAGTTTTAATTGTTGGAGAAAAATATATTGGAAACAACAATTATGAATAGCTTGCACACATAACACCACCCATACTTGTCATGTTGTACATCAATTCTATAAATTCCAACTTTCTCTTTAACTCCAAGAATTTATTATGATAGATGATACAGAGGAAAACAAAATTGAGGATTGTTCCACATAAATCCATGTAGATGGATGCATGTATTTGTTTTCCATGTTAATGAGTTGTTCTAGTATTAATTGTTGGAGAAAACTCTATTGGCAACAAAAATTATGAACAACTTGCACAATTAAACTCTCAAATTGAAACTAAACATTTAGCAATTCAAACCAACAATAAATCCATTGTCAAATATTTGCAAGATAATTTATATTTATTTTAAGTACGTTAAAGGCATTGTATAAATTACATTCGTGGACCAGAAATTAATGACTAAAATTTATAATTCAAAGGATTAAATTTCCTAGAAATCGTTTGAGTTTATAAGATTGCATTGAGGATTAAGTACAATTAGTAATTGTTGTTATATGTGTGCAACCTGCATATATTTTTAAATCAGAATTTCATGGAACACGTTGTAGAATTCACCAATCTCCTTCATAGCAATGTCTTGTTGGAGAGTAAAAGATTGAAATTGTACTATTTAGGTTTTAACAGTTTGGTGACTGAGAATAACAAGGTTGAGGAGATCTTTATTGTACTTTATGAGTGTTTATGGTCTCATAATGTAAGATGACACAAAATTGGAGATCGGATTTTAAGCATATTCATAAGCTAATGCATATGTCATGTGTAAGCATAACCGGGAAAGTAATCCTCAGAAAGTTGTTAAAGGTGCACATGGAAATTCTAGGGAATGTTAATGCAGACAGTGTACTTAGAAAAATAAGGTGAGACCTTTGGTCATTCATAAGTGAAATTCTAGGTCATTAAATAGACTAAATTGAAAAGCTTGTTTGTTGAACAACAGATTCATTAGGTAGTTATATTTATTCAAGGTTTTATTCTTTATTGGATCATTATTTTCCATTCCTTGGTTATTTCTAACGCATTCCTATGATTCTGAGTAGGTAATGGATACTGTTAGGTTCCAGCCAACTGAGATTTACATCTAATGTTGTATATATTCTTGGTGCTAAACAATGTCCCGCCGTTTCAGTATCACATAGAAGCAAAAGTATACACATGCAATGTCAAGTGTACATTTACAACCTTCACCAAAACACCATCATTCATCAGTTCTCTTATCATTAGTACCATTTGCAGCAACATCAAAACGAGGATATCCTATGGGATTTTGAGGCAGGAAAAATCGAGAGTAGTAACAAAATTGTGTTTTCTACTTTCAAATCATTCCTTGATCTCATCAAATCACTATTTTTTGGATTATTTCTGAATATTTCTACTTCAATATGACATTTGGGTCATGGAAGATTTGTTTTCAAAATTTGCAACTGAATATTCCTAATAAGAATTGCATTTATTGCCAGGATCACTTGCAAATGACTATGTATACAATAATAAAATGTTGACCTATTCCAACATATAAGATAAAACGAAATGTATAAAAGGACACTTGGGAAAATTCATTCTACATTTTTAGCCAATATTGATCCTTTGATCCATGATTTCTATGAGGCTATTATCACATATTTAAATATTGAAAATGTATTCCTATTTGATCATCTATGTGCATAATTGTTTTGAAAAGTCCCACAATTTTCACAAACATGAACTGCGGTCCAGTTTGTTTATTTTTACATGATCTTGAATTATGTTTTTTTCTTCTTCTTTGTATTTGATTTGTCAGTGTTGCATCACTCCCAATGTTTATAAGACATGCATTTCAAGCATCATGAAATGACAGTTAGAAAATTGGTTTGTCATTTACTGGTGTTTTACGATAAATGCATTCAATAGTGATTCTCCCTTTTCATGAATCAGGCTAAATAACACTTTGCAATGTGTGTACTATAATAGAATTGCAATGCTAAAAAATATTCTTAACTGATTTTTTGTTGTCACTGAGAAGACCTGGGCATCGTGGGAGTCTTGTACACAATTTAGATAGATGAGTTACTCATTGTCTCTGAAATCATTCTGATTCATTTTTTTTGGCTACCATGCAGGATCTTCCACGAACTTTCCCTTCACATCCCTGGTTGTATACTCGAGAGGGACATGAATCTTTGCGAAGGGTGCTTGTTGGACACTCTTTCCATGATTCCCAAGTTGGTTATTGCCAAGTAAGACTTGTATTCAATATCTCATCTAATTTCATTTTTTGTTTCCAATTTTGTTATGCCGAATTCCTTTACAATTGAAAGACTCTTGTTAGTTGTGCTTTAATTATGAATTTATTGTGCATATTGGCTACAAGATATGTTGATCAAGTGAAAATTATTGTTTACAAAACAGGGCTTAAATTATGTGGTTGCGTTGTTATTGCTTGTCATTAAAACTGAGGAGGGTGCATTTTGTCTGTTGATTGTTCTCTTGGAGAATGTTTTTGTCAGTAATTGCTATACACACAATTTATATGGATGTCATGTTGAACAAAGGGTATTTAGAGATCTCCTAGAAAAAAATTTACCTAGGTAAATATTATATACATTCCTTCATTGTTTCAGGAATTATATTAAATTATTAATATATTTACTAATTTTACTTCAGCATATCATTAACTTTTTGTTTTCGGATGGTAGAATTGTTGCACGTTTAGAGAAACTTGAACATGAGGTCTCTCTTGTGGAAACAGAGTGATTTCTTTGTCTCTTTGCAAACATATTTCCATCTGAAGTAAGCATCAAAACCAAAATTTCATTTAAAATATTATGTAATTGGATTATCCAACTTAATTCATTTTAAACTATGGATTTCGTCTCACTAATACTTTATTGTGGTTTCTACTGTAGACTACGATGCAGGTTTGGGATGTTCTCTTCAATGAGGGTGCCAAAGTTTTATTCCAAGTAGCATTAGCTATCTTCAAGTCAAGTCTATTTAATTGATTAACAAATACCACTATCTCTTCTCGTAGATCTTTTTGCATTTATAAGCTTTCCCATAATCTAATTATGTTTTCTTTGGTAAGTATAGATGAAAGAGTTTTAGCAAGCTATTGGATGCTCAAAACATTGGTGATGTTATCAGAATCTTGCATAAATATACAACACACCATGCATTTGACCCTAATGAACTGTTGAAGGTGAGAAAAATACATAACGAATAACACACAAAATTTGCAGACCTTTATTAATATTGCACTTGTCAAGGGCTCTCTATGATTTGATATAGAACATATTTTTCTATTCACATTGCAGTTGAATTCAATTTCTAAAGACAGTGCTAGTCCTAATCATTATCATGGAGATTAGTATAATTATTGTTTGTGAGAATCATAGTAGTTATGTATTCTACACAGCTTTAAACCCCAGTTACTCTTCTTTTAGTATGGCAGGTAGCATTTGAGAGGATATGTTCTATGACCACAAATACAATCACAAGACAATGTAAAAAGAAAGAACCATCAATCATGGCAGAGTTGGAAAAGAGGTCAAGGTGACTTGGCTCCATGGGAAGTGATAACACATTAATATATGTTGATTAGATGCTAAATTGGCTACTTACAGTGTTGTTTGTGTGCTAATAACTTGGGAAGAATCAAATGATGTCACAGAAGTCATATGTGTTTTGTTAACCTGCTTAGAAAGAAGCGTTAAAGGCTATTGCAGTATATGTGATAGATATGGGGTAGGAATATTTTGACCATCAAGGGATGAAATCATGCTAATTCCCCAATAAGATTGTTGCAGTGTATTGAGAGGTTTGGACTACTTTCGTTGTTACAATTTTTAACAATCATTTAACAATTATGAGATGCAATTATATCTCTGTTATTGTTTTTTCTATTTATTTAAATGTTCTAAACATGCTTACTTTGTTAAAAATTGCAAGCTGGCATGCTAAGTCAGGAAGTTACTTGTCCTGAGATTAGGTAAGGTCTTGTTTCTCAGCTCACGTAAGGTGTGATATAATAAATGAGATGGCTCCCTTTTTCAAGTGTAATGTTGGAAGCAATTTTGGATACATTAGTTGTGCATCATCGCGGATGCTACGCAAGCTCAAAAGACACCGCGTAAGAGGAAGATTAGTGCACAAAGTGGAAATTAGAATATCTTTTATATTTTGTGTCACGTTTTGTACTGTGCACCATAATTTGCGGATATTGGTCATGATTTTGTAGAATCAGTTGAGAGTTAGTTAGGAATCAGTCCAAGTGGACCTTAAATGTAAAGGCATAAGACTATAAATAGAAGTGGAATTGTAAGTGTCAAGGGGACTTGAATTAGCATAGAAGAGAACTGATATATATATATATATATGTGTTGATATGTTTGTGAATTTGTGGATTATTGCGTGGAAGTAATATGATAAGATGGAAGTTGATCTGAAATACTATTTTATTTTATATTTTTTGTCTTACTGCTTCTGTAATCATATGGCGTAAATTTGTGACATGGACCTATGATACGATGTTTTCCTCCTTTAAATGATGTTATTTTACTGGATCTATTTGCGCATCAGTTAGGGTACTACATTTGTAATGGAATGATGCGATCTGATTGAGAACAATGATAAATGTTTGTGTTAATTCCTAAGTAATCAGATATGTTAATGATGCGCTGAGTTGTTAAGATTGATGCCACATTATCCCTTCTTATTCTGTGGAAACTTGGTTCTGACAGCTCTCCCTCGAACGCCTCGGGTGAGACCTCATCCACTTTGCAGGTGTTGCTAGATGGGGTAAAACCTATATGGGCCAGTGCTCAGGGAGATCATGGTGGTCTGAGGGTCAACAGAGCAGGAGCCCTATCAGCTGGGATTTGTTGGTTGGGTTTGTGTCAACAAATGGTTCTTTTGTCGAGACCTTGTTACGATTGAGGGGATGATATGTAGCATCCGACAAGACCATAAATTCAATATTGGTTTGACCAGAAGCTACGAGAATTTGCTGAGTCAAAGAATCAGAACCCTGAACTGACAACGGATAAGTGATTGGTGAGGTGCATACACGACGATCCACATGAGTATTGTTTCTCTGAATTCCCCATCATACTATACGAGTGGTTGGCACGATTTACCTATCGCAAGACAAATTTTCAAGAAGGTAAGCCAACATCCTATACCCCTGAATTGATCCAGGAACTGCAGGAGACCAACAACAGGGTATCGCGGGCTATTGAAGTCTAGGTGGATAGTATGCTAGAAGGCTATATCACTGAGTTCGTGGTCGATACTACCAAATCCTACAACAAAGCAGAAAGTTAATTCTTCAACGGACCAAGAGGTAGATTATTATTGTCCCTACAATTGTCAATTAAGATGCTTGTTTGTGAAAAAGGCATACTGAAGATGCACCTCGAGTAGTGGATCTCTGGTGTGCGAAGGTTGTGGATACCATGATGAAAGGGGGGAGATGAATGGAAGGATAAGGGGTATATGGGTGCAAGTTTCGATGAGGCTGTGAGGGAAGTCGAGGAAGAAAGTGGTCTTACGAGGGGAGGAACAAGGTTTCGACAAGAGAAGAGGAAGAGGACATGGGAAGGTCCTGCTGCGATCAAAACACAAGGCCGCGAAGGAATAACACACAGGACGAAGTGACCCTACAGTGATGAAGAGGACAACCAGACTACACCTAGGATAACAGTAAGATCAAACCCTAGCAGCAACGTGCCCATGCCTCCATGCACTACTCCGCATTCAGGGAGAAACACAAGTTCCATGTCAACTTTCCCAACGTGCCAGCAACATTCTAGTAGTATATCAGCATCTGTAGGAAGAAGGCCCAAGATGGCAGGCAACGACACGAAGTTACCTTTGTTCCATGGAAATGGGACTGACTATCTTGAGCAATATTGGTTTGTATGTGAGGCAGTATGGACTGTCAGACAGACTACGGATGATGCTCTCAAAAAGGGCCAATTGGCGACCACTCTTCAGGGCTGTGTGTTGAATTGGTTCATGAAATTTATACAAGTTTCTATGGGGACCCCTGCAAAGAAATTGAATGAATTCATGAAAGGACTAATTGAAGAATTCGGAAAACCAAATCCTAAAGCAAAGTACATTACAGAGTTAAAGGAGATTAAACAATTTCCTAATGAAAATATTTGGGACTTTGACCAAATATTCAAGACATTAATGGAAAGAGTCAGTTTCAATGTGAGCGATGTCCAATATAAATAATGGTTAATCGCAACACTAGTATCTCATATCAGACAACCACTAATGTGGCAAAAGATCACGACACAAAGCGAGTCTCTGGAGATCACAATGAAGTTGGAAGCTTCACCCATTGGAGAAAGGCACAGCTAGCAAACCTGACACTTCAATTGCAAGATATAAAGAAGGGTAAAGAGAATCATGAAGAAATTTGGTGTACTTAGTGTCGTGCAGATGGACATACCAAAGAAAATTTCCCTGATTTTCAAAATTATCTGTTGTCAAGAGCACTGAACCCAATGAATTGTGGGATTGTACCATGGTGCCGCATTTTCCAAGTATATGGGAACTGACATAAAGAATGTGGATACATGCAGAATATGGTGATGAAACCGACAAACCTATACTGCTCATTTTTTCAATATGTTGGGCATGAAGATAAATATTGTCGTGCATATAACCTGCTTCAGGAAAGAACATATGAATCATACTATGTAAAGGGAGAAGTACAGCATCCGCATGTGGTACGACCACCACCCCCACCAAAGTATGTACCACCAACACAAATGCAATTTATACCACCATAATTTACACTGCATCCACAGTATAATCAGATGTCGATGGCTCCACAGTAGTCACAACACATTCAATCAGCACACTATGTCCAGCAGTAGCTGAATCCCCCGTAGTACCAGTAGCAGGGAGGATTTTGTGGAGGATTTCGGGGCCAGGGAGGAGGCTTTGGTCAAGGAGGCAGACCAAATCACGGACCTGTCCAATGTTATAATTATGGCATATTGGGTCACTATCAGGGGGATTTTTCGCAGTTACAGTGCTTGTGTACATATTGTATAGTGATTGATCATACTATTGAGAACTGTCCACAGCTGATCACAAGATGGCAAGCAGGAAATGTTCCTCAGATGTAGAATCAGAACCAGTTGCAGACTCAAAATCAACTATAGAACCAGAATCAATTGTAGAACCAGTTTCCAAACCTAAATCAAGTACAGAATCAGGGACAAAACCAAATTCCAATTCAGAACCAAAACGTGACTCAGAACGTAAATCAACCTATGAAAACACCAATGAACCAGAATCAAGGGCCAACAGTCATGACAATTTTGGAGTAACCCAGGACGAAGGATGTCGACATCGTTGTTGTCACTCGCAGAGGTGCAACGACTGAGAAGATATCCCTTATCCGCAAATTCAGTTGGTTGGGAAGAACAAGGTACAATTTGATATTGATGCTAAGAAGGACACATTCTTTGAAGCACACAATCTGATCAAAAGGAATCCTGGTAAGTCACCTATTTATGAAATTCCCACTAGTTTTGATTCTTCGTTGGAGGCAGGACCATCGTGACAGAATGGTACCGTGCAGAACTTATTTGAGAGCTTCTTATCACTGGTAAGAGATCTCAATGCTCTTGTTGAAATTGAGACACTGTCGCACCGACTGTCGAAGGGACAGAAGGATTCCGTAGTGAATTCATTGCTTAAGAAAAAGATGGGTAGAGAGATGCACATGAACATCCAAATTGGAGATTATAAAGTAGATTCAGTTATTCTGGATCTCAGCTCATATGTGAATATTCTGACAAAACAGACATGGAAAAAGATGGGGAGGCCAACATTAGGATGGTCTCCTATGCAGCTGCGATTGACCAATCAAGCCAAGGTACAACCAATCGAGCATGTGTCGCACTTGGTAGTGGATGTTGAAGGTATGAAGACCTACAATTATTTTGATGTAATTGAAGTTGTATAGGGTGAAGGATCTTATCCCGTGTTACTGGGGATTGGATGGGTGAATGATAGTATGGCACTAATCAACTTTAAGAAGCGAATGACGACATTTGATAATAAATACATCAAAATCATCATTCCCATGGATCCAAGTGAAGGGAGAAGGTATATTGAGCCAGTAAAAGATGAAGTTGTAAGGGGTTGGGATCATGCTTACAATATCTCAGAATATTACATCCATCCAACTATTGATGGAGAACTTGGTTGGCGCAGCGCTATATTTGCGTCTTCCGATTCGGATGATGCATTATAAAAATGGAAGAATTGCATGCATGGAGTATCGGTAAGGAAGTGTGGGTTGATCATGCATTCGCTGTGTTGGGTCATGACTAAGGTTGTTTAATTTCCCATTTATGAAGGAATGTCCGATTTATGCAAGTTTATTGTTGAGTTCAAAGAGAAGGTGTCAGATCCAAAATGGTTTCTGGTGTTGGAGGAGGCCCTAAAAGCCACTCCAACATGCTGGTGGGAAACTCATACAAAATCAATTAGTGGATGGTTGCAGTGTCAAAGAATGATGACAGTTCAGTTTGGGGAAACAGAGGTATACCATACTGGATTATATGATGGGAAAAATATCCCTGGTGATCATCTGAATGAATTTCAGATTCTGTGGGCATTGCGACTGAGGGATGACTAGGTCCATGCGTTTGTTCACACATTGGATGAAATCCTGCGATCTTGGTGCATATCAGCTGAGCTGCACAGAGAAATAACCACTTGGGAGGAGTTGATAGTTTGTTTTATGCATACCTTTAGCTTCACAGATGCCAATCCAGATGTCCATAACGCACTAGAGCTCATCCGTGATGTGGTGCTGAAGGTGGCTCCAGTCATGTATCCGGTGGAACCACATGTGCATTGCCACATGCAATCGATCATGGAATTTTATAACATATCCGAAGGAACTAAGGACTATGATGAGCTAAGAAATATCAATATCCCAGAAATTGAGGGAATTCGGGATGTCACAGCACTGGATGTACCAATGGACCCGATGAACAGCCATTGAAGATAAGAAAAGTTAACATTGGGATAGAGGAGAACCCAAAATTTGCAAGTGTTGGGGAATATTGGGACAAAGAAACCATGGCAAAGATCACGAATTTGCTGCATGAATTTCAAGATCTATTTCCAACCAAATTATTTGAAATGAAAGGGATCCTTAGTAATTTAGGCAAGATGAATATTCCATTAAATCCAGACACGGAACCGGTAAGGGAGAGGTCGTATCGCTTGAATCAGTGATCTTGATAGAATGTTAGATGCTGGAATAATTGAGCCTGCCAAGGAATCGGAATGGATCAGTTCTATGGTGGGTAAAGAAAAGAAAATAGGTGAAGTTTGTATCTCTGTCAATCTGACAAAATTGAATGATGCACGTATCCACGATCCATTTCCGACACCATTCACTAATGAAGTGCTGGAAGGAGTAGGCGATCAGAAGATGTACTCTTTTACGGATGGGTTCTCTAGTTATCACCAGATCTGGATCGCAAAGGAAGATCCCCATAAGACAACCTTTGTCACTGAATGGGGATGCTTTCAGTACATGGTGATTCCTTTTGGATTGAAGAATGCACCTACAGTATTGTCCCAGGATGTTGTCATTGCATTCGAATATTTTATTCTGAAGTTCCAATAGGTCTATATGGATGACTTGACACTGTATGGGTTGATTAGGGATCATCTTGAAAACTTGCGACTGATGATGGAAAGATGTCGACAACATCATATCATGCTGAATTCAAAAAAATGCATGTTCTACGCACCCTTTGGGATGTTGTTGGGTTACATCATTTTCAAGAAAGGACTATTGGTCGACCATGCAAAGATTGCGCTCATTCTAAGCTTGCCATCGCCTACGAATGTGAATATGCTCAGAGCAACACTGGGGCACATAGGGTACTATCGCAAGTTCATACGAGGATACGTTGTGATCACAGCCCCTATGGAGAAACTATTGAAGAAAGACGTCGCATTTGTATGGATTCAAGAGTGTCAAGGAAGCTTCGACACACTGAAGGCCAAGATGGATTCTACGCCAATACTGGTTTTCCTAGATTGGAACAAGGAGTTCCATGTTCATGTGGATGCATCCTCCGTTGCACTGGGAGTGGTGCTTCTGCAACTGAGAGAAGGGGATCTAGATCACCCAATCGCTTTCGCTAGTCGGAAGCTATCATTTGCAGAAAAAGAACTATACAACTACAAAGAGAAAAGGTTTGGCGATGGTATATGTATTACAGAAGTTTAGGAATTACCTATTAGGAGGTCATTTTAAGATGTTTATAGACCATTATGCTTTGAAATACCTAGTCAATAAGCTTTTGTTGGAGGGGAAGATATGTTGTTGGCTTCTTCTCTTTCAGGAGTTTGATTTCGAGATAATTATGAAACCGACTCACTTGAATGCGGGCCCCAATCATTTATCCCGAATTGAGATAGGTGAGGAGCCTAGATTGTTGGATACACAGTTGTTTAGAGTTGACATGGTAGATGGCTATTATGCTCAAATAATTCAGTTCTTGACAACAAGAGTCGCACTGGAGGAATTTTCAACCATTCAAAAGAAGCAGTTGGTGGTAAAGGCTTCGGACTTCCAGTTGATTGCTAGACAATTATATAAGCTATGACCAGATGAGATTTTGTGGTGATGTGTCCTACCACATGAATAGGAGTAGATTCTAGAAGAAGCACATGCAGGATTTGTTGGTGGACACTATGGAGGCCAAGCTACTACAAGGAAGGTACTTCGCGCAGGGCTCTAGTGGCCTACTCTACATAATGATGTGAAGGATTATGCACGGAGTTACAATGTCTGTCAACGCACTGGAAAACCATCACGAAGGGATGAGATGATGCTGGTACCGCAAGTAATGTTGCATCCATTTGATAAATGGGTTGTGTATTTTGTGGGACCAATCAACCCACCTGGGAAGAGAACTAGTGTGTGGTACATTATTACAGCAATAGACTATTTGATGAGGTGGGCAGAGGCCGCACTAGTCGTGGATTGCATAGCTACGACAGCAGCTAGGTTCCTATTTGATAACATTGTAATGCAGTTTGGATAACCAAGAATATTGATGAGCGACTAGGGTAGTCACTTCATCAACCGCACGGTAAGCACGTTGACAGAGGAATTGCAAATACAACATAAGAAAAGTACCCCATGTCATCCACAGGAGAATGGGACGGTGGAAGAATTCAACAAGATATTGGAGCATGCACTTACAAAGGTATGTGATGCTAACCGTGATGATTGGGATTTGAAGATTCCAACAGTCCTATGGGCATATCGCACCACTTCCAAGCGATTGATGGGGCAGAAACCATTCAAACTGGTGTACGGACAAGAGGCATTCATGCCTATGGAGTACATTGTCCCGATTCTGCGCATTGCCGCAGCGACATGCATGGATGACGAAGCAGCGCTCAAAGAGCGCGTCAAGCAATTGGTATAGTTCGAGGAGGACCGCTTTATTGCAGGATTCCATCAACGCATCGAGAAGGATCGACAGAAGGATTGGCATGATTGCCACATAAGGAAAAAATAGTTTTAGCAAGGAGATTTGGTGTTGTTGTACAACAACAAGTTCATGAAGCATCCCAATAAGTTACAGATGCACTGGTTAGTACCATATCTTTTTAATTCTATTACTTCTGGAGGTGCAGTTCAATGGAAACAGGTAGATGGAGCAATGCTACCAAATCTTGTGAATGGTAGCTGACTGAAACCCTATAGGACAAGGCCAGAACCACGCAATGCTTGAGACACTACGCAATGAAAAAAAAAGTAGGGTGGATGGATAGAAAGAAGTAAGGCACACTAAGAGGAGGTGGTTGTGTAAGGGTAGGAATTAGTAGCGCAATTAGGAGGTCATGTTGTGATAGCTGCAATGTAGCACACAGATTCAAATTAGTAATAAATGCAGATAGTTAAAAGTACTTAACCGATGACGCTTGCGGAAGCGACGCATAATGATGGTGGATCCAACCGTTGGGGTGGAAAAATCGACAGCAGATTTGGGTAGTTAATGCATGATTTGGTCATGATGATCCCATTGATTTGGTAATGATGAGTATGAGTTGATTTGGTGCTATAAGAATGAGCTCGAAACAATCGGAAGACACCATTATACAGAGTTGAGTTGAGTTGCAGAGCTACCGAGTTGTAGAGTGAGCTATTGAGAAAGGTTGAGAAGATTGAGGAAGTTGTTAAGTCCAGATAGGGTGCATACTTATTAAGTATTGAGGGAAATTGGTGCGGTATGTAGAGTAATCAAGACACAGTAGAGATTTCGAGTGAGAGAGATTCACTGCTCAGACCAATAGCAATTATGGAAGAAGTCACCAGTATGCAAGTCAGATTACCGACGGTTCCAAAGGGGAAGAGAAATGCGCAGAAGCCTAGCTCTTCAGCACCACAGAAGAGACAAACCAGAACATCCGCAAGGGAGTAAGGAGAAGACACTATGCAGATGGTCCATCGAGCTCGGGAGTGGTGCAGTCTGCAGCTAGAGCAGGGGTGTCTGTCAAGGATATCCATGGACATATCCCTCCTAGTCGGCCTGCTGCAAAGGCCAAGAAGCCCATGAAGAATAAAAAGTATTTGATAAGAATGTTGGCGATACCACAAGGGATGGTATGCACTTTTTACATCGTAGCTGTGTTGATGTAGCTAAAATATGAAGACCACGAACTGCTTGCACTAGAGGACGTTGCAAATGAACCATATATGTCAATGGTAGCAGTCGGAGGTGGGCTGATAGAGCGCATCCCAAAGGACATGATGAGCAGCTTGGCTCGAGCCGACTTTCTTGGGATGATCAATATGCGACACTCTGGGTGGCCGACGAAAGTGAATGCATGCGTGAAGTAGCTTTTGGAGTGCTTCCATGGCAGGTTCTTATGGTTAGATGAGCCAGTTGAAGTCATGATGGGGTTAATCTCAGAGATAGCAGGGCTACCCAAGGATGGGCCATACCCCTCACAATATCTCCATGAAAAAGACAATGACAAGAATTTGGCGATGACATTGAAGAAGTGATATGCTCTAGAGAGCGATGGGAGAAAATAACGCAATGATAGTATCAATGACTACGTAGTACGTATTTGCTCAAGGATTTTGACCAGTAAAGTAGTTAGGAAGAACCACCTAGTTCAATGCAATTAAGGGGTGGTTGCATGTGTTGAGTTATGTGTGCAAGGCATGCAAATGAATTGGTCCCTTTTTCTTATGAACCAATTCACAAAGGACATAGTGACCACGTAGGCGGGTGAAAGACCATTCACATATAGTTGGCTCCTCATTTTGATTACGTTAATGGCTTGGATGGAGCTAGATTATTACTAGGGTATGGATTTCAAAGAAATAAAAGTATCTAAGGGTGCAAGATATCAAAATTTATGGTGGGTCAAAGAAGCAGAGAGATTGGTACACTATTCGATCCAATTTTGGATCTACTGGGAAGCGTTGTAGGCAGCAGCTATAAAATTTCCAAGACTAACAAAGGAATCTGTGACAAAATATTAGAGGATTGCACGGTTCGCAATTGGACCACATGCCATTCATGTTCAAGCATGGTGGGATACCGCCAAACAATGGTTTCCAATGAGTTACAAGGTGACTGATCTGGAACTAGAGGCAATGATTAATGATTGGCCTGCAGAATGGTGAGAACCAGTCAATATAGCAAAAATATTGACGAGACCTCCAACGAATGCACCTGATAATCTTGTGTAGGAAGATGACCAACAATCTGATTAAGAATCGTCAACAAAGACACCTACTAACTCGAAAGCGTAGCGGATACTCAAGGAACTAATAACAAAGAGGCGCATGGAGCAGGCTGCGAACAGTAGCACCAGGTCAGCAATGGAAGTGCAATTAAACCGGATCGTCAAGGTCGGTAATGATGCAACCGATGCGGCAGCAAAGGAAATGAAGAAGTCGGCACAAGAGGGATTTGCAGAGGTAAGAGCTAAATTGCATTCTGTATATGAAATTGTTTTGAAAAGAGCACCATAGAATGAGACTATTCAGGAGTATGCGTCAATCAAAATTGAGTCACGGGATAAGAATGTTCAAAATTCCCTGACAGTGATTGACGCCAAATGTGAGGACTTAAATACCTCCCTGCAACAGGTGCAAAACATCGCATTGGATATCAACAGGTTGTCTACCCAAACATTGGTACACTTGTAGGACGTTTTCAACCAGGAGTTGGAGAACAGGAAAAAAGAGATCAGTGATCGATTTCTATGATCGAAGGAGAAAGAGGATGTGACGCGGAAATAAGTCGATGAGTTGTGGAGTGCAAAGGAGAAGATGATGGAAGAAGAAGTGTAGGAGATAGAAGAACTGAAGAAAATGCAAGAAGAGTTGAAGAAGAAGAATGTTGAGGTGATCACAGAGCTGAAGAAGGAGACAGAACACCTCATCGTCAAGAAGACCCACCTTTTCAACAGTTGAGTACAAGTAGAAGCAGCAGTTGCGGACGCTTGTAAGAACACCAGTGAAAACACCGTGAAACTGGATGTAGACATGAAAGAAAACCGACATGGGGAAATTATTGTGCAATTGCAGAAGAATAACAACATTTTGAATGCTCTGGTATATCTAGACACGCCTTGTGAGAAAATTTCCAAGAGGAAGACTACCATAGAGGAATTGATGGCATAACGTGAAGAACTGGAGTGGGAACCTACGAAGGTCACTGAGGCAACGACGAAGTTTTGGGGAAGCATCATCCAAGACGCGCAATTAGAGAAACTGACCAAGAAATTATAGGAGGCCAAAGAGAAACTAGCGACACTGAAGACCGACATACGAGTGATGCCACCAGTCATCCATATTACAAGGTCGACCGAACTAAGGGAGTTGTGACAGAGGATTGGAAAGACTCACGAGCGACAGTGGAAGATAAATGAGTAGCTCAATGAGTTCCACAAAATGGAGCACAACTGTCTGTGAAGGAACTTTTTGTGCTACAGGCTGTACAAGAAGGAAATAAATAAGTTACCGAAAAGATGGTGGAGCACCCACTGAAGCAAGATTTGCTAGGAAGTCAGGACATTGCTAAGAGAATTCAAGCGCACGTGAAGGAGATCACTCAGCAGTATGAATACTTCAGACTGAAGATCAATGAGTACACCATGTCCACCTGACGTGGCTCGAGGGCGAGCCAGTACAAGATTGTGTTGGGGGCCTGTTGGCAGGGTTTTTGGATACATTAGTTGCACAACATTGCAGATGTTGCGCAAGCTCAAAAGACACCACACAAGAGGAATATTAGTGCGCAAAGCGAAAATTAGAATATATTTTACTTTGTGTCACCTTTTTGTACTTTGGATCATATTTTGCAGATATTGGTCATGATTTTGTAGAATCAGTTGAGAGTTAGTTAGGAATTCGTCCAAGTGGACCTTGAACATAAAGGCGTAAGCGTATAAATATAAGTGGAATTGTAAGTGTCAAGGGGAATTGAATTAGCATAGAAGAGAACTGATATATATCTGTTGATTTGTAGATCTGTTTGTGAATCTATGGTTATTGCATGGAAGTAATATGACAAGACAGAAGTAGATCTGAAATACTGTTTTCTTTTATCTGTTTCTGTCTTACTGCTTCTGTAATCGTATGGTGTAAATATGTGGTATGGACCTATGATACGATGTTTTCCTACTTTAAATGATGTTATTTTACTGGATCTGTTTATGCATCAGTTAGGTTACTACATTTGTAATGGAATGATGCGATCTGATTGAGAACAATGATAAATGTTTGTGTTAATGCCTAAGTAATCAGATCTGCTAAATGTTTGTCTTAAACTTGGTTCCGACATCTCTCCCTCGAACACCTCGATGAGACCTCATCTGCTCTGTGGGTGTTGTTGGACGGCGTAAAACCTATCTGGGTCGATGCTCAGGGAGATCCCAGTGGTTTGAGGGTCAACAGAGAGGGACCCCTATCGATTGGGCTTTGTTGGTTGGGTTTGTGTCAACATGTAACAACCTTAATATTTCTTTTATTTTGATAAGATTAAAACTTATTGTGGGATTATATTACTTGAAGTTCTTTACCAGGTAAATGGTTTACTACCATTCAATGAATGAATACATTTGAAGTTCTCTCAGACCAGTTGATCTATTGGACCTTTTCTAGGAATGCCTTTACATGATTATTAAGATAAATTATTTCTATATTTTAAGTTATTATAAGTTTTGTGAGAAACCCTTAATTCCTCATCTTAGTCGTTTTGAGGCACCCCAAATATACATTTAACTTGTTCAATAATCATTATAAACATCTCTATTCCTACAATATCACCTACAATGTTTATGTTTGTGTTACTTTGGTTGGGTCTAAAAAGTGAGATTATGTTCTAGGCAAGATTGGTTTGCTCCTGAACCTTGCGGAATGTTGTTAAAATATCCCGAGGTATTTCTAAATTATTTGAAAGGAAGGGTTGCAAATTCCTTTTCATTTAACCTTTGTGTGAGTAATCATTTTTCATGTGAAGTTAATATCTTATTAACAATCATAAAGTTAAAAAGTGGTTAGGGTTGTAATGGGATTCACTGGTTGGTTGAGTAGGCATAGCAATATTCCCCACCGGGTTTTAATTCCCTCCAAAACGAAGTATGTTGAGCCCCCTAAATGGGATGGAAAGTGTGCCATGGCTACAAAAGAAGTCCAGGCATGAGGGATTGGAAAGGTACCCATGGTTGTCATCTTTTCACCTTGGTGTTGAATGGATTTTACGTTAATAGTTAAATAAATTCTCTTCAACTTTCCAAAATAGTGTTAGAATTGAGCTTCTTTACAAGTAGTTACAATGGTTATTGTGAGACAGAAATTAAAAATATATGTAAACAAATAAGCTAAAAACACATGTACTTATCGGTAATCATGCTCCATAGGATTTTTTATGATGCTGCATGACTATCAGTGATTGTAAGCATATTTTTGTATTCTATCTATGTAGATCTTGTTCCATATCTACTTAAAAATCTCGAAATGGCTCCAAGTAATAATCCAATAATTGTATAAGAATCCATATGAAATATGGATTTTCTTTCTAACATTCATTGGAGCCAAGGGAATGCTATGGTAAGCTGCATATTGAACTTGGCTTATGTATCAACAATGAGACATAGGGAAGATTGATTAGACTTCCCAAGTAAATATTTGATTTCCAAAAGAAAGATTAAATCATTGTAGCGTCCCTAGATGCCTACCTTAGCCATTGGGAACTGCCAACAAGATTGTTTTGCTTCATTAATAATCTATAAGGCTAAATTTGACCTGTAACAACATTATAATACAGAGCTACTTTGCAAGTATGAATTAGCGGTGGTGATAATATTGCACATTTTGAATGAGTTCATTACCCATTTAATTCAAGGCATTAACAAAATAAAAAACATTCTACAAGAGATAATTATGAATATTTGTTTATAATTAAAGCCATGTCCACTAAATTGGTTACCAAGGAGCGATTTACCACCAACTTTAGGAATCAGTTATTGCTTTCACCCACCAATCTAGAGCATGATACCACCAAGGCTAAAGAATATTTTGTGGGACTCAAATTTGTCAGTCCAACCTATTATCCTCATGCTTAGCCATTCTGGTCACCACAAATCATGCTTAACTCTCATCAAACTGTTAAATAACCATGGCACTCACTTACACTACCCTACATAACATAACATGAGGAATATCTTCCCTTTTCTGCTCAATTGTGCTTCAAGGTTGTTATTCCCTTCCATTTCTCTTCAATGTAAGTAGAAAGAGTCCAACCTTTGGTTGGTTGCTAGGAATAACCTAGAAGAGAAAACACTCAGCTTCAAAACAATGGATGAGAAATGGAAAAAAAATTCATAAGTTGTTTGCTTAAGTTATTGTGGACACTCTAGTGATTATTTTTCTCTCTCAAACCATCCCATCACCTTCCATATTTTCAGGGACACATCCCCAACTTCTATAGACTCTACTAGCCACACGCACTTAGGATATTTTTTTCCATTTGTAGTGATAACAACTCTACTCTTCAAGGGAAATAATCCCCATAACATGAAAATGAACACTAAATGGTGAGTCTTACCTTTGAAATTCTCCTTCTAAGGCTTGTCCCTTGAGTTTTTTGTCACTAAATTTTTCCTCCTCTGAATTATATCTATAGATTTTTTCTTCATCAAATATTGTTTCATTGATTTTTCCTTTTTTTCAAAGTTTTCCTCTTTTAGAAGCATGCATTCATTGAGTTTTCTTTATAAATGGTTATACCTTCAACTTTGAGCCCAAAACCTACTCCAAGCTTCCCAATTTATTGTTAGGGATATAAAGGGATATTTTCTTTTATAAATTTACATAATGTCGTCGGCTATCCGACATCTATGTAGAAAAATTTGTCATTGGATGTTCATTAAATCCGACGGAGATGTTATACTACCCACGACTCCAATTCGTCGGCTATCCTACCCTTATGAAGGAAACTTTGTCAAATATCAGCCATCGATGTAGTGAAATTTTTGGTCAGTTTTTCATTAAATCCAACAAAGTTGTTATACTACCGACGACTCTACTTCATCGGTTATCCAACCTTTATGAAGGGACCTTCGTTGGATATCTGAGATCTATGTATTGAAGTGTGTCGTCGTATTTCCATTACATCCGACAAAGTTCCCACACTATCGAGGACGTCTAGTCGTCGGTTATCTAACCTTTCTAAGGGAAACTTTATCAAATTTCCTCCATATATTAGTGAATTTTGTCGTCGGTTATACGACAGCTACGAAGGAAATTTAGTCGGATTTCCGACATTTATGTACTGAAATTTTGTGTTGGAGTTTCGACATGTGTATGTCAGATATCCGACGAGTTTATTTCATTGCCGGACAACCGTCGAAATTCAACCAACATTTAAAAAGAAATCGGATTGTCGAAATGTCGACAACAATATGTCGAAAATAAGACATCTATGCCGTCAAATTTTGTGTTCAAAAATTCTAGTGAGAGCTGCTTCTTCATCAATTGTGACATCCCTACTAATTTCCATGTGATGGAATCCTGGAATATATATTATGAAGGCTTTGGAGAGTTCACTATATCCAACAAATATTCCCTTCTTTCTGGAAGGGTCCAACTTAGTTCTCTTTTCTTTTGGTATATGAACATATACTGGGAAACCAAATATCTTAAGGTGGCTTACTTCAAGCTTCTTTCCTATGAACATTTCTTCTGGAGTCTTGAATCCAAGGACACTATGGGATAATCTATTATGTACATAAACTATTGTTTTTGTTGCTTCATCCCATAGATGCATAGGAATATCTTGATCATGTGTCATTGTCTTCGGTGGTTCCATAATGATCCTATTCTTTCTTTCTGCAACACCATTTTGATGAGGATTGTAGGGAGTGGTTAGTTCCCTCTTGATTCCAGCTTCTTTACAAAAGGATTCAAACTCTCTTGAAGTATATTCTCCACCATTTTTTGTTCTGAGTGTCTTGATTCTTCTTTCTAAATGGTCCCCTATCAAGGCTTTGAATTACTTGAATTTTTTGAATACTTCATCCTTTGTTTTTTAGAAATATATCCATGTCTTTATTGAATAGTCATCAATAAATGTAACATAATATTCATAACCACTCAAAGATGTGGAGGGAATTGGACCACATACATCTGAATGAATTAATTCCAACATACATTTAATCTTTGTTTCACTCTTCGGAAATGAATTCTTGATATTATTTCCTCTTGCACATCCTTTCCAAGTGCCTTCATGATCGATATTCAAATATGGTACACTTGTTACTACTTTGCTCACATGGGGTAGTTCTTTGTAGTTGATGTGAACAATTCTCATATGTCATAGTTCACTTGGGCTAGTGGTCTCATGAACAAGGACTATTTCAGACTATCCCTTGAGTTTATATAGTCCTCCTTCTTCTTCACCGATGACAACTGCATCTTCAATTGATTTTCCTTGAGCCACATAAGTACTTGTCCATCTATAAATGCAGCCCTTTATCATTTCTTATCTAATGTTGAGATAGAAAGTAATTTCTTCTTCAAACCTGGTACATATAAGACTTCCTTCATCTTCATCGAGGTTCCAAAATCAATCTTGTAACTTTCTTCACCAATACCTTTGATAGGATATTGATAGTCATCTCCTAATGATACTTTATGAGGGGAGTTCTTCTCTTCAAGTTTTGACAAATTTTTCTTTTGTCCTGTCATGTGTTTTGAAGCACCACTACCAATAATCCATGTATGTTCTCCAGGTGTCATAGACCCAGAGAGTGTAAAGATTAATACATACTCTTCTGCATCTTCTTCTTTTTCTTGTTTTCTTTGAGGTCCTTCTTCCTCTTCTTCTTCATCTTCAACTAGGTGTGCATGATGTATTTTGTTGTTCTTCTTGTATTCTTATTTCTTCAATGGACAATTTTTGGCAATGTGTCCTATCTTGTGCCAATGGAAACATTAAAAGTTGGAGTAGTCTTTCCTCTTATTGTTTCATCTTGTCCTTTGGAACCTCTTGGGAGTTCGATACTCCTTGTGGATTTAATTCTTGAATTTAGATTAAATTATTCCTCTTTTCGTATGGGTGGCTAGGGATTGATCATATTCTTTAAGTAGAGCTTCTCTATTGGCTACTATAGCCTCCTATTGGATGCAATCTTCCCATACAATGTCAAACTTCATGCTTTCCTTTATGGAACACATAGTCTGTATGAATGAATCCTAAGGTATAGTGAGACCATTGAGAGCAATCATAACTAGTTCATATTCATCAAGGGAGTCTCCAATGGCTTCTAGTTTCTCCTTGAACTGGGAGACCCTTGTGAAGTAGTCTTGAATGGATTCTCCTTGGCTCATCGTGGTACTCTTCAATTGAGCTCTCAAATTCATCTTTCTATTGATGTTCCTTCCTTCATACATTATGGATAGGGAATGATACATCTCCTTTGGGGTCTCTTTGGATGACACTTGAGGAATCAAGTGATATTTGATAGAATCAACAATGATCCTTATTGCCCTAATCAAATCCTTCTTGTGCTTCTCCTTAGATTCATCTTCTTCAGTTTTTGCAAATTATACTTTGATTTATTTTTCAAGATTATTCTATATAAGAATGAGACCAATCCTATATTTCCATGCTCAAAAATTCTATATGCCTTCTAGCTTGTCCTCAAGCTTAGTTCTTGGGACCATCTTATCCAGGAGGTCACTATAAAATGAAATTTCTCAAAATGTAAAACTGACCTTACCAAGAGATGTGCTTGACTGAGGTGATTTGACTGGTACACTTGATTTCTGGAGATTCCAAATCTTTACCTCTCAAAATTGACTTGTGAGATTCTGGTTTGCAATTTTCTGTTTTTCTGGTTTTCTGCAGTTTTCTGGTCCAAAGACAAACTAGGGTTTGAATTTTTTGTAGATCTACCCACTCAAAAATTTTGATCTAGGTATCAATAGATGCACTCTAGGGAGGCACAACTTTCTATGCAATCAGATCTCCCAAATTCCAACTTTGACAAAAACCCTAATTTCTTGTTGGAGGGAGAGGATAGAGAGTTTCACCTTGTGAAAGTTGTTCTATTCAGGATAGCTCTGATACCATGTTAATATTCTATATGCTTAGATATATATCATTAGTATTCAATTCAATCTCACAACAATATCATATGCAAGATCATTGAAAGAAACACTATCACAAGATAGACACATATTTACCCTGGGAAACCCTCTAGGGGAAGAAAACCCAACAAAACTTCCTCTANTCTCTCTCTCTCTCTCTCTCTCTCTCTCTCTCTCTCTCTCTCTCTCTCTCTCTCTCTCTCTCTCTCTCTCTCTCTCTCCCCTATGCGCTATACACAAGTGAGTGAGTGTGTTCAAATGAGGAACATGCCTCTTCTATGTATACTCTATCTTCCACTTGAATTTTTCCCTAACAGATCGGCCCCAACAATCTTACTAAGTTGAATTCACCTGGGAAGACACAAAGAAATATAATATTATATTTTGGAGAGTTCTATTCAACTGACTCATAACGAAGGTTTTACCTCATGACTCTATGATGACCAAATACAATAGTAACATCTTGATGGAGGAATAAAACATCTCATATAGATTACAACTGTAAAATACATTTAAAATATCCTTTGAAGTTACAATATTTCAACATCACCCATGTGAATACTCAAACCATCAGTAGGTTGTGATGAAGAGAATGATTCTCTAGATGCAACCATATGATTGGAGGCTCCTAAACCAATGAGGAAAGCATGTTATTTTGAACAGCTAGCCTTCAGTGCATGGCATCTCTCATCATGATCTTTAGTCTTTTCTCTAGAGTCAGCATTCCTTGTGCCTTCAGGGAGGGAAATATTGTGTTGCTCAATGAGTTTCTCCATATGCTCAATGGTATTCTTCATACAATACTTATCTATATGGTTTCCTTTCTTGCAGTAAGAGAATTTTCCCGTATCAAACCTTTGATGTTTGTCCTTCCTAGAGCATGTGGCTTCATCTAATGGATAAAAATCATCTTTAAGTTCAATTTCATTTTTTATTTTCTCTTTACTTTTATGCTTCCTTCTTGTTTGTGCATTCCTTGTCTCACTAGCTAAGAGAACTTGATCTGGAGAGGCTCTGAGAGATCCCATCTGTATAATCTTGTCTTATACTTGGATTAGAGACTCCATGAAGGCATCAAGGGATGGCATTCATCAATTAGGAGTAGTCAACCTCCCAGAGTCAAAAGTAGAGACAAACACTAATATCTCTAAGCCAAGTTTCCTTAGTATGGAGAGCACCTATTGCTCTTCCTTCTTCTCAATCCCACATTACTTGCATTGCATGACCAATGAATTGAATTTAGTAAAGATATGTTGAATAGTTTCAAAGCTGCTGGGTTGCAATGCTATCAACTCATTCTCTAGGATATGGACCCTCAACTAAGCATGTTTTCCAAACAAGGATTTGAGCTTATCCCATACTTCTTTCGGAGTTATGAGTCGCTCAAGGTGGAACAACAGCTCCTTGGATATGTGGATGCACATGAAACCGAAGTATTCATCAAGCCTATTAAGAAACTTGGATTTCTCAATATATTGTTGGGGTTCAACTTCTCTGCCCATTTTCATCTTACACAAGCCTTTGTAGCATAAGGAAATATGCATGTCTACTCTCCATTCAAGGTAATTGAAAGGAGTAAGGATCCTGGGAGTTAGGGCTGTTGAATTCTCCATTTCACAGTTGTATTGATCAACAGATCTTCAGAAATTATTTGAATGTACCTGCAAAACAACTCAGCTTGAATTTATAGCTCAAATACCCTTCACTTCAACATGTGCACTTTTCTGAGTCATTCACACCTTCATAGACTTCTCTGTATGAATCCAGAGGGAGCAATGCAATTATTCTAGGAATTATGTGGAAACTCAACTGCTTCTAGTGCAAGCAGGGAAGTTTGTGAGGTTTGAGGCATGCATGGATACCTGCTATGATACCATATTAAATTCTATGAAGCATAGGATCATCAACCTGCATGAATTCAAATGAGAAGAGAATGATGCAGAAGAGAGAGGAGAATTTAGCATAAAATGATCAATTACTCATGGAAAAATTGTACATACATAGAGACAAAATTGGAATAATATGATTATATTCATGAATCAGTAAATAATATGGAATGCAATGGTTGTACATATAGGAGAATTCAAATGCTAAAGATAGGATTTGAATCCACCAACTCAAACTGACTCCGGAGCTAACTCAATGTAGAAAAATCACCACTGGAGCTCACTAATGCAACTCCTAATAACTAACTTAGTCCACAATCAGTTAACTGATCAGGGTAGGTGAGAAAAGGTGCCCACACTCCCTTCAATCATGCAAACTGGTGCTAGGCTAACTGATTGTGATCTAACTGATAGTAACTGGAGCATAACTGAACACAACTGCTTACCTACCAAGGTCTACTAAAGGAGACTACTAGTGGCACTTAGAGTGGGTTCCTAAATTATAGGGATTGGTCCTTCGGGCTCCTAAACTCATGCAATCAGTTGCAATTAGTGGAAGATGTCCCCTAGGTATGTCCCCCATGAACTAGTGGTTTGATGAAGACCTCCTAAGCTATGAAAATAGAAATTTAGACTATGTGGTCAAAGGGAGGATTAATAATAATACTAACAGTGTAGAAAGAAGAAAGAAACACAGAATACTTGACCCCTAGCTTTGAAATAATTAAGAGATTAAAAAAAATTGAGAAAACACTATGAAAGGAATATAAAAAAATTGAAAGGTAACCGGTCGGCAGGGTAAACACTAAATCTTCTT
The DNA here is from genome assembly GCA_001517045.1 of Pseudotsuga menziesii. NCBI lineage: Eukaryota > Viridiplantae > Streptophyta > Pinopsida > Pinales > Pinaceae > Pseudotsuga > Pseudotsuga menziesii. The sequence continues at coordinate 248,913 of LPNX010109786.1, read as the reverse complement.
TGATATGCCTTATGATAAAATTCAAAATTGAAAAAGGAAATGAGCTCAATGTTTGATGGTCAGACTTCACAAATGAGCAAATAACCCATCGCCACTTATTCACTTATGTACATGCTTTATGAATGCATTGAACAACTTAGATGCTTACAACTATCGTATTCGATGTGATGTCATTAGTAGTTGCCAAGGATTTGATTATAAAATCACCTTACTCATTTTTAGCGCTTTCACTTGGGACTACTATACCCATTTGAAATGCTTTGATACTTTTAAGTTTTGTGATATAATGTTTTGTAATCTTTTTTGAAATGGTTTTCTATGTTGAAATTTTTTGATATAATATTTTGTAATCTAATATAGATTCCAACTTTTTTTCCCAGAAAGGTAGAGTATCTTTTTTTATGTTTCATTTTTTCATACATTTGGATCAGCAATGCTATTGAAACTCTTTAGTGTTAATAGAGCTTAGAAATCTTTGGTACACTTTTTGGCTTTAACAAGAACAATATTTCATCATTGAGTATCTTTATTATTGGTTTTAGAATATCTACAAATATTTGGCACTTTTTTGGGCTTTAACAATAACAATCTTTCATCATTGAGTACTTTTATTATTGGTTTTATAATATCTACAAATCTTTGATACACTTTTGGATTTGAGAGTAACAATCTTTCACCTTTAGATGTCTTTATAATTGATTTTAGAATATCAAGCATCTTTATTATTGATTTTAGAATATCCACAAGAGATATCCATAGAGTAATTATAGAGGTGAATCCAAAAGTTAATGTTATACATACTTGAATTTCATAGTAAGAATTTTTTTATGCTAGAATTCTTCATTATTATTGCACTTATTCCTAGGTTGATAAAGATTCTACCATCACCCCAAATTGTTTTAAAGGGTTGGATATTTCATAGCCTACAATTTCATCTTATGCAATTTTTCTTAGCAAGGATGAACACTAATCATAACATACCTCGTGACTAATATATATGACAAGTGAAGTAACATGGAAGTTAAATAAAAAGAAGATTTCATTTTCTCTTGTTCAACCTCTTACATGGCATATGAAAGATATCATTACTTATTTAGAAATTATCAAATTTTGAATTCTTAGTTTCATTCCGAAGACCAAGTGTGCTAATTTGTTTTCTCTAAGAGCTTATTTAGTTCTAGAGTAAGCTGCTACATACCCCTAAATCTAGTTCTACATGAAAGAATGTCTCTTCTTATCCTATTATTGAGGTAGATAAATAGAAATATGTTAATCCTATAAAATTTCAAATATACATGATGTGTTTAATCTCCTCTAAAGTATAAAGCTCAAGATTTACGCCAAATACAAATTCATTACAATATATTACTCACTTTTTCTCATCTCAAATGTTAAAAAAAATCAATCCAACCATATTACGCTCATGTTAAAAAAATCAAAAGCATTTAGCAAGTTCAATCATATTCATCTTTATTTTTATGTTTTTACCCTCCTCGTTAATCCTAATTTGATGTATTTAATTTTAGACTTTTATTTATTTTGTATTATATTTTTTCATTAACTAAGTTTATTGCCAATACACATTAAAATTAAATTAAACTAATTAGTTTAATGATGATGACAATGTATATACAAATTTAAATTTTTTCTTCTTTCTTATAGCTTTGATAACATCATTAGAAATATTACAAACTCCCTTATCAGGTGGTGGTGGAGTCGATGTTCCTGGTACTTGCATAGTGTCATGAATAACTGGATTAATCTTTAGCGAGACCACAAGAGGCACATAGGATAAAATAAATTGGTATGAATAATTTTCCATGTATTGGAAAATGTGATATCATATCTTGACGTATATAAGGCATCTACAATAGTATCCCATGTTTCACAATGCATGTCAGGAAATACTTGAATCCTTGCATGTTCTTCTCTAGGTTTGGGCATGCACATCTCAAGGGGATCAATCTATTTTACTCCACACTCAAATACCTAGCGGGATTTTGATTTTGATGATCATTTTATGAGCTCGACCCTTGCAGAGCCTTCATGAATGAGAAATAGTAGTCCCCATTTGGGATATTTTACTTGATATTATCTTGATGATAGTTTCCCATGCACCCACACTTTATGGAGATGTGAACTTCTTGATCTTGATCTATAATTATATCTCTTGTGGATAAATAGTTTGCATAAGCCAATTTGTTGATGTCCAAATTGAATGTTTGTTCATACAAAAAAGAGACTAATATGAGAGTTGTTCATGAAATATTGCTATGTATCACAACTTTTCTTAGCACCATTACCCATATCTACAGGTTTCAAGTTTTCAACATAGTCATATTTGCAGTTAAATAACTTGTTTCCTTCATAACCTTGAATTGGTGAAATGATTCAAATATAAAGATGTGAACCAAACAATGAAGAGTACTAAAACCTAGAATAGCTACCATGATCAACAATGCTCACACTTTCAATAGGTTGATCACCTCCTTTGGATCTCCAACATGTGAAATAGTCAACTCCTATGTTTGCCTAATTGTGCTAAACTCCCATGTTTAGAGCTTGCTTTACCACCATTTGGTGTTATAAATAATGAAAATATCTGTGATTATCTGAAGGAGTTGGCATTGCATTCATATGGAAAAAGATTCAATGGCAATCGATAATTTGAAGTCTCTGCATTGAGTAACAACATCCAATGTGTTATAACTTGTTGTTCTAGGGAATCCATTTTTTCATTTCTCATAATTGAGATAGTGATAACGATGCAAGTGGTATTACTATTGGCTATTAGGTTGGCCCGAGCGATGGAAGCCAAGTACATTGAATGGTGTTCATATCTATAGGGAAATATTAAACTCTATGATAGGTAGAGGTATCACATCAAATTCAATGTTCATTGTTTTTACATCTTACCTGTAATGGTACTAGAAAGAAAAGAAGTAGCAACATAGGTTAGACATGCTTATATAAATGAGATATGATTATACGATGTAGGTTTCTCTTTGGTTGTAACATCTACTATGATATTTGATTTATTGGTTTTTGTTTCTGGGTTGGATTCCTGGTTTGTAAAGGTTGTGAATATTCCCCCCTTGATATGATGTATGGTTGTGGCACCTTTGATTCTCCTTTGCAATATCTCTTTGACATTTTAGTATGTACTTGTTCTCTTTGATTTGATATATGAATAACAAAGAACTTTCTTTTTTCTTTTGAAAGAAAAAGAAGAAGATATTATTATATAAATGAGATATAAACTTAATAGTATTATAAAGAAAAAATATTGAGTTAATGAGATGTAAGTCTTTGGTTGAGCCTATAATTATAAATCTTGGGAATTGAAGGGAATACTACACCTTCTTGAGTTTTGTTTCCTACTGTAGTTATAGTAATTATAAGTTATCATTTGAAAATGTTCAATGGTGATTTATAGGATTCAATGACTCTTTGGTCAATTATTATTCTAAGTTGAAGCATATCCATGTAGACCATTCAATTTTCCACCTCTATTCAGCAAGTTATATCAACAATTTATTCTTTCGATAAAGTTCCAATTTACTTCCTAGAGTGGAATTCTAATGGAATGATTATTTTCCACTTTTTAAACTTAATGTGGGGTTTTTAGAATGGTTTTTATTTTTATTGGGTTTGCTACACTTTGCATTTGAATATATTTGAATACTTTCAAAAAAACACTTGCTATACAATTTTGGGAAGGTCAAATGAGCATATTCTGAATATATTTGAAGTTTTATGGTGTTTATAAATTATACTACTTGATGCTACAACTTGCTATAAATTTAAAATATTGTGATTCCTCAAGGTACAACAACTCGATTTTAGTTTCCATTTTCAATGTTTTTTACCCTTTAACAACCACCTTGTCGACGTATTATTGCACCTTCTTGGGGTAGTTGCTAGTTTATTGGTATTTCATTACTTTTATTATGGTTCAATTTTGGTTGAAAATAGTTTAAAAAATGATTGTAAAAATACTTAATGTCAAACTTAAAAAGTAGAAAAAAATAAGCAATTTCGAATCAATTATCAAGGGTGGGTGTAGACCAAGTGGCAATAAAGTGTATTATGAAGGCATTTCTTGCAAGGTCACGTGCTAAAACATCAGCTAGCCATTGCCCCATGTGGGGGGGTTGTGTGGTTGCACATAGGAGTATAGTGGTAGCGAACGGGAGTCGATCCCATGTCACGTGAATACAAGCTCCACCCTAGTTTCCAATTGCCCTAGTAAAAAACAATCCTGAAGTAATAATAAAAATTGTAAATGTCAAAACAAGAAGTGAATTAATAAACAAAGACTTATCAAGTAACCATGGAAATAACTAGATAAGGGATGGATGATGTTAGATTTTCATAAGATGTCAAAGATTAAGTAAACATGAATTTTTAAACATGTGTTTATTGATAATAGAAAAGGAAGAGTGGAAATAATTTAAAGCATTCATTTCACATGAAAATTAAGGATTATGTACCTTAGTACTAGAAGGTGATTTCAAAAATCTTTATAAATATGCTAAGAGGAAAGAATAATATTGCAACAATTGGGATATTGAAAGCAACACTTCTTCCTTTTATTAAACTTGTATTCTTTCATGAATGAAGGTTAACAACAAATTTGTTAGAAAACTAAGCCATTTAATCTAAGAAAGGAGGATTTGTGAGTCAAAAGAGAGCTTATAAGGGAAAGAGATGATGGGAGGAAGGGATTGTAGGTCATCATATATATCAAGAATGGCCCATTAAAAAATGGAAGGTGGAGATGGCGTGGCCATCTCCAATTCTAGTTGATACAATTCACAATTCTAGTTCAAATGAGTGACTAGGAATTAATCCTAGCCATAATACGATCTAACACTTGTGCAAGAATCATTTAAGTAAGGAGTAGGGGAAGAGAACTAGGAGATGGTGTCTTCAAAGTTTCAATAAGCTTCCAATCCAATGGGAATAAATGATAACAAGCTAAATGACACTTGTTGGAGTAGTAATACATCCTTTGTACATAGTTTTTACCTTAGGCTAACTTTATTTGCCTTCATGCAATGATATCCTATGGTTTAAGACTTGGGAGAGTTGATTCAACAATATAACTGGTTATTTTGTCTTGTTCACACCTACAACAACGCTCTAGTTGGTCAACCCATCACATGTGCACCTATTTTAATCTCTTGGGGTGCTACCTCCTTGATTTCTAGGGCCCTGGTTTGACTAAGTGCGCTAGGGGTGTATTTGGCCTGTTTTAGCTCTTCCATGAGCATTTATTGCCACCTAGAGCACCCCACTCACCTCTATCTTCTCACCCACTCTTTCCTAGGAGCCATTAATGACCCAGCACACTTCACATGATGTTTCATGACTGTTTGGGCTTAGTTAGAGCTCCTTTGGTCCACCTAGGGGGCTTGGGGTTCAATTCTCATCATGACACTTGTACTTTCCCAATTGGCTCCCAGAGCCACTCAAATTTGATCCAAGGTATTATAAATGTGTAACATAACATCTAAATGATGAATTATAATAATATGATCAGAAATTGGCACCATTCACATGTGTTATTCCATGTTTTTTATTTCTCTTTGTTGATTCTCTTGCACATTTTGTCAAACACTTCATGTGTGAACATTGTTCTAACTCCTAGATCTGATTAAGAAGTAAATTCTTACATTATATCAAAGCTAGTTGGAGCTGCAAACAAATATTGTGAGGTTTGAGTTGTTGTTTAGGGCATATTTCCATAAAACTTGAGTGTTTGCTTTGTAGGTTTAACAAACAAATTTGTCGCAGGTTGCGCAGGAAGGATGGAGAAAAATCGAGCTATGCTTACTCCATTCAATTATTTTGAGTGGAAGGTCGATATGGTCATCCAGTTGAGGTCCAAGGGCCTCTACCAGGACACCATGGGAATTGAGAACAAGCCAAATTCTACTGTGGAGAAAGCTAAGTATTTCAATAGGCTTGATGAGGCCTTCGACATGCTCTACCTTGGCACTTCAAGAGAACTTCTCTTTCACAGAGAAATTCTTGGCACACCAAATGAAGTTTGGGTCAAGTTTGAGTCACTATTCGGGAAGACAGATGAAATGAGAGGCCATCATCTTGAGAATGAGCTAATCTCACTGAGCCCATCTCACTACAAGACCATTCAAGCCTTCTTTACCAAGTTTAAAGCGTTGGTACTTCAGCTAAAACAATGTGGCACATAGAAGAAAGATGATCATCTTATCTTTTCTAGCCTTTCTAAGTTGGGGTTGGAGTATTCTGTATATGTTTCGACATTTCACTCCAGTAAACTTACAACCAAAAATTGGAAGATGCCTGCACTGGCAGATTTCATGGAGTCCTTGACTCAGGAGCAGGACAAGCTCATAAAAATGGGTACCATAATCAAATCCAAGGATCAAGCTCTTGATTCTGGTGTATCAAATCAATCCCAAATCAAGAAGAAATATTTGAAGTAAAGGGAGAAAGAGAAGAAGGAATCAAGTTCAGAAAGGTCTAGTTCTACTGATGGGAGCTCGAAATCTAGGAGGAGAAACAAGAGAGAAATACCCAAATGTGATTATTGTAGAGGTTCACATATTGATAGATCTTGATTCAGAAATCTAAATGGACATCATGACCAAGCTCCTTGAATAGAACCACATTGCTCTTCCAGAATTTGCAAAAAGATGGGAGCGCAAGCAAGGAAATGGTAAGGTTGAGCATGCATTGGGAGCATGGGTAAAACCCAATTCTGTTTGCTCTATTTTTGATAGCTCTATTTCTCATTCACATTCTGATATATCAGAACCTGAAACCTCCATCCCTTCCTTGCAAAAATTCCTAGTCAGTTCATCAAAGCTTTCTCCCAAAACTAGTCATTTTTCACTAGCTTTTGATGTGCCTTCTGAAAGCTCTTCCCAAATCCATTCAAATCTTTCCATTTCTGATTCTGATGCTGATATACAGCCTATCACAGTCATTGACTCATTTCCCCAACCATATCAAGACCAAAAGACCCATCAACCCTCAAGTTCACTAGTTGAAAATTCATAAAATTGTCTAGTTTCCAATAGTATGTCTCTTGTATATGTTGTTGTTATGTATTGTATGTCTTTCATTGGTTGGAAATACATATCATTGGCCTTCATGGGACTGCTATTACATATGTTTGGACTTGCCTTCACCACCCATGGTTCGGATCTCGAGTCTCCAGACATTCCAGGTTCACTCAATTGCAATTGTGATCTAGTTGCTCACTCTTCTCTTCCTATGGATCCATTCGTTCATGGAGACACCATACCTCTAATATTTTATGCTGTGTATGAAATATATTCTGATATTTTAGAGCCTCATGAGCTTTGTTACAGAGTTTTGAAGGTGCTTCATCAAATTGGGAGAAAGATTCATGGTTTTATTCGTGATACGACAACTACACATAATGCAGATTTTATTGAATCATTTGATGTTATTTGGGAAAGAGTTTGCAGAGATATCTTTTCCATGGATGATTATGCTATTAGATCATAGTATGCTTGTAGAAAGATACATTCTTATGATGCCCCTCCATCATCAAATGATGACCATCAAAGGGCCTCTCCACATAATCTTTGCTTACAACACTTTGATGCATGATGCATGATCTTGGAATCCACAATATCTTCACCAAGTCCATCACCAAGAAGCTGTTCTTTCAGCCCATTCAAGTGAAGAAGAGGACCTACTGAAGACATTTTTGATCTCTGTCATATCCATTTTTTAGGGGAGGTTTTTTCCCATGAGGTTTTCCTCCTTACCTCGGTTACATGGATCAATAAAAAAAATTTGTAAAAGGTGACTTGTGCCTTAGTTGCCAAGGCCTTAACAAATATTTTTGACTAAATTGTACTAAGTCTGGATTAAGGGCGGGTGTTGGAGCAATAATACATGCTTAGTACATATTTTTTTACCTTAGGCTAACTTTATTTCCTTCATGCAATGATATGCTATGGTTTAAGGCTTAGGAGAGATGATTCAATAATATAACTGGTTATTTTGGCATGTTCACACCTACAACAGCGCCCTAGTTGGTCAACCTAGTACATGTGCACCTCATTTAATGTCTTGGGGCGCGACTTCCTTGATTTGTGGGGCCCTGGTTTGACTAAGCATGCTAAGGGTGTATTTGGCTTGTTTTATCTCTCCCGAGAGCATTTATTGCCACCTAGAGCACCCCACTCACCTCTATATTCTCACCTACGTTTTTCTAGGACCCATTAATGACCCAACACACTTCACATGAGGTTTCATGACTTTTTGGGCTTATTTAGAGCTCCTTTGGTCCACCTAGGGGGGTTGGGGGTCAATTCTCATCATGACACTTGTATTTTCCCAATTGGCTGCCAAAGCCACTCGAATTTGGTCCAATGTATTATAAATGTGTAACATAACATCTAAATGATGAATGATAATAATATGATCAGAAATTAGCACCATTCACATGTGATATTCCATGTATTTTCTGTCTCTTTGTTGATTCTCTTACACATTTTGTCAAACACTTCATGTGTGAACATTGTTCTAGCTCCTAGATCTGATTAAGAAGTAAATTCTTACAACACTTTCATGGAATTAGGACCAATCTAGGAGGATCACCTCAATACCCAATTATCTCTTCTCTATTTTTCTTTCTATTTTGTTCTCATTTGTGTATGCTTTCCTTTTCAATCTAGCCTCATCTTAAGCAATCTGTAAATTATGAAGACTGTTTGGATTGTCCAACTTGAAAGCTATGAAATAGCTAAAAGGGACATTTTGGTTTGCTAATCTTGTTAGTGGATAAGGAAGCATTTGAATAGGAGCTTTCAGTCATATGTATCATTGTATCTTCGATTTTTTTCCTAAAAGAGGAAAAAGCCTACAATACTCAGGCCTACGAGCATAGCTTATGTGCATACAATCTCAAGAATTTAACATGCAACTACATCATAATGTGTAGACAAGTTTTGACCATTAAAAATAATTCCTTAATGATGTGTAAGGAGATAAACTTCTATTCTTGTCAAATGCCTCTAGGTTTTGGGGCATTTATCTATTACATCCAAAAAAGACAAGCTCTTAAAAAATCCAAAATACTTTTAAATCGTAGTTCAAAACCAACAACAAATTCATTAAATAAAAACTTACTTTTAATATTAATTATTTATTTTCAAACTTAAAAACATATGAAAATGTACTCAAAAAATAATAATAATTTTTTTTTAAAAATCCTATTGCAAAGTCCTACCTTTTTTTAATCTGTAATTGGAAGTGTGAAACCCGTCTAATAAATGTTTTTAAAATTCAAAGAAAAGAATATTCGACTCAAAACGAGTCATATAAAATATGTTTACCAGTGGTATTGTCGTATAAGTTGTGTTATTGTTATTCAACACTTTCAATGCACCTTCGATCTTGCTTCGGGTGCAAGAGTTGAAGTATATACCTTTTCAAATATAGTGTACAACTATAATGGTCCCATAACATTATAAACATTGATTAATAAGCCCACAACTTTCTAAACATTGATTAACTAAGGCAATTTCATAACATTATAATCATTGATTAATAATCCCATAAGTTTCTAAGCATTGATTAACTAAGAGAAATTCAAAAACAATTCGTTATGTTGATAATTAAGGCAATTTCACCAATTTGATTTACATAGTTAGTTTTTTCAGATATGTCTTTTCAACTTTATATATATGAAAAGGAATATGTTGGGAAATAAATTATCCAAAGAGAATGAAGGTACTTAGAAACAATCAGAGATGAATAATGAAAATCTTTTATAATTAGATTTTGGTTTATGTTTAAATAATTCTTTATTGGAATCAACATTATAGTTAAACAAACAATATATTTTAAAAAAAAATATTAAAAAATAATGTATTTTTAATCTTTATATGATTTTTTTTTAATTATATTATATGGAATGTAACAACTATCGTGGTCTTAATTTTTGTTTGACATTCGTGATCCATAAACAAATAGTTTGTATTTTGTATAAATATAAACTACGACTTAAATACCCAAAAATAATTTCAAAAACATTATAAAATTTCCACACAAATTACACTCATATTTAGCTTCCACTTTGGTATGTGGGATGAATTAGGATCTCACAAAGTTATTTCATGGTGTTAAATGGGCATCGATCTCAGGTACAAAGTACATTTTATAACAACTTGGTGGTAATGGCGAAACTTATTCACCCATGGCATTTCTCACTTCTCCCGAAGCAAATACGGGTGGGTTGTCTGATGAGAACATCAGACGGCCCTTTTGCACTTGCCTCGGGAGAAGCGAGAACTCACACGGTTATATAAGTTTCCCCTAGTGGTAATAATTGGCACCTTAGGTTGAGTGTTTTACTCTATATTTAAGTGTTTAATTTATTTTTTTTAATTCAAGCTTTCCTTAATCATGTTTCGAGAAGTTAATACAATTTTTTTTAAATTTCATGATAATATAACTTTTAAAGATGATTTGGTGAAAATATTTATTGTATTAAAATCATTTGTTTAATAATATGTTATTTTACTAAAATAAATTATAAAATTTATAATTTAACAAATAACTCGACGCTATATAAAATTCATCCATTAATATTTTTATAACTAATAAACATTATAACTTCATCAATTAACCAAGTTTTGGTTTAAAAAATCAACATTTTTATACATATTGTTAAACAAGTTACTTTATATATCTTACTATATTTTTATAACTAGTAAATAATATAACTTAATCAATTAACCAAGTTCTGGTTTAAAAAATCAACATTTTCATACATGTTTAAAAAATCAACATTTTCATACATATTGTAAAACAAGTTATTTTATATATCTTACTATATTTTTATAACCAGTAAAAAATATAACTTAATCAATTAACCAAGTTCTGGTTTAAAAAATCAATATTTCCATACATGTTGTTAAACAAGTTACGTTATACATCTTACTACAAAGTAAATAAAATTTGCAATATGATTTGAATTTGATTTTACGAATTTTTTATTCAATCTAAAAGTTAGGATTGTTAATATTATTGTAGTTTTTTTATTAATATTAAGAATTTTGTTCATTTGCATGAGATGTCATAAAGGAGAGAGGGAGATTATGGCATATGTTTTTATATAGAACAAACACCACTACCACACACTACATCCAAGAGAGGGAGATTATGGCATATCTTTTTATATAGAGCATACACTATTAACACACACTACATCTAATATCATTGAGGGGAATATAAAGACACTTCAAATCATAATGGTTTGGCCTCTCCCTCAAGACAAAGGGACTCCCACTAAATTGCATATCATGGTTAAGCATCCCATCAACCAAGATTAATGATGTTAGAGATTAATACAACAACTAACTTCCATCATAAGGATGTTGGGTGTTGGTAGGAAGGAGGTGAGACTCTTAATCCAAAATCTCTTCATTTGGGTAAGTTATCATTTTACTTCAGACAACCAACAAGCATTGCTTAGATCTTGCATCTATTAATGGATTTCAGTTGTCAAACTTCCAATCTGAAATTAGTAAGTTGGGTGCAAATATGACTTTGAATATGGAAGGGATCAAAATCTAGAGCTCAGGGAGGGGATGACCAAGGTAATACAATATTCCTATGGACTTGAGGGAAAAAACAAAGAAAATAAGGGCTTGGAGAGAGGAAAAAACAACAAATGTTTATCATGGAAACTTCTTTGAATTGATCAAAGATGAGGTTGATTGTATTGAGAACAAAGTTCCCTAGGGCGAAAATGAGCAATTTAGGAATGAAATCATGGATTATGTTCAAGACACATGGTTCTCTACAAACAAGGACACTAACGATTGGAATTAAGTGGTAGATTTCTATTAGAATACTAATTCTCTCTTAGCCATGGTCATTGAAGAGAAAGGGACATGGCACAAAGAAATTCAACCATAACCTAAATCAATTTGACCATAATCATGAGAAATTGATAATTGATATATGTGGATTAGAAGTAAGAATTAGGGGCTAGAGGAACCAAGGAAGGATACCAAAGAAAAGGTAGAGATTGCCAAAGCTTTCCAAGAGGGAGCCAAGACGTCATTCTATATTAATGTGGATTCCAATTATGATCTTAAGTATTAGATGTTGCTACTCCAAGTCTTGTAATTATGTTTTGATTTTTCTTGATATGATAGGTAAAAAGAAATTGCAATATAACTAGTTGTGACATATTTATTAGGATGTCTTTTATATCTTCTATATTAAGAAGAACTGTGAGAGAGGGATACATAACTCTATTTATTTTTGGATCTTCAAAAATATATATTGTCTATTTTTTGAGAACTATAGCTAGGTCTCTCATAGATGTGGGGCACAATGAAGATTGACTTTACATTTTTGTGTATCATTTTGCATAATGAAGATTGACTCTACATTTTTGTGTAATACATAGTATACTAAATTACAAAACAAATGTTGGAGAATAAATTACTATAAACAGTTATATTATAATTTAGAATCCAAGATATTGGATTTGAAAATCCATATAACTAGGCACCCTAACTTTTAGGGTATCTTTTACCCAAAAAACCGCTTTTTTAAATACTTTTAAATGTTTAAGTCAAATGCATGGGCATGTTTTTTATATCCAATTTTACCTTGAAGTTTATGAAATTTCAAAGTGTCTTAAAAAAAACTCATATTAAACCCCAAGCCAATTTTCACCCTAAGATATCTTTTACCCAAAAAAAACCATTTTTTTAAATACTTTTAAATGTTTAAGTCAAATGCATGGGCATGTTTTTTATATCCGATTTTACCTTGAAGTTTATGAAATTTCAAAGTGTCTTAAAAAAAACCATATTAAATCTAAATACTTTTAAATGTTTAAGTTAAATGCATGGGCATGTTTTTTATATCCGATTTTACTTTGAAGTTTATGAAATTTCGAAGTGTCTTACCAAAAAAACTCATATTAAACTCCAAACCAATTTTTAAAATTAAAATACAATAGAATTAATATGTAAAATTTAAAATTTAAAAATATTAACTATGTAAAAGTAAATTTATGTGATAAATATTGTTATAAACATGTAAATATTAATTTAATAAAAACTTTAATAAACCACTTTTGAGATCTAACTGGTTTTTATTAAAAAAAATATAATTTTTTAAATTTCATTACTATTATTTCTCAATTAATTATCATGAGACTTTGCTCAACTTATAAATACGTTTCCTTTCCATTTAGGTAAGTTAAAAATTAATGATAAAAAAAGCGTTTAGGTAAGTTAAAAATTAATGATAAAAAAATAGCTTTCTTGTGATAGATTTTGACATGTTTCATTGCATAAGAACTCATAAATATTTAGCTAACACTTTATAAGTTGACTTTAATAAAAGTGACTTACGTTTATTATATAAGAGGTAAGAAATAAATGCCTATAAGCCGTTGACTACGCAATTCCTTTGCTTTGATATTTAAAAGTATAATACCTTCGAATATATAGAAAAAGAATGAAGGGGAACCGTTAGGGGGTAATGCTATGCGGTTAGGGAGCACTACGAAATAAAACAATGCGAAGCGAAGAAAAGAAGGAAAGGAGACAAAGTTTTTAACGTTTTTATGTTTTATGTTTTAAAGTTTTTTGCACAAAATGGTGATAGATGAAGTAGATTATGACTCTACCACTCTTGAAGGACGTATTTTTGCACACTCTTCACAAGTGGTGAAATTACAATATGAAGTGTTGTCCACTCCCACGCTTGAGAAACTAAGGCTCAATCTTTCAAGCAGAAAGGAGGATTCAACAATATTAACAAATAAAGTCAGCGAGACATCAGGAAAAAGACGCACAGGAGCCAAAGCTAAAAAACACACAGCATCCTTAACAATAGGGAAGGATACTTTGCTAACAGAAATACCTCACTATCTTTCGCTATCCTTGGTCAGACGGTTTTGCGGAAAAACAGTAGGCGAAGCTGCTCTCCGGAGGTGGATGGAGGAAATCTGGAGTGCCCATCTGCGACAGTTACTAGTGTTTCACATTCTTTCATGAGGCTGAATACTATTTCGTGTCAAGACCGAGGCAGAGAGGAAGATATTGTTAGAAAACAACTGGTAATGGGGGCCGTCGAGGTTGATTCTCAAGAATTGGAGTGTGGATTTTGAAGCCAACCGAGAACCCCATAATGTGCAAAAAATATGGGCCATTTTGCCAGGACTGCCCATGATGTTTTGGAAAAAGGAGATACTGGAGGCAATAGGATATAAAATTGGTAAATTCGTAGCCCTGGAGGAAGAATGGGAGCAGAAGGTGGAGAGAAGGTGTGCCAAGGTTCTAATCGAAGTGGATTTACATGATGGGTTGTTTGAGGAAATTCATCTAGAACTTCATGGGAGCCTATGGCGACAGAGGTTGGACTATTGGAAAATTCCATTTCGATGCTTCTCCTGCAGACAGGTTGGCCACATTGTGCGGGACTGTCCAAACCCAGAAAGAAGACCTCAACGGTACAGGTAACAGTGGGATAAAAAGTCTGCATGGAACGGAGAAAGGAGCGAAGCGATGTCAAAAGGTGGCAAGCAAAGAACCACCTTGACGGAAGAAGGGTTACCTGCGCCCCTTGGTAAGCTGGTATCCCCTCCTGAAATTTCTCCATCTATCAATGCTACAAACACGTCGAGCCATGATCAATCCCCTTCTAGGACAATTGTCCTGCATGCGGAAAGTGAGGTGATAACTCCTGGTAAGGAATCTACTTCGATTCTGATGCAGCCTAAAACACTTGTTCAACATGTGGGAAATGAGGTGGTAACACCTATTAAGGAAACTAAGGACACATGTATTAGCCTGGAAAAGGAGGGAAAAAGGTGGCGTCTCCAAAGGACCCCCCCTTGTGGATTAAGCATAAAATATATAACATGAGGTCTAAAGTGTCGGCCGAAAGAGAGCAAGTGTCGTCTGGAGGATTAGCAGTAGACAAGATGCCTAAGGTCACCGTAGGGAGGAAATCTCGCATTGCAATACCTAAATCTCAAGCTGAGGTGAATGTTAAGAATGGAAAGTAGGAAACAATTGGTAGGGCCCTTAGAGCAATGAAGGCCTAGGTCAGGGTCACCTGATGCTGGTTCTATCCTTCAACGCGAGAGGGTTAGGGAGCTCCCCCAAAATAAAAGCTCTCAGAATAATGGTCGCTAATCTCAAACCTGCGATCATTTTCCTCCAGGAAACAATGATGGAGGGTGAAAAAGCTAAGGAAGATTTGGAGCCGTGGCTCAATGGATGGAGCTTCGGTTACATAAGTTCAGAAGGTCATTTGGGGGATCTGATAACCACCTGGAATCAGGAATTCGAGGAAATGATAGTGGAAAAGCACAACACAGTGCTTAAAACAATTCTCTTGGAGAAAACCACTGGGGAATTATACGCTTTGTATAATGTCTACGGACCTTATCAAGAAAGAAAATGGTTTTGGGAAACCTTCTTCTCTTCAAAAATGTTGGAGCCAAAGAACGTGATACTCGGAGGGGACCTGAATTTAACTTTATCAGAAAAAGAAAATTGGGGTCCTTTAGCTCATCATGATTGCCTGGGTGCGCTCTTTGAATCCAAATATTTTGTGTACCTTCAACCACTGAAGCTAATCCCGACTTGGAGGAACAACAAATGCGGGGAACAGGCCATATCCAAGAGGTTAGACAGATTTTTTCTTTCAAAAAATTTGCTTTCAGGGTCTTTGATAGTTAAAACGTGGGTAGAAGTAGTAGGTCTGTCTTACCATCTTCCAATTCTCCTACAAATTCAAAGCCCAGAGTCCAATCCGTCTGCCTCGTTCAAATTTAACCCCGCATGGTTGATGGAGGAAGATTACCGAAAGTTGGTGGGAGATACATGGACTCCAACCAATTCCGCCAACCACGGAATGAATTTGAACATGATTTCGACAATAAAGGATATGAATGGGGTAATGGTCAGTTCCTTCAAGGAAAAAACGAAGGCCGAGGAGAGTTTTTCAAAAATCTATTCTAGGAACCAGAGGGCTGTAATATTCAGGAAATTCTTAAGGTTATTAGCCTATTTCCAAGACTGCTAAATGAAGAAATGAACAATTTCCTGAAGGAGGAGGTTACAGAGGAGGAGATGGAGAAGACGATATACTCCTTTCAGAAAGGTAAGAGCCCTGCACCAGACGGTTTTAATATTGAATTTTTTCATGGTTTTTTTACCTTGTTAAAGAAGATTTGCTAAAGGTTGTGCAAGAGTCTCAAAGGGCTGGGAGGTTTTCGGAGCCTTGAACTCCACTTTCTTGGCTCTTATCCCTAAGAAGTAAAAACCCTCCTCATTTGAAGAATTTATGCCAATTTCATGTTGCAATGTGGTTTATAAGATAATTGCGAAGACTATAGCTCAGAGGCCGAAGCCAATTAAGTGAAATCATAACAAAGGAACAGTTTGGATTCATGTTCAATCGTCAAATCCATGATGCAATGTCCCTTTCACAGCAAGCAATCCATACCATAAAGAGGTGCAAGAGAAAAGCCTTTGCCTTAAAACTAGATCTCTCCAAAGCTTATGATAGGGTGAATTGGACCTTCCTAAGGCTAGCAATGATTCAAATTGGAATGGATTTAGAGACAGACAATTGGATAATGGGATGTGTTCAATTGTCTTCTTTTGCAGTATTAATTAATGGCTCACCCTCCAACTTAGACAGGGGTGCCCACTTTCCCCCTTTTTATTCATGTTGATAGAAGATGCCCTAAGAAGAAGTATCCATCAAGCTAAAAGGGCAGGCTCCTATAAAGGAGTAATGGTGACTAATTCAGAAGAACTATCCCACATTTTGTTTGTAGATGTTGTGATTATGATGGGTGAAGGAACCTGGGAAAACCTTAAAGAAGCAGACGAGATACTGAACTTGTACAAGAAGGCTACAGGAATGCATATTAATGTAGAGAAGTCCATTCTCATCGAAAATGGCTTCCCAGAGGAGGAGAGGGAAAGGCTAAGTATCGAATTCCCTTACACAATAAAATCAATGGATGAAGGGTTTAAATACCTAGGGTTTGTACTCAAACCTAATGTTTACTCCTTTAAAGACTAGATGTGGTTATACAAAAAAATTGAAGGACGTATTGGGTGCTGGACTTATAAATTCTTATCCAGGGGAGGGAGGTTGGTTCTCCTCAAGGCAGTCCTTCAAAGTATTTCGGTTTATTGGGCTACAATTGCTTACATTCTGAAGGGTATCTTACAGAAACTAAGGAAAAAATGTTTCTCCTTCTTATGGTCTGCTAATAAACACTCGGAAGGAATCCCTCTGGCTAAGTGGCAACTACTAGCCAGTCCTAAAGATTTGGGTGGATGGGGCATCAAGAACCCCTTTCTATTCAGTCAATCTTTGGCTGCAAAAAATTTGTGGCGCCTAATCAAGAATCATGATTCCTTATGGGGGAAGGTCTTAATTTCCAAATACTGACCCAATGGGTTTATCCAAGATTGGATTAGGAAACAAGATAAATCTTTCAAAAATGGATCTATAGGCTAGAAAGCTCTAGTGCTAGCCTTCCCTCACGTAGGGAACTGGTTGGCCTGGTCAATAGGAAATGGAAGAGAGGTTCGGGTTGGAGAAGACCCGTGGTCTGGAGTAGGGGAGAATTATAAATTGTCAGAAGCCCTATTTACAAAACTAATAAGCTTAGGGATCTACAAACTAAACCAAGCGTGCTCTATTTCACTGCAGAGGGGAAATCTCTAGAAGAGTTCATAGGATTTAGGTCTAGAGGAAGGACTTAGGGAGGAATGGAACGATTTTGTTTCTTTGCTCAAGTCATGTTTTGTCACGTCCCCGTGCCTCCGACCAGTGAAGAGGACCTGACCCCATGGCGTTAACCACCCGGGCTAAGAGCCCCATGAACATGTGCATGCACAAAATTGCTGAAACAACATGCTTAAACAAAGACTTTGAACTAAAACATGCACATATGCAATTAATCATCATACACAGTGGAAACCAACATACGTTCAAACAAGCATTCAACATGTTCATTATAATCATTAACAGTAAATATAGTTGCGGAAGTAGAAATGGACAAGACCACTTATCTTATGAAGAACTCGATCCACAACCAGCTACGTCACTACAACGTTCCACCAAACCATAGGCCAGCGTGCTCCTTAATCTCTCAGCAGCGCTGCCACCCCCGAGCTGGGCATGATTCTCCAAGGAATAAGGGAACAAGCAGGCTTACACATAGCCAAGGATATACAAAACACAGCCAAGCCAACACAATTGGGTTTATCAAGTCATCAAGGAGTTGGGGAAAGGCTCAATGCTAAGCTGGTGAGCTCATTACAGAGCCAAGAACACCTACACCAGAACTAGCCTGACCTCTAAGACACCCACACACACCCAACACAAGGAATCAGTACCTTCTCTGCTACACAGTCCCTCAGGCCCTACATTCCCTTTCAGTGCTATTCAGGGGTGGTGGAGAAGAAGGCCAGCCCTCTAGCTCTGTCTGTGTGGTTTCCAGTCACCAAGTTTGTCAAGCAAAACTAAGCCCCCATCCCTGCTCCCTACACAGTCCGAAGTCCAACCATTGCACACATGCAATCAATCAGCTGTCACAGCTTGAACAGGGAACACGAGTCCCAAACGAATTACACAGTCCCAAACATATCAGTGAACATGGGGAAAAACAACAGCCCTGAAATGTAATCAGTGAGCACAGCTCACAACAACCGTGGGGAACACAGCCCGTCTTGGGCAATGAAAGCACCAAGAAAACATATATATACCATGCAGAGGAAGAGAAAAATGCGAACTTCCAAACTGTGCGTGAAATGAGCAGACTCCCGTCCCAAAATATAAAGAAAAACCACAACAATCACCGCGTAAGGGAGACCACTGCAACACAGCAAATCGTGGATGGAACGCACAGCTCCCAGCTCGCTGTGTGAGTCCAAAATGGAAGAATACCTATGCGTGAGTATAATGGACAGAATATGGTCCCTGCGTGAGGACGAATAGCTCCCAGCTTGTGCGTGGATGAACAGGTAATGGAGAGAGCATGGATTGGAGTGCACCCGCGTTCCAGCACTGTCGTGGAAAGGGTGGAAATGCCTGTGTGAGTGAAACCAGGTAAATCCTGTGCGTGGAGGTGAACAGACAGTCGTGAGGCACGAACCAACAATAGAGGTAACGCGTAGTGGAGAGAGTGCGTGAGTCTTCCTTGCTGGTGGAGTGTGCGTGTAGGCAAGGACTGACAATCCTACCACCCCACTCCCAAAACAATTAACTGCCTCAACCACCAGTAGCAATTCTTCAATGAAAGTGGTTGGGTAAGATGAAGGGAGGTGACACATGGGTTTTTCCCCTCATTGGCCAAGGTTTGACAATTTCCCCACCCTTATCCTTGTGAAAATCATGCCCCTTCTCAATTTAGTTGCCGCGATCGTAGCTGGTCGGGTTCATTTAATTAATTATAGATGCATATTTACATGATGACAAACATACTGTATGCTGCATGCCTCGATATACCATCGGTGACAAATTTAAATCCAAAACATAGCATAACCAATCAATGGTGGGGCCTTGGCCTTTAGCTCCGCACCATGATCATTCACAATATATACATCATGTACATCTAATGCAACGGGGTCAAAACCGGGGTGTTACATGTTTCATTCATCTTGAGGAGGAAGAAAAAGACAAGTTGGCCTAAACTAAAAATCCTGTAAGTGGGGATTTCACGGCTAAACTAGGCTACAAGACTTGGTCTTTGGAACAATATCAGGGAGAGAAGTTGGATTGGTGGAAGCAATTATGGAAGACCAAAGGCCCCTTAAAGGCCAAAATAACTTTGTGGATGACTTTTAACAACGAGCTCTTAACATGGGAGAACTTGCAGAAGAGAGGATGGACTGGTCCAAGTAGATGTGCACTTTGTCACTTAGATGAGGAAACTGGTACTCATTTGTTTAATTTATGTTCTTATACAGAAAATGTATGGAAGGCATCGTGTAAGGAATTAAAGTATCATGGGATGATGGGGGTCTCTCTTAAACACAAGGCCAAATCTTGGTGGACTAAAAGATCGTTATGTTTATACAGTGCTTTCCCATCCCTTTTCTCATATGGAATTTGGTGGGAAAGAAACAAAGTTATTTTAAATAATAAATTGATTCCTCCCGAAGTAACAACAATTCTTGTGGTACAGTGGACCAGGGAGCACAAATCAAAAGAAAAAGAGGCAAAAATAAGAGTTATTGTTCCTTTAGAGATAAAAAAAAGTTGTTCCATAGGATTTCTTCGACAGTGAAAGCCAAGGAGACCCTCCCCTAGGAGGCTCAGGAGGAGTGCTATACTTCTCGGACGAACACAAGCTGCAAGCAAGGTATGCTCCTAGGCATTGCACCAATAACAGGGTAGAACTAGAATCCTTGCACTTGGTCCTAAATCTGGCTATAAAGAACAATATAACATAGCTGCAAGTTTTTGGGGACTCCAAAATGGTGGTTGACTGGATAAACAAGAAGATTCAAATCAATGCTCCTCATTTACAGCAACTGTTGAAAGCAATCAGAAGGCTTTTGGATTTCTTCACTATTAGGATATTTAGACACTTAGGAGTTAGTTAAGATCAACTTTTGTAATATATCTGTTAGGTAAAAGTGTGTTTCTTTAGTATGCATTAGTATGCATTTGTAAATATTCTAATCCGACGGTCACGATATGTTCTAGACATAGAGTGATCTGACAGTTCAACTTCTCTTAGATCATACCTACCATTGATCCGTGCCTTAACACCCGATTGGTCTATGATCTCTATTTAAAGAGCATAGAGGGTCCTTGGCTAGTTGATCGATTATGAGAAGCTCATGTAACTTTCTTTCTTTTGCATAATAAATTGCACCAAGTAGCTATTTGGCTGGGGCCGTGGACTATTTCCCTCTCGAGGGTTTTAACCACATGACAAACATCAGTGTGTTGATCTGTGATCTATTTGTGTGAAGCGATTGCTCAAGGTGTTCGGTCTTTTGGGAGTACCCTGTGTACCCGAACATGGTATCAGAGCTTTTATGAAGAGCCACTTTCGGTTTTGATCAAGATATGGAACCGGTGTTGCCGAAACTTTGAAAGGGTTTCTGGTTCTAGATTTTCTATGCATTTTTGGCCTGTGAGAGATGTTCCATTACGTCCAAACCGCCATTTCCATTGGGAAATAGTTTTCATTTCACCGAAAACTGTTTCCATTTGTTCCAGAAACACCCATTTTAGCAAATCTGAAGGTATAATGTTACAGTGACAGATTTTTTTTTAAATCTCTCATATTTTATCAGTTTTATTATTAGATATTTTTCATTTTAGTCTCAGACTATTGCCTTCCTTGACTGCGTATGCTATTTTCCGTGCACCTTGCGCGATCGCGGCGAATCAGAAACAACAAGGGAAAGTTTTTTTTTCTTGTCTTCTCGGCTACGTATGCTCTTTCCCGNCCAGTCTGGAGTCAAACTTTCTGCCACTTGTACTTCCCCTGAAGTAGATGCCACCTTGTATCGTCAGCTTGTTGGTAGTATTTTATACTTGACTCATTCCCATCTTGACCTTTCCTTTGCTGTTGGTCATGTTGCCCATTATATGCAATGAAAACTCCTCATGAAATTCACTGGAAAGTAGCAAAAAGAATACTTTGATATATTTGAGGTACAATTCAGTTTGGGATTCATTACAGTATAGGGGGGAAACCTTTGTTGGTTGGTTTCACTGATTCATATTGGGCCGGCAATCCTGATGATTGAAAGTCTACTGCAGGTTATGTTTTCAGTCTCGGATCTGGACCTGTCACTTGGGCTTGTAAGAAACAACAAGCTCTTGCTCTTTCTTCAGCAAAAGCAAAATATCGAGCTGCTGTTAATGCCAGTCAAGAATCTTTATGGCTTCGACAGATCCTTTCAGAGTTTGGATTCAAGCAGCAGCAGCCTACTCAACTTTGGTGTGACAATCAAAGTNTGCACCTTGTGCGATCACGACAAATCAGAAACAACGAGAAAACTTGAAAACGTAGACTTTCCGAGTAAGCTAACCAAGATCTAACCCCATTGTGTGGAAAAAAAAAATTGTTTTTGTTTTTTCGTTTTTTTTTGTGATTTGCAGGAAAAGAAAGCAAGCACAGAGAACGAGAGAGAAGAGAAGAAAAAGAAAAAAACCCCTTCCTTTTTCCATTATTTTACGTACCTTTTAAACTTAGCTCACTTGGTCCAAAGTTGCTTTATTACTTAATAGGTCTTGAGTTCAAGTCTTATTAAGCTACTTTTTAGTGCATACAATTTCTATTTTGAAGTTACTTTATTGTAAAAGTGCATCTCACATAAATAAAATAAAATAAAAGTGAGTCACTTAAGTCTTCTAATTTATTGCCGCACTATTTAAAAGTCACATTATTGTAAAACTTAACATCACTTATTCTACAAAAGTGATTCACTTCAAAGCAACTTTATTGTAAAAGTGATTGTCAAAGGTTGATCTTGGGAAGAGGGGGTTTCTTTTTTTTAGTTGGTTAAGTTAATATCTGCCATGTCACTTTTGGGGACATCTTCAACTTTTTCTTTGATCAAGCATAACTTCATCATCCAGAATCAGTTTTAAGTGCCTTTTTTTTAAAACCGTATATTTTTTCGAGCTCTTTGCATCCAGATAGTTAGTTTCTAATCTTTCAGCCATTATTTTACAGTANCTTCCTTCTCCTAATAGTGTCACTTTTGTAAATCCTTCAGTCCTATCCCAAGTTGTTCTTAAGGGGGGATGTTAGGATATTTAGACACTTAGGAGTTAGTTGAGATCAACTTGTATAATATATCCGTTAGGTAAAAGTGTGTTTCTTTAGTATACATCA
>LPNX010109786.1:36851-209508 GCA_001517045.1 Pseudotsuga menziesii | reverse complement strand
AATGTTTCTAACCATACAATTGCATTTGACTTGTAGGAAAGATCGCATACATAATCGCCTACAAGCAAAGAAGAATGAAGACTTGTTTCGAAGAAAAAGTGACGATAGTTCAAAGAAAAAGAATAATATGATGAGTGTAGTGACATCATTGATGCAGAACCTTCCAGCCACCAAGAAGAAAGGGAAGATAATTTCAAGAAGAATGATGTTTGGGCGTAGTATCGAGACCTGAAGAGAAGTTCATAGTTCCATCATACAGTAGATGGAAACATCGTGGGATACAAAGCAAAATTTGTAGCATGAGGCTTCTCACAAAAGAAGGCCTAGACTACGAAGAGACATTTGCAGCCAGTAAGAGCTTAAACACATACATGATGATCCTGATAAAGATCTTAACCTTTGTTACAAGGTTGAAGATGCAAGTCTATACACTAGATGGTCACATAGAATATTAGTAGCATAGGAAGCTACTTGTCACTCCGGTATAGAATGTTTTAGTGCATAGAGTATGGAAGACAAAGGGAGTATGATGCTCCGCTTCAGAGGGAGTGACTACAGAATATCTTAAGGTTTGACATGGTACGACAGGATGGGCATATTACTGATGACTCTAGGCTTTACTGAGAGTAAAGTGGATTCGAACCTTTGCTTCAAGGTTGAAGGCAGAAGACCAGTGATGCTCCTGTTATGTGTCGATGCACTATTGTTCTAGGTATGGAGGTGTGGCAGAGTGTAGATGGAATCTTCCTTGGACAAAGGAAGTATGCAGTAGAGATCCTGAAGAGGTTCAAGATGATTGGCTCCATGACCACACCTATGGCATCGAACATGAAGCTATTAAGTGATGCTTCATCAGAGACGGTTGATGCTACGATGTATCGTCAGATGATTGGGTCATTGATGTACCTAACGAACATGAGACCAGACATTTTCTTTGCTGTGAACACCTTAAGCCAGTACTTGACAGATCCGAGGAGTGTTCACTTGACAGCTGCAAAGCATATTCTGAGGTATCTGAAGGGTACAATTGATTATGGGCTCAAGTACGATGCGAATCAGAAGATTAACCTGGAGGGTTATGTTGATTCAGATTAGGCAGGCAGTGCCATCGACAGGAAGAGTACTTCGGGATGTTGCTTCATTATGGGATCAGGTGTGATCTCTTGGTTTAGCAGGAAGCAATCCTGTGTGGCACTGAGTACAGCTGAAGCAGAGTATGTCGCAGCTTGTTCAGCTAGTTGTGAGGCAGTATGGCTGTGGAAGCTACTGTCTGATATATTTGATCTCCAATTAGATGCTACTTGTATACATTGTGACAACCAGAGTTACGTGAAGTTGTCAGAGAATCCAGTGTTTCATGACAGGTCAAAGCATATCAAGATCAAGTATCACTATATTAGGGATATGGTGCAGAGAGGAGCAGTGAAGCTCCTGTATGTTGTGATGGAGGAACAGATAGCTGATGTATTGACGAAGCCATTGGCTAGGATGAAGTTCGAGTACTTCAGAGAGAGACTTGGTGTTCTCCAGATCGAGGCTTCCTCCCAGAGAAAGTGATGAGACCCATAGCCATTCTGACATGGTGAGAGGATTGGTTCCTTCCATGGTCAGATGTAAGGGCTGAGCCATTCTGTCATGGTGAGAGGATTGGTTCCTTCCATGTTAGATATGAGTGCTGATATCCATAGCCATTCTGACGAGTAGGTCAAATATAAGGGCTGAGCCATTCTGTCATGGTGGTAGGGTTGCTCCCTTCCATGTCAGATATGAGTGCTGGCCATTCTGTCGAGTAGGACAGATGTAGGAGCAATTGCCATTCTAGGAATGGAGGCACCTGGTCAGTTACCAGGAACACTCAGTGTAAGAACTGAGTAGCCATTCTGATGTGATAGAGGGATGTGTTCCCACTTGATCAGATGTAAGGGATGAACCATTCTGGTCATGGCTAAAGGATTAAGTTCCTTCCATGTCAGATGTGAGTGTTGGCCATTCTGACGAGCAGGTCGGATGTAAGGGAAACTTCCATTCTCTAGGAGAATGGAGGCGCCTGGTCAGTTACCAGGTAGCTCAGTCGAGGAGGAATGGGGGCCATTCTGATATGATTGCTAGGATGTGTTCCCCTCATGATCAGATATGAGTGCATGCCCTTCCATCATTGTGAGCAGGATGTGTTCCCTTCTGGATGGATGTAAGTGCTGAGCCTTGTCACATATGATAGTAGGTGTGTCCTATCATGCTGGTGATTGTAAGTGCTGTGCCATTTCACAGATGATAGTAGGTGTGTCCTATCATGCTGGTGACTATAAGTGCAGTGCCTTTTCACAGATGGTAGTAGGTGTGTCCTACCATGCTGGTGATTTTAAGTGCAGATCCTTTTCACAGATGGTAGTATGTGTGTCCTACCATGCTGGTGATTATAAGTGCTGAGCCTTTCCACAGATGGTAGTAGGTGTGTCCTACCATGTTGGTGGATGTGAGCGCTGTGCCTTTCCACAGATGATAGTAGGTGTGTCCTATCATGCTGGTGGTTGTAAGTGTTGAGCCATTTCACAGATGATAGTAGGTGTGTCCTATCATGTTGGTGAATGTGAGTGCTGGGCCTTTCTGATGGGATTGTAGTTTACTACATGATCAGATGTGAGTGTTGGGCATGCCTTTCTGACGAGCAGGTCAGATGTAAGTGCTGGGTGAAGACCTACATGAGGGTAGGCCTACAACCAGCATGAAAAAGGGCTGGCTCTATGGAAATTACTATGACGAGAAGAATCATGAGATAGCACCAGTGTTGATCCAGATCGAGTGATGATCCAGATCCAGTAATGATGATCCAGCAGTAATGATCCAGATTGAGTGATGATCTAGATCCAGTCCAGTGATGATGATCCAGATAGAGAGATGATCCAGATCTAGTGATGATGTTCGATGATGATCCAGATCGAGAGATGATCCAGATCCGATGATGACTTGAAGATGAAGATGAATTGAAGACAAAGATGACTTGAAGACGAAGATGACTTGAATATGAGATGATCCAGTTGATACATAGAAGAAGACCAGTGCTAAAAATTGTGTCGAAAGAATACCTTCCTAGTTAAGAGGGAGTGTTGATGTATATGTAACTTTGGAATGTATTCTTCTATGTATCTTATATATTGTAACCCGATGCTTATTATGGGATGTCTCTATTATGTATTTGAGTCATGTGTTCATGCCCCGATGTTCTGATCAGGAGGATTAATAATGTAATCAAGTCATATCAAGTCATTAGGTAAGTCCCCACAGTTTCAGGGCACTTGAGTTATTATACACTAATTAAGGTGTAGGCTCGAGTAGTAATTATTAGGTTGAGCCTACTTGTGAAAAGGTAATTCAAGTGAACAGATGAATATAAATAGAGAGTGAGAGTCTCTCTATTTATCACTTGTGAAATACATCACTTGCTCCCCCAAGTGTGGCGCACTACTGGAGAAGGAAATTTTGGGACTAGACAGAAGACAGAAGACTACTGCTGTTTTGGGAGATCTCTTACTGTTTTGGTGTTGATTCTATCTTAGAGGAAGTTGCGGGGTTTTCTCCTTTATGGTTTCCCCGAGGAAAGCTCTTTGTCTCTTGTCTCTTGTGATGTGCTCGTGTTTTATTTCTATGCTTGTTATTCTCTCAGTGAAAAGATCCTAAGATCATAATGCTAGCTTAAATGTGATGAAAAACTAACAGTAGCGAGAGCAAAGCAAAAGGAATCTTGGAAATCATCCACTCTGATGTATGTGGACCAATGTCATCAAGTTCACTAAGCAGGTATGTATGCTATGTTTCTTTCATTGATGACTTTTCTAGGAAGTCATGGATTTACGTCATGAAGAACAAGATGAAGTATTCAACAAGTTCAAGGAATTCAAAGCCTTGATCGAGAACCACACTGAAAAGAAGATCGAGAATTTTTTATCAGATAATGGTGGACAATTCACATCAAATGAATTCAAAGAGTTATGCAAAGACTCAGGGATTAAGAGGGAGTTGTCCACTCCATATAATAAACAACAGAATGGGATTGTAGAAAGGAAGAATAGAACTATCACGGAAGCTGCAAGAGAAATGGTTCATGATCAAGATCTTCCTATGCATCTTTGGGAAGAAGTTGCTAGAACAATGATGTATGTACAAAACTATACTCCACATAGAGTACTTGAGAACAAGACACCTAAAGAAGTATTTTTTTGGAAAGAAACCAGAAGTCAGCCATATTAGGATATTTGACTGTCCAGTGTACATACACATTCCAAAAGAGAAGAGAACTAAATTAGATCCTTCAGGAAAGAAGGGTATATTAGTGGGATACTTTGAAAGCTCAAAGGATTATAGAATGTAATTCCTAGGATTCAAGAAGATTGACATCAACAGGGATGTGACATTTGATGAAGACACAACTTACAAAAAATACAGAAAAAGACCTGCTAAAGTTCCTGAAGAATCGGAAGAACCTAGAATTCAAGATACAATCATGAACAAAGAAGCTCAAAAAGAAGATCGAGAATTTGAAGAGCCTCAAGAACTTGTAGATCCACCTCAGGAGAAGAATCCTCATAAGAGGAAACATGCTTAGGTATGAGAAGCTATCCAAGGTGTAGAAAGATATGGGGCTCTAGAAGAGAATCACAGAGAAAGAAAGAGGACCAGATCCTGCTCTGGGTATGTAGCATTATTATGTGATTTCATCGATAAATAACCTTCCAATTATGAAGAAGAGGCAGAATGAAAAGAATGAAAGGATGCCATGATCGAAGAGTATCAATCGATCATGAAGAATTATGTTTGGAATACTGTCCCAAGACCAAAAGGGAAATCAGTTATAACTTCCAAATGGATCTACAAGATCAAGCATGGTGTAGATGGTATCATAGAAAAATATAATGAAAGATTTGTTTCTCGTGGTTTCTCCAAGAAACAAGGAATAGATTATGAAGAAACTTTTGCACCTGTAGCTAGATACACTTCCATCAAATCAGTACTTTCTCTAGTTGCAGTGATGAAATGGAAGATACACGAAATGGATGTCAAGACTGCTTTCTTGAATGGTGTAGTGGAAGAGGAAGTGTATGTGGAGCATCCACTCAGTCTTGACACATGACAGGGATTCTCATGCGTATAGATTGAAGAAAGCCTTGTGCGATTTGAAAAAGGCACCCAGGACATTGTACACAAGAATTGAAAGCTTTCTATCCAGTTCAGGATTTACCAAGAGTAAAGTAGATTCCAACCTTTACTACAAGGTTGAAGATGGCAACCCAGTGATGCTCCTACTGTATGTAGATTATTTGTTTGTAATAGGTATGGATGGGCTGATTTCTAATACGAAGAGAAAGCTTGCCACGAAGTTCAAAATGAAGGACTTGGGTATGATCCATTATTTTCTAGGCATGGAGGTGTGGCAGAATGCAAATGGAATTTCCCTGGGATAAGGGAAATATACAGTAGATATCTTGAAGAGGTTCAGGATTATGGAATACAAGGACATGACAACACCTATAGCATCGAACGTGAAGCTATTGATTGATGCTTCATCAGAAGCGATTGATGCTATGATGTATCATCAGATGATTGGGTCCTTGATGTACCTGAAGAACATGAGACCAGCTATTTTCTTTGCTGTGAACACCCTGAGCCAATTCTTGACAGATCCGAGACATGTTCACTTGATTGATGCAAAGGATATTTTGAGGTACCTGAGGGGTACAGTTTCTTATGGGTGCAAGTATGAGGCCAATCAGAAGATTAACCTAGAGGGTTATGTTTATTTAGATTGGGCAGGCATTTCCATCGATAGGAAGAGAACTTCAGGGTGTTGCTTCAGTATGGGATTAGGTGTGATCTCTTGGTTTAGCAGGAAGCAATCCTATGTGGCACTGAGTACAGGTGAAGCAGAGTATGTCACAGCTTGTTCAGCTAGTTGTGAGGTAGTATGGTTGAGGAAGGTATTGTTTGATTTATTTGATCTCCGGTTAGATGCTACTTGTATATATTGCAACAACCAGAGTTGTGTGAAGTTGTCAGAGAACCTGGTGTTCCATGACAAGTCGAAGCATATCGAGATCAAATATCACTATATTAGGGATATGGGGCAAAGGGGAGCAGTGAAGATCCAGTGTGTTGTGATGGATGAATAGATAGCTAATGTGTTGATGAAGCCACTAGCCAAAGTGAAGTTTGAGTACTTCAAGGAGAATCTTGGTGTTCTCCACATCGAGGTTCCTTCCAAGGGGAAGTGATGAGTCTGTGAGCCATTCTGACATGGTGAGAGGATTGGTTCCTTCCATGGTTAGATGTAAGGGTTGAGCCATTCTATCATGGTGAGAGGATTGGTTCTTTCCATGTTAGATATGAGTGCTGATCCATTCTAATATGACTGTAGGATTGGTTCCTACATGATCAGATATAAGGGCTATTTCCATTCTTGGAATGGAGGTGCCTGGTTAGTTATCAGGAATACTTGGTCTAGGACTGAAGGCTATTCTGATATGATTGTGGGATGTGTTCCCACATGATCATATATGAGCGAATGGCCATTCTAACATGATTGAGGGATGTGTTCCCACTTGATCATATAAAAGGGTTGATGTCATTCTCTTAGAGAATGGAGGCACCTAGTCAGTTACCAGGAACCCTCAACCTGGGCTTGAGTGCCTTTCTAGCATGGTTGTAGGATGTGTTCCCACATTGTTCGATGTAAGTGCAGATCCCTTCTAGCATGGTTGCAGTATGTGTTCCTACATGGTTGGATGTAATTGAACATCCCTTCCATAATGGTTGCAAGATGTGTTCCTGCATGGTTGGATGTAAGTGCAGAGCCCTTCCAACATGGTTGGATGTAAGTGCAGAGCCCTTCCAACATGGTTGGATGTAAGTGCAGAGCCCTTCCAGCATGGTTGTAGGATGTGTTCTCGCATGGTTGGATGTAACTGTAGAGCCTTTCTAACAAGGTTGCAGGATGTGTTCCCGCATGGCTAGATGTAAGTGCAGAGCCCTTTCAGCATGGTTATAGGATGTGTTCCCACATGGATAGATATAAGTGCTGATCCTTTTCAATAGGGTTGTGGGATGTGTTCCTGCATAATCGGATGTGAGTGCTGGGAATTTCTGATGTGATTATAGGATTGGTTCCTACATGATCATATGTGAGTGCTAGGCATGCCTTTCTGACATGGTGTTGGATGTGTTCCTCTCATCGTCAAATATAAGTGCTAGACAGGCCATTCTAACTTGGTGTCATATATAAGCACTGAAGAAGACCTACATGGAGGCTAGGCCTACAACTAGCATGAAAAAGGGTTGGCTCTGTAGAATTTCCTATGGCGAGAAGAATCATGAGATAGCACCTGGGATGATGATCCAGTAGTGATGATCTAGATCAAGTGATGATCCATATTGAGTGATGATCCAAATCCAGTTACGATTATCTAGATCCAATGATGATCCAAATTCGAAGATGAAGATGACTTGAAGATGAAGATAATCTGAAGGTGAAGATGACTTGAAGATGAAGATGTCTTGAAGATGATGAACACTTGATGACGATCCAGATGATACAGAGAAGAAGTCTTGCGCTGATAAATTGTGTCAAGAGAATACCTTCCTAGTTAAGAGGGAGTGTTGATGTAATTGTAACTTCATAATGTATTCACTTGTATATCTTATGTATCGTACCTCGATGTTTATTCTGGGATGTGTCTGTAATGTACTGGAGTCATGTCATGCCCCGATGTTCCTATCGATAGGTTCTATATTGTAAACAAGTTATCTCAAGTCATTGTGGGTAACCCTCCTATTGATCAAGGGTTAAAGTCCCTGCAGTTCCAGGGCACTAGGGTTGTTAGACTCACCTAGTGAAGTCAACCCTAGTAGTGTTTAGTCAAGTTAGGAATTAGTATAAATAGAGAGCTAGCCTCTCTATTTATCACACACTCACTCACACTCAGTTGTAGTGCACAGTTGAGGAAGAAGAAGACACTGGGGCTAGGGAGAAAGAGGTTACTGCTATCGGGAGATCATCTTACTATTTTGGGGTTTTACTTTTGGTGTTGATTCTATCTTCGAGGAAGTTGTGGGGTTTATTCCATTTATGGTTTCCTTGAGTAAAAACACTATGTTAATTGTCTCTTATGTTTGATTGATGTGCTTTTTATTCTCTCAGTTAAATATCCTAATATAATGCTACCTTAATGTTAAAAATCTAACAATAAGGTGTATCTAGGTGGGTGGAATACCAACTAATAGTTTCTGCATAATGGAAGGGATCTATTCAATGCGTAAAGTAGGGACTATTTGGGTAAGCCTGGTGAGCTTACCCTCAAGAACCCTCATCAAACCCTGATCCTCTCCTGCCACTGCTCATACATACATACGAGGATTCCCATCAAGGAAGAATGGTCCAATATATGCATTTTAAACACTAAAAATATTAAAAAATTTATACATACATACATACACACACACACACACATATATATATATATATATATATATATATATTATTGAAAATTCATAAAAATTTAAAAACTTGAAAAACCAAAATACCTAATGCTCCCCATGCTCCTCCAGGAGGGAGGACAAGGTCATTGTCACCCCAAAAATCCATCCTTGCATATGGAAACTGCTCCAATTCTGGTAGCTACTATTCCCACCATTAGTAGAAGTGATCATCGTAGACACTTTGAACCGAGCCACTGCCACCCTGGCAAAGAAACATTTCTCCCCACCTAGTCAATCCAGGATAACGGGGAGAGAAAGCTAGTAGAGGTACTGCAAGGTTGAGGGAGGGAAATCTCTCAAAGAAAAAGGCCATCGATATACTATAATAGCCAAATTTATTCCGTCGACCTCTCTTACAATCATAGAGTTGGTTATTCATTATTGGGATTACTCCCGACCACCAGTCAAATAAATCTCCTTGTAGGAATTCCACAGCAATTCTCATCTTGTTTCAAGTTGCAACATGGAGTAATGATGATCATGCAACCCTCACTATTTTTCTAACCAACACCTGTAATGGAAAGCTATGAATATGTACAATATGGATGCAAGTTCCCCTTTTCAGAGTGTCAAGCGTGCTGTAAGTGTTGATATAGTCCTCAACATTTAGAAGGTCACCGCCCCTGTCGGTACCTTCCAAGTTGACAGGTGCTCCCAATCATTACAAACATGCAATGAAATAGATGTCTTCCAATGCAATTTATAGATCTCACCTTGTAGGTCAAATGCACCTAGATCATGATCCCAGTAGTTAATCAAAAACTCTAGTAAGCGAACATTAGATCGCATAGGTGAGGTACAAAAGAATTTTAGCAACCCACTTTGCCACAATGCATGCACCGTGGAGCAATTCAAAGTGCATATTGGTCCATAGTTTCATGTTCCCTCTCCCTCCAGTCCAACACCATTTTTTATCCTATCCAGAAAGCCACCATCAAACATTAAAAATCTTTAAAAAACTTTGATTTTGGCCCTAGGTATACTTTTTCTATGTCATGCAGTATACGCGACTGTACTTTGGACATGTCACGTATCATACGCGGGTTACCTTTGTGAAAGTCACACATAAAATGCGTGTACATGACTATGTAAGTCGCATACCCATGTATACAACACGACCTTCCTAAATTTGGCTTAAAACATTAAAATTTTGCATAAAATTAAAAATTTGAATGGATGAAATGGAAGAGCATGAAGCGCTGAATTAAGTGGCACTTGCGGATTTGAAATTCGTCCACTAGTTTGTCCACACCGAGCGATTGAAGTCAAAGGTAAAAATTTCCTATATTGGGTAAAAATATAAAATGGTGATTGTTGTAATCTCACAGATCACAGAAGGTTATCAATAATACATACCAAAACATACATACATAACAGAGACAAGAGATAAGAACAAGTAGATGAATTAACAAATTATATTAACATGAATGGGTCCATACAATATAGAGAACTGAACCAAGTTCTCTTCTAGTTGAATAGCCTAATATATATGATTACAAAATAGTTACAAAATAACTAGCTGTCGGTTCGGTGAACTGACACGACATTAGGTGGCCGACCTAATCTCTAGTTTAGTTGGCCAACCGACTTAGTCGGCCGATCGACTAAGTTGACTATCATTCAAGTTGACTTACCGACTTGCTCCTCCAACATCTCCCCCATGAACAAAACATTTCTTCGTCCTGAAGAAACAGGGAAGTACAAAAATATTCCTGCTTATCTTAGTAGTCATTATGATGTGCCTGGTCGTCATGAGCTGTGAAGTCTGATGGTCGGTCTTTTCTGTACATAGACTTTGACAATTGTTGGGGATGTCACTGCTATGTGATGTTTCTATACCAATGTTGTAAACTCACAGATCACAGAAGGTTATCAATAATACATACCAAAACATGCATACATAACAGAGACAAGAGATAACAACAAGTAGAGGAATTAACAAATTATATTAACCTGAATGGGTCCATACAATACAGAGAACTGAACTGAGTCCTCTTCTGGCTCAATAGCCTAATATATATGATTACAAAACAGTTACAAAATAAATACCTATCGGTTCATTGAACCGACACAACCTTAGGTGGCTGACCTAATCTCTAGTTTAGTCAGCCAACCGACTTAGTTGGCCAATTGACTAAGTCGGCTATCATTCAAGTCGACTTACTCACTTGCTCATATGTTGGAGGAGTAAGTCGATAAGTTGACTTGAACGATAGCTGACTTAGTCGATCGGCAGACTAAGTTAGTTGGCCGACTAAACTAGAGGTTAGGTCAGACACCTAAGGTTGTGTCGGTTCACCGAACCGACAGGTATTTATTTTCTAACTATTTTGTAATCATATATATTAGGCTATTGAGCCAGATGAGAACTCGGTTCAGTTCTTTGTATTGTATGGACCCATTCATGTTAATATAATCTATTAATTCATCTACTTGTTCTTATCTCTTGTCTCTATTATGTATGTATGTTTTGGTATGTATTATTGATAACCTTATGTGATATGTGAGATTACAACATTGGTGTTGGGTGATGAATTAACGGATTATATTAACATGAATGGGTCCATACAATACATATAGCTGAACCGAGTTCTCTTCTGGCTCAATAGCCTAATATATATGATTACAAAACATTTTCAAAATAACTACCTGTTCGTTCGGTGAACCGACACGAGCATAGGTGGCCGACCTAATCTCTAGTTTAGTTGTCCAACTGACTTAGTCAGCTGATCGACTAAGTCGGCTATCGTTCAAGTCGACTTATCGACTTACTCCTCCAACAGTGATTTTGATTTCTATTTTTGAACCAATTGTAGAAATAATTTCAAAATGTGGGTTTTTTAGCCTATAGTCTTAATTTGTGTTAAAAATCAAACTAATACCATGTCATGTTTACCTAATGTAACAGGTCGAAGGTTACTTAAAATTGTTATTCACTCATATAGTATATGGCTTTGGTCATTTATATGCATTTTTGCATTTATACCTAATCCGCCTTAACCCTAGGATCACTAATTTTACCATAGACTATGGTTTCTAACCATTTATTTTACCTTGTCTATACCATTGTTCTTCCATGGATAGGGCTTTCCCTCCATGAGTACCCTAGTTTAGAACACATTATTTTCTTTCACTGTTCATGCCGCATTTGTCATAGGTTTAGGGGAGACTCCTTACCTATTTTTCACACCAAATTGAGCCTCATTTTGGTCCCTTTTTACAAGCTATCCCCTTTATAAGGATCCCCTCCCTTATGGAAATTCTTTAGGCCCAAGTATAACTCCTCAAAATAGACTTGACTGTCGAGTAAACTTGTTCATTTAGGCTTGTTAAGAATATGTGAATGGGAATCCATATTGGTGGTAGGGTATCACTTTCCCAGACCATGTGGAATAACACGAGAAAGGATCTCTCTCTTTTCTATGGGATTGAGAAGAGTATTTTCAGGCATAGATTTATCACTTTTCCGGACCTAAGGGACTAAAATTATAGAAAAGGAGTGCCCAGTATGAGCTTAGTTTTCTCTTTTTCGTGCTCTGGAAC
Organism: Pseudotsuga menziesii; assembly: GCA_001517045.1. Taxonomy (NCBI): domain Eukaryota; kingdom Viridiplantae; phylum Streptophyta; class Pinopsida; order Pinales; family Pinaceae; genus Pseudotsuga; species Pseudotsuga menziesii. Next base: position 197,442 of record LPNX010109786.1, on the reverse strand, counting down.
TAAACATGAAAAATATTCCAAGTGTGCTTGATGTCTTTGTCATGCTTGTTAAAAACTAAGAACAAAGCATCAAGTTTTCTATTGTAAGCCCCATTCTTCATAACCAAATGGATCTTTCCAAGTGATCTTGCTTTCCTTCACACTTGTAAAACTCAAGCTAGAAGTTGCTCTTGAAGGAGAATTAGGTAGATGGTAATTTAACCTTTTTCGGACCTCCTTGACTAAGTACAAAAAATGTGTGCCTTTTCTTCTTCGTAAATGAAGAGATTTCTTCTTCCTTATGTTTTATACGTTTTCAGTCTCAGGAAACTAAATTGGATGAAAAATGAACCCCCTGTAGTCTTCATCAAAGTTTTCAGACCCTCTAAACATGAAAACACCAATGAGCATATAGTAGTTCGAGCTCATAAAATCCACCAATCAATGATTTTATCAAGCATTATTCTCTCCCCTCTTCAATCTTGTCAAAAATGAAGAGAGAACTGAGTTGACTTTCCTGGACTTGTTAAAATTTAACATGAAAGATGAGGAATACATTTTATTTTTGGTTTACAAACGGTGGCAGCATGTCCTCCTTGAACATAGCACTCTTTAAAATTTCTGATACTCATGTCTCAGTCTACACATTCAGTTTCAGTTATCACTTCAAGTTTTCTTACTCCTCCATTTTTCCTTTATACATGGGGAATTAGATCATGTCTCCTACATGACAGATAAGTCTAGTTGTCATATGTGCAAAGTTAAAAGCTACCTTGGGTCACCTCTATGTCGTTCTTACTATTCAAGGATTTATCCCTGCATCTGATCATTATCTTGATTCCATCATCCTCCTATCTGAATATTACTTATCTCTACCTTCCCTTATCTAGTTCCTAGTCACTCTTGTGATCCGTTGGAGGATCTATTGCTTTCCTCATCACAGTATGCTTTCTCATCAGCAATTCCTGAAGATGAAGACCTGGATTTTGGATGATGGTACCTTAGGAGTCACTATCATCATTGGTGAACTCCTTTGCTTCAGTTGTCAGGTTTCACCTATTGACTGAAAATATCTTGAATCCTTTCCATGTTTGACTTCAACACATCTATTCACATGGCTTGGATTGTACTCATTCCTTTGTATTTTTACGAAGACCTTAGGTTCACATCTATAACCTAAGTTTCACAATATTGTGTTGTGTTCATCCGCATAGGTTCCATATTTTGAAGATTCATCATTGTATATTATGGCTTCAATCCACACATTTGTAATATAAGTGGTCTTGTACACATATCATATGATGTAATCCATTATTGGAAAGGGGCTAGTGTTCCAACATATTAAACATAGCATCCTCAGATATGATTTTGTATATGACATTGATATGTATTTGTTTTAGGTACTTCCTCTACTTCCTTGGACTTCTGAGTTCTCCAATACTAATATTGTAATTTATTTCTACCATCCCTTCCCTCTAACCTCACACATTAGGGGGCATATGTTATCAACCAAAATGGCACTTCTCTGTTTGAGTGCTGACATTCACCATGTCATTACAAAAAAAGGAGAATTAGGATTGAAGTGTCCAAAACACTATAGATGTGGATGACCTTTGATGCATTATCCTCAAACCATCCTTATATATTTTTATTCTATGTTTTGTGTTGCATATGTGACTATGTGCATTGCAACTCATGTGTCATACGCGAGTATGTGCATTACAACCCACATATACCTTACATATGCTAGATCCCTTTGATAAACTCATGTATCATACACACCTTGCCTATATTAATACTCGTGTATACCTTAATTCTACCTTAAAAAATATAAATCATGATTAGAGGATTTTAGTCAGGCCTTAATCCATAACTATCCCAACTGTCTTAACCATCCAAACCTTCTAAACCTATCTATTTCCCAAAGTATAAATAGAGGCCTTGGGATGGGGAAAATCAATAAATTTTTGGAGAGAAAAGTTATGCTGGTGGTATACCTTCATAGTCTTGGAGCAGTAGAACTAAGAGTCCTTGGTTGCATAGGATTCCTTGTGTCAGAAATTGGGTTGTATTTTTACCTATTCACCTTTTTTTAATAAAGTGAATTCTTCTTCCAATCGTGTATTGTGCTTGTCTCATGTATATTGGTTTAATGAATATGTTCAATGATGTTATTAATATGCTTTTCATCTTACTGTTAGAATAATCAAACCCATAGTATTACCCACTTAGACATTAATTCATTTTTTTTTCTTATTTGCCTAGTTCATGAGTCCCACCATGTGCAAGTTGCTAATTGCCTATCCATAGAGGTCAAAATTGCCATATTTGACTCATGTAGCACTTGGGAAAGCCTTAGGAATCAAATCTGCTTTATTCCTAGCCTCCTAGGTGCCCTTCTGCTTTTTCTGCTTTATTGCCTGCTTTTTCAGTGTTTTAAGGCACATAGGAAAGCAAGACTAGGTGAGGTGAACTTGTTTTTTGCCCCTTTCATCCTCCAATATTTCCTCCATATAAAAGCATGTATGATCTTCCATTCCATCACTCATTATCTTTCCCATGTGCCCTTGCCAATTCGTGAGCCTCATGACAGATTTGGGATCAGCTTTTTACACCTATGGGGGATTTGCCTATTTTGGGTAAGCCTGCTTTATGCTAGTTTTGGATGCCTCCTTATGCATTCGATCTCTTGATGTATTCTATATATTCAACAACATATGTNGGAGCTTCAAGACACATGGTTTTGACTAAGGAGGCCTTCTCCTCATTGGATATGTCGAAAGGAACATCTATTGTACTGGGAGATGACTCTCTCACTGAAAGTAAAGGAAAAGGAAGGATAGATCTTGATCATGGTAACTTCAACAAGGTGCTGTATGTCCCTGGTCTCACCTCCAACCTTCTGTCAGTGTACCAGATGACCCACACTAGGTCTCCTAAGAAAGTCATATTCTCCCCCGATGAAGTTGAGATCACATAGATTTCAACTGNTAATTTTGTGTTACAGCTCCATATTCAGTCTCCATTGTTAGCAATTTTGCATGATCAATTGATAATTGTTGTGGGTAAAATTAATATACTGCTGGCCTGAACTTCTACATGGTATCAGAGCCATTGTATCTTGTTAGTCTCCTTCAAAAATTGTTTTGCAGGTTCGACATCAAGACTGGGATCCTTCTACTGACAGCCGGGACATATTTTCTAAAGCTATGGATTCACAAAAAACTATGTTGACTCCTTTCAACTATTTTGAATGGAAAGAAGAGATGGAGATCTTGTTGAGAGTGAAATGCCTCTACAAGGTGACTATGGCTACAGAAGTAGAGCCCAATGCTGCTGCAGAGAAGATCAAATGGCACAATCGGAGAGATGAGGCCTATGGCCTCCTATGTCTCAGTATTTCCCGAGACCTCCTTTTCCATCTCAATGGATTAACTTCACCACATCAAGTATGGGAGAATCTTTCTGATCTTTCTGGNGAGAAATAAATGGTCATAGGGCTGCCCAAGATAAAATTTTCCAAAGGAGTCTGCCAAGGCTGTATCCTAGGAAAACACCCAGAGCATAAGTTTGAGAAAGCTAGAAATGAGAGAACCTCTGCACCCCTCGAGCTAATTCACAGTGATGTTGCTGGCCCATTCTCTCATATGTCCATGATTCAGGCCAAATATGCATTGAACTTTATTGATGATTTTTCTAGGTATTGTTGGGTTCACTTCATGAAACACAAGTCTGAAGTTTTTGGCCTATTCAAAGTCTTTAAGGCTTTGGTTGAAAACAAGTGTGGAAGGAAACTCAAGGTCCTCAGATCTGACAATGGTGGTGAGTATGTCAAGTCTGATTTTTTTAACNTATATTTCTCCAAGTTCAAAGCACTAGTTTTGCAGCTGAAGCAGTGTGGTATCGAAAAGAAATATGATTAGCTCGTATTGGCCATCCTCTCGAAGCTAGGACCTAACTACTCAGTCTTTGTTTCGACCTTCTATGCCACAAAACTCACAGCTCGAACCTGGAATATGCCTAGCCTTGCAGATTTCATGGAATCTCTCACATAAGAACAAGACAAGCTGGTGATGATGGGCACCATCAAACCATCCAAAGGTCGAGCTTTGATTGCTGGAGATTCGAGGGTGGNATGCAGGTATTCAGATGCAGCATTCTATCCCCTACACACCATAGCAAAATGGTGTTGCTGAGAGGAAGAACAGATCACTGAAGGAGATGGCAACATGCATGTTGGAGGCCAAAACCTTGCCACCAAAGTACTGGGCCAAAGCTATCAACTGTGCAGCCTATATTCAGAATAGGGTGCCTCACAAACAGCTTGATGGCATGACTCCCTTTGAAGCATGGAGTGGGCACAAGCCAGATGTGACCCATTTCAGGATTTTTGGCTCAAAGGCATGGGCTAGAATCCCGACAGAGAAGAGGAAGGATTTGCAGCCCCAAAGCCAAGAGTGTCTTTTTGTTGGATACTCTAAAGATTCAAAAGGGTACAAGTTGATAAAATTGAGCACAAACAAAGCGTTCATTGAAAGGTGTGTTCAGTTTGAAGAAGAACCCCTTGCAGAAGTGGAAATTGGTGAAGCATCTTCACCACCTGAACCTCAAGAAGTAAGTAAAGAGTTTGTTGAACATGATTATTCTGATTTGTCTGATGGAGATGATTTTATTTCAGACCCAAACATCCCCAAAATTCCTAAATGGGAATCCAATACACTACATGTAGCAGGTGAGCTAGTTGGGGATCCCAATGACCCAAGGAGGACTAGATCTCAATTTGAGAGTGGTCTGTGCATGAAGGATCCTATGTTTGCTGAAAAATTATATTTGATGGTGGAGTATTATCCTCAAACATATGAAGAAGCAGTAGGAGATCCAATATGGCAAGCTTCCATGAAGGAGGAGTTCAGTTCACTCCAGAAGAGCAACACATGGGAGCTAGTGGATCTTCCTCCAGGGGGAAACTAGTACAGTGTAAGTGGGTCTATAAGACCAAATTTGCTTCTGATGGTTCACCACTGAAGTACAAGGATATATTGGTAGCTAAAGGCTACTCACAGGTTCATGGCATCGATTACAATGAGACCTTTTCCCCAGTGGCAAAAATGGACTCCATCAGGGTAGCTCTAGCCATTGCAGCCTCAAGGCAATGGGAGGTACATCACATGGATGTAAAATGTGCCTTTCTGAATGGAGATCTCACTGAGGAGATATATATGTAGCAGCCTCAAGGTTTTTCTACTAACCCTTCTCTTGTGTGCAGGTTGAGAAAGTCATTGTATGGGCTAAAGCAAGCCCCCAGAACTTGGTATGCCAAGATAGATAGCTTCTTGCTATCTCTGAATTTTGTTCGGTGCAAATCAGATCCAAATGTCTATTTGAAGTCTGTTAATGGTTCATTAATGATCATTGTGTTATATGTTGATGACCTCCTCATTACAGGAATCTCACAAGCTGAGATTGCTTCCTTAAAAGGAGCTATGAACCAAGCCTTCTCCATGACAGATTTGGGGCTCTTAAGTCAATTTCTGGGGCTTGAGATTGCCCAAACCAAAGCTGGAATAAACGTGCACCAGTACAAGTATGCCTTGGATTTGCTGATCAAATTCAAAATGCAAGACTGCAAAGAAAGAAAAAGTCCTTTCCTTTCAGGAGTGAAGCTGGAGGAAGATGATTCTCCACCGATGGTAAACAATACACTGTATAGACAATTGATTGGATGTTTATTGTATTTGACACATACTCGAACTGATATTTGTTATGAAGTAAGTGTGGCTTCTAGATTCATGGATCAGCCTCATGAGATCCATTGGAAAGCAGCCAAAAGGATCCTTAACTTTGTTCAGGGAACAAGGACACATGGGATCTTCTATAAGGCAAAATCTGATCTTGATTTGATTGGATTTATTGACAGTGAAATATGTTCAATGATGTTATTAATATGCTTTTCATCTTACTGTTAGAATAATCAAACCCATAGTATTACCCACTTAGACATTAATTCATTTATTTTTGTCTTATTTGCCTAGTTCATGAGTCCCACTTCGAGAAAGAGAAGACCAAGCTTGGATCAACCATCGTAAACCAAGGAAGACAAGATATCTTCCTATTCTCATTCCAGTTTCTAGAGAAGATGATTGTCTGCAAGTCAAATAGTAAGTTGGTAACCCCATACCCTAGGCTACAAGGGTGAAATGTCCTGTACAACACTAGGTCAAAGTGTCATAACCTGCCTTTATCTTTTTATGTATTTTCCTATGTATTGCTGATGTAATTATGCACTATGTTTATATTACTCAAACTAGTTAAATGATCACTATACTAGTGATTACTATTTAACATACATTTACATGTGCTTGTTCAGCTAAGTTTACTTCATGGTTATCTATTTTGTTCATTGGTTATGGATTTATTTACGAAAATTTGTGACTTTCCTTTTACTCATGTGAAGGGGTGGAGTGGCGGGATTTGTGTCCCTTAAGGGATCAATCAGAGAGGTAAATGGTTCTTCCTACTTTAACGAGGTATACTTATTTCATTGTTCCCTAATACAAAACTCCCCTTTTTGTGTAGGTAACTTCATTGACATAATCTATCAATGAGAGATAAAAGTATCATCCTATGGCATGCTAACTATGCTACACTGTCCTATGCATACTGAATATAAATGGACTAGATACTTGGCGTAAGTGTTCCTAATTCCATTGTTTACGCATAGTTGGGGTTGTAAGACCTGAATCTTTATGGTTGACCTTATTGTTGTGGTTTGAGCTTACGATAATTTTATCCCTATGCTATTTAATTTATAACATGTAAATTAAAATATGTAAAGCTTAGGGTTTAAGGCTCACATCATAAAACTTGGAAAATTTTATTATAGGTCTTTGGAAATACTATTTTTTAAGTGAAAACCTTTCATGGCATATTTCATATTCCATGAAACTATGGCTTAACGATACCAAAGAGGGTTTTGATGGGGGTTTAGTGAAATTTCGCAAACATTGTGGATTTCACTGTAAAGAGGTCGGTAAAAATCATGTCGTTGGTGGGAAACTGGGTGGCACATTTATGGATCCTTCTAGAATGGGGAAAATGATCCCTAAGCACTTGTCTGGTCGTTGTTGGGATTCAGTTGGCTCTGCTCCTAGTTGTCTACATGGTTTTATATCTCTGGGGCTTATACGTCGTGGAGTAACAGACTCTTTTTTCACCGATAGGTATGCTCTCAGTCTGGTTTTGCAGCATTGTTTTCTTTATTTGCTTCAGTTTGAGGATTAACATACTTCTAATGGCTATTAGTTTTGATTTGTAGGTGACATGGGTGGCTTCAATTTCTGGCTTCTTAGTGGATCTCTAGAATTTCTATGCTACCCATTAACAAGTAAGCCCTGTGAAAGCATAGGCCTTTTTACCTCTACATGTATGAGAAACAAATTGTTGAGCTATGTGTTGAAAGGGTTAACATTGTGAATGTTTTGGTTATGGTTTCAAATGTTTGGAATCTTTGAGATAATGGGAATCCAAGAGATGCATTTGTAAATACTATTTCTTTGAGTCTGTTCGTGATATTTATGATATAATTGTTTAAGTTTTAGTATGGAAATGGTATTTAATTTCTTCTTTATACAAAGTGTTTATGCTACAGTTATATGTAATAGTTTCGATGGTTGAAATAATAAGCATGCTGACAATATGTAATCTGCCAGCAGAGAAAGATGTAGATTTGGATTTATTTAGTTCTTTGGTAGATAGTTTTATTAGTTAATTTCAATATTATCTAATCTTATGTTTTTTTTGTAAATACAGTAATTACATTAAAAAGGAAGTAAGGCCTTCTTAAAACCGTTTACATCACAAAACAACAAAAAACAACTTTTCCATCTTTTACAGACTGATACCGAAGGTATAAGAAATACTTGAGTTCCTTACAATCCCCTTCCTTGCTTCCCCATCCATAGACACATACTATCATAACTTCCCAACCGACAAACTCAAAACTAGCATTCCTCACTGTCCCTAAACCCAAAAGCTTGCATCCCATCTTCATTACATATTATCCAAAATGTCAAATAGGTAATTGATACCTCAAGCCAAGCTACCGATATATTATCAGTTGGATGGTATCACATTCTAATATGACGTCGAATAATGACAATAAGATGAAGGTTACATAACCACATTCTTTAAAACAAACCAATATGGTATATCTACAACCAAAATCAACCATGAGAAAATGCCTTTAAAGCCGAACCGAAGAGAAGGCACCCGATACCAACATAAATCCCATTCAACAAATTTTATAACAAAACATAGGATAGATATTGAGTGAAGGGTTGAGAAAACTCCAGACCTCCCGGTCTTGTAGCAACCCCTCTCACCGAAGCTGGATGCTGAAAAACCAAGCACATGGTCAAGAAGTAAATTTTATCTTCCATCTTTTTAACAGAGATTTCCAAGGACTGGATCAACGATAGAACAACATTCTTCTCAGAATCCGGAGATGATTTGTCTCGACTAGGTGATTGCCGGTCCCATTCAGCTCGGGCTACCAATTTTTTCATGACCTAGAAAATAGCAACGGTTTTTTCATAAAGAATCACCCGACCCACCATGTGGTGAGGATCCAGGATCCATTCCTGAACCTTCTTAGCTTTGTCTTTCAGCTTCTGGGAGTCAAATTCATCCCAGATCCTTCGCTCTGTTGCATTAATAAAATTTTGAATCTCTTGCGGGAGTTCTAAGTTACCAAATTTACACTAAGTTTAATCAACTCTACAGTCTTTGAGAACATAAGTCCTTGACTACCACAACTGTGGGAAGTACTTAGGATTTGCCCAGAAACTCATTGTGAGGAGTACCACAGGAACCCCAAAGTAGCTGGCCGCTGGGAGGAATTGCCAAGCAAAACGGGAAACGACCCCTTTCGATTGAGTAGAGTTACCCATGAGGAAAAATCCAAGCGCTGTCTTTTGGCAGTCTCAGTGACCAAGAGACCACCTTCAGCCGGTAGGAAGCAATTGAAATCGAGGTCCAAATTTTATACCCACCAGTTTCATTTACACAGGAAAACACAATTGATCCTCCACGATCTTCCTCACGCGTAAGAGGAAAACCACCACCATTTGCAACACTCAGTCAGCACTGTCGCAGCCATTCTTAGTGATCTCCCACACCATCAGAGGGCCATACAACCTCTGATTCTGATTCAGACCCATATCAGTCTGAACCAGACCTCCACACTGCACCATCTAGCCCCATGGATACCACAAAACCGGATCCATTTTCCGGTCTAACCTTAGCAAGTGGACCCATGTCCACATCACAACTAGTCACCCACAATGTGGCAAGGAGTCCAAGCACAGTCATGTAGACTATCATTAGCCAATTACCACCACCTATACTGACCAACCAAACTGGTCCGGTAGCCACACAGGGGGGCAGTGCACCAACCACCCACATTTCCCCCACTGCCATGTAGGGGGGAAATGACCCTGCCACCCATACCATCCCTCCCACAACACTTGTGGGAAATGGCCCATCCGATATGGTACCACCATAAGCACTACCAGCCATGCAGATGCATTATGCACCTACAAACCCAACTCCCATTGTAGCCACATCCCACATCAACTTGGGGTCAAATATGCCATTCATGGCTCATTTGAACTTGCCTAACCTGGATAGATTAACAAATGAACCCATCCATTACCAAGACTTTTGGCCACCCATGCTAACTAAGCTGCCTTCAAACATCCCAAAGTTTGAAGGCAAAGCCTGGGAATGTCCCCAAAACCATATAATGACCTTCCATCTATGGTGCTCATTGAATAACATCGTAGAATACTCCATTAGGCTGAGGCTATTCCAACGCACCCTCATAGGTGCCACAGCCAAATGGTACATTGAGCTTCCACAAGCCAAGTACCCCAACTTCAACTCCCTAGCCTTCATGTTCCTGCAGTATTTCCAACTCCCTGTCAGATATGAAAAAGGGGTGGAGATCCTGTTATCCTGTCGTCAAAATACCGCCACTCACATCACTGATCATATCCATGAGTGGCAGCGACGCTGTAGCCTGTGAAAGATCCAACTTGATGACATGATCTTCTTAGATTGGTTCCTCAAGAATTTTCTCCCACCCATCGCAAAGGACGTCGCATCAGAATGTCCCCAATATGAGGAAGAGGCCATACTGAAGGCCCAACAATTTGACCTCATCTACACCTAGTCAGGATACTTGTATACCATCATCCATATGCTCCCCATCAAAGTACCTCTTACCGTGATGCACCAGGCGCATCCCATGTAGAGGATGGAATCATAGGGTCAATCTCCCAACAACCACCACCCCGACGGACACCACTTACCGTGGCACCGCAACCAAGCAGCATCGCTAACGTTGCTTACCAAAACCAAGCTCTGGACTATGTTATAATGATGTCTCAGTCCGGATCAACCACCTCTTATGCACAACCTGTACCACTGCGGAAGGCTCAAGCTATGGCTTGGCTAGGACAATAGTGTGTGGGGAAAATGCCCACATTCATGGCACCGCCACTCCCACAAATCTACTATGCACCACCAGTGCAACAATTCCAAGCATCCGCCCCCATTCCACCCGCTCCACCCGCTCCGTTGGGATAAGTGTTTGCACAGCAAAACCGTCCCAACTAGCCTACCCCCAAAAATCAACAAGGGCAAGCTAGAAATAACCAACCCCACAACTAGGGCAACAACCAACCATAAGGAGGTGGTCAACAAATGAATCCCCCCAACAATCCCCCAGCAAATCAGCCAACCTAGAACCCCTCATGACCAAACGCACCAAGACGCAATGCCCCATTATGCACAAACCAACCATGCACACTCTGTGAGGTCTATGGGAACTATACATTTGAGTGGCCCCTCATGGGTCGCGTGAAGCAGGCTGCCAATGCCACAGACCAAACACAACCTAACCCAGCACCACAAGGACCTCCTTCCATGGTGCTTCAAAACCCACTACCAGTCCAAGGATTGGTGGCAACCGCTACCCCTCCCCAGGCCACTCCCAACACTACGGGGGCACCACCCATGGCCGAAACAGGTGTCCACCACCTGATGACCATGACCACTGAAGAGGTCAAATTACAAACTAGATGAAACCAGTACGTTACAGCTACCAAAATAGTTGACTCGTCAACAACATCTACATCTAAGACAACCAACCTACCTCTCCAGTTACCCCCGTTCCCGCGCCCCCCCATACGCAAAATCACCAATAATTCCACAGCTAGAGCTGTAGTCAGCTATAGTGTTGTGGATGATTTGGCCTAAACGCCAACCACCATGTTTGCTCTTGAGGTACTTAAAACATGCCCAATGCAGCGAAAATCCTTACTAGCCACTCTAGGGGCAGTAGACCCCTCTGATTCCAAGCCGATCACTTTTGACATAGAAAATGTAGAGCCGCGTATGCCCTCCACTATCCCCTTCCAAATCATGGTGTCCATCCAAAACTTGGTTGTGCACTAATGCATAGTGGATGAGGGGGCATCCACGTGTGTCATGTCTACCTTGGTTTGGTAGAAGCTCGGATCACCTATTCTGCAACCATATTCCATGACTCTGCGGACTTATGATGGAAATCCCACTAAAGCCCAAGGAATCCTCCCTCATGTCCCCATCACTTCAGCTATGAAGACATTCATGATTGACATTGAGGTCTTCAATGCTCAACTGGATTACAACCTCCTCCTTGCGAGGAGTTACATGTATGCCATGCTAGTGGTCGCGTGAACTGTCTTCTGCCTCATGATGTTCCCCCATGAAGGGAAGATTGTGACGGTTGACCAGCTCACCTACCATGATCTGCAAGGGTTAAAAGTGCCTGCCAACGTTATCCCTACCATCACCACCACTGAGCTGCAAGGGGTGATCGCACATGCCAACATCATCCCTACAACCAACACTGTGGTTGAAAACACTCCAGCCTCCCCACCGTTGAATGTGGGCCCTGGGTTTTTTACCAATTGCACCATGACAACTCATTTCCCATTGGTGTTGCCACTACCGACACAAAAGCAAACTGTAGACTTGTGCATGGTCTCATCAAGCATTGCTGCACCTAAACAGTAGCCACACCCCCAACCACAACCACAACATCATCTGCAGTCGCAATGCCAGCAGCAGTCGCAACATCACCCGCAGTAGCAGCATTTTGCGTAGCCACAACCACAACCTTAGACCCACATGCAACCAACTGGGAGTTATGTGGGCTCGTCTCCAGTCCATACAATTCCCTTCCTCTTTCCCCCACCTAGTGTCATGAGCAATCCAGTCATGGCCACTTTAAGCCTTCCCAACTTTACGTTGGGGATTCCGATGTGGTATCTAGACCCACCAGCTCAACCACCAGTGTCCCAGGTTGTGTTAAATCTGGTGCAACCCATTGCGGTTGAGTCTCACCCCCCACTTGGTCTACATAGGTCAACCGTCACACCCGCATCTTCACCACCCCAACCTAAACGGGCGAGGGGAAAAAACACCAAAGCCACCGTAGAACCATGGCCAATACCACCTTGTGCCATTTGGAAACAATAGAGCCACCCAACTTAGGATTGCCCTGAAATCCCAGTGATCCGTGTGCATCTGTATGCCATGGATATGAATGAAAACATCCCTATGGTTGAACTCCCAACCATACCGGTAGTAAAAAACAAGGCATTAAGGACGAACCATGCTGACGCCCTTTGTGGCTTGTATGGACATTACTCCCACCATTACCAAGACCTCCGCAAATTTCAAATGGCTCTTACTGACCTCCGTCACCATTCCCTTGAGTCTGAGATCACCCTGATCGAAGAATTTTAGCAACCACTGCCTTCTTCAGACACCATGTCCATTTACACGATGTCTAGTTCAACTAACCCACTTGTCTCCACCATCACTGATGATCCATCAGACCTGTCTCTTCCATTGTTTCTATAGCCATAGCTGCAACCTCAGTTGCAACCTCAACCTCAGTTACCAGGGAAACAATGGGGTTCATTCTCGATCAACATGATCCTTTTTCTTTTTCTTTTTCTTTCCTTTTTCCTACCATCTAGGATCACGAGTAAGTCTACCTTGGAAACCCTCCATCTACAGGATTTCACACTAGGAGATCCTCTATGGTACCTTGAACCACCTACCATACCTATGAGGCCCTAGGATGTGTTCACTCATGTCCAACCAATTGAGATGATGTTGCACCTACCTCCAGGTCCATCAAAGAATCCTCCCGTCTCCAGGCCTTCCCCTCTTCCTCCAACAGAGACTGGGTGAAAGGCCACAAAAACCACAACCAATACCATTTACATGGTCTCTAGCATGAGTAGCCCTTCCGTCTTGTCGATCGTGGAAGATCCACCTTATCTATCTCAGGACCACTTACACGATGACAGGGAGATCTGTAAGACCGCCTTCCATTTTACCCCATTCGATTTAAACCATAGCATGGAATTGGTTCTTCCCATAAAAGATGAGATTCCATCACCTCACCTTGCCAATGACCTTCATCTTGGCAAGGGGGCATACCTCTTCGATGAATCTGATGGACAACTCTTGGAGAACCCCCACAACGGGCTCTACCTTAAGATATTTTATGCTTAACATAACCAATGAGTTGCTTCATTTTCTTTTCTTGTTTTTCAACATTTTTTACCACAAGTCAGGGGCAGCACCATTAGCTGCTACTTCAAAGTCACCCAGAACCTGTTCGCGACACCTCACACACCTCCAGGATCAACAGTTTCTATCCCCTTATGAGACCATCATCTCATGTTTAAACAGTCAATTTCAGGACCATTTCCCGCAAGTCACCTCGATTCAAGAGCCATGACATAACGATGTGAGTGTCTATAGACCCGTACTTGTATCACATTACCCGGTTGCAACCCATGCAAGCAACCGGGCCATCGCCTGTTAAGGATTGTACCATATTTTACTTTTTATTCTTATAATTGTCTTTTTCACCGCACCTCATGCAGACATCTTTTGTACCGTCGTCCACAAAATCCTTTTTTTTTCTTCCATATATTTGACATAGAAGTGTTCTTGGGCTGCTACCCATTTAGGAATGTAATGTTAGCTTTTATTTTTTATTTTTAACACATAGATTGTCTTTTCTTTTCACCGCACCTGACGCGGACCTTTGGACCACTGTCCACAAAATGATTTCTTTTCTTGCACATATGTAGCATATAAATTCCTCTGGAATTGTACTTACATCGCATGTAGTCAAGTTTGTCCACCACAACACACACACATGCTCTCCTGACCTTTGTCTGAGAGCCACCTCAGTTTGTGCGCCTCCGTCGCATCATCTCACAGGCCTCTGCTATGATATATCCTATGCATGTACTGGTATGTTTGAGAGACTTCTGCTACATCCACACTGCATGGATGACCTATGGACCTCTCTCCACCGTCTTGACATGGGGGCACCACCCTTGCCACTGTAATGAGTTGACCACATTGGAGTTTCATTTAAGCTCTTCTCTGACTCCTTAAAACAATGAAAAGATCGCCGAGCGCAGCTGCTTCCTTTCCCACTCACTAAAGTATAGGAAAGGGTGTCTACATCATTTCATTTACCTCCTTTTGTAGACCCTGTAGACCATCTCATGAAAAGGACCTCCTTGGCACACTCAAGCCAAGACTGTTCCCCTCTGCATACTTTTGTGCTTTCTCGGGAAGAGGGGCCGCACTTTATGAAAAAGCTCACCACTGGTTCTCGTTACGCTCTTTTCCAACCATTTCAACAAGAAAAGACAGCCGAGCAAACTTGGTTTCATTCATGCTCGTAAAAGTATTTGAATGACCGTCCAATTAGTATAGGTTTAACCTTTTTTGGCCTGATTGGACTACCAATGGTAAAGAAGTCTCTCATCCCCTTCAAGATGGGCGAGCTCTCCTATGTATACTTTTATCCCTTTTCAGGAATAGGATACTACCAATGAAATAGAGCCCCCACTGGAGTCTTCTTCTGGCATTCATACTCTCTAAAATTGAAATCACCATCGAGCACTTACCTTCTTGGGTTCACCAAAAATCCACGAGATCGTACCACAATGGTGTCCCTAGACACCACCCCACAGAACACAATTCGGAAGCATCCCCACATTGGGTTTCCTTTGTTCAGAGTACTCTACAATGTGTCATCCTTGGATCCCATCAGTATCAAAAGTGTCCATCTCCTCCAAGTATTTCCCATCTGCAGCGACATTCCTGGTATTACAGCTATGATGCCATTCCTTTAAGTTTCATTTGCTTCCAGGTCAAGCCCTGCTGTCACACTCTGAACAAAGGAAGTTTGTGTCTCCCACTCCCCCCCTACCCCTATTCAATTTTTCCTTCCCTCCCCCCCCACAATTCAATGATTCAGTCCCCAGATTGCTTCACATCTTTCAGTTATCCCTCACGCTCCTGGCCAAGGAAACATCATTGCCTTGTTTAGGGTCAAGTCTCCCTCTGTCGACGCCAACACATATATTCTAGAGGATAGACCCAGAGGTCCCTGTACCTTGGTTTCATTGACATCATTGATGAGTTCCTTGGACCACTTGAGAGGAGTCCTTAGTGCCTCTTGGGATTTTTGTTTCTCATGTGCTCGACTTCAACTCCATCATCACACTGTTGAGATTCGTATAGGGTTTGTTCCACATAGTACTTGGTTGAAGACCCTGGATGTCACCCGACTCTAGGACATTGGTGGAGTCCAATTATGGGACCTAAACAAGTTATGTCCCTTGTGATTTTTGGGTTGTGTTGGAGACAATGTCCATAAGCCCCAACAGTGCTTCGATATACCTTTATGATTGATGCAGCATACTTGTACCACATACTCCCAATTAGCGAGTCCATACAGATATATACCATTCCAGATCCAGCAGACCGTCAATCATGAAGATATAAAATTCCATGAGAATGCCATGGGTCCAATGTACCAGATCAGTTTTGTATTCAGCCTCACATGAGAGGCAATTAGCATTGTAACAACACTTGTATATGATCGGCTCTTGTATTTTAGAGAATAGATCAAATTATTCTTTTGACATTGTCACGAGCATGAGAATGCCCGCCTCATCCATATACATGTCACACATTTATTGGATCTCACCCATTGATGGGAACCAAATTAATACAAAAACAAAATCTACCATGCCCCAACCTTGGAAGCACCACCTCTCGACAGCAAATCCTATGATGTTCGTCAGCCATACGTTGAGCTCCTGCCCTCACACATCAGGGGGCAATCTGTTAACCCAAAAATTCCCCACACAGCTCGCAATGGCCTACACCACCTAAGGACACCATCTCACAACACTCATTTCACTTCATAAGACCTTCCATGACCTTCCACTTGACCCCCACACCTCCAAAAGAGCCCAATGATGAAGAAAAGGGTTAAAAATGACAAAAACGAGCCCAAAATAGACCCCCAGGAGCTAAATCCCTCAAAAAGGGGCTAAAGTTAGGGCGAGAGGGGATAAAGGCCTAAACAAGGGGCTAAAGACCTGACCAAGGGCTTAAAACCCTAAAATCCCTTGGAAAAAATATATAAGGAGGGTGGGGGGTCACTCTCAGAACACTCCTCATTTGCATATT
Source organism: Pseudotsuga menziesii (assembly GCA_001517045.1). Taxonomy (NCBI): domain Eukaryota; kingdom Viridiplantae; phylum Streptophyta; class Pinopsida; order Pinales; family Pinaceae; genus Pseudotsuga; species Pseudotsuga menziesii. Next base: position 180,831 of record LPNX010109786.1, on the reverse strand, counting down.
GTTATGCTTCCTGTGGATGCTTTGAGACCTCTTGCTCTTAAAGCACCCACTCTCCCTCTCCTCCATCTCCATTTCTCCAAGCCATTGCTTCCCAACCAAGAGAGAGGTGCTCCCAAGAGCTAGGGCATGGTGCCCCATTTGCACCTAAGTGAGGTATAATCTCATTTCTATTTATGTTCATTTTCTTATTTTGCTTCTAACTCATATTGTCATTTGCAGGTTTTTCCATTAACAATTGTTTGCAGGTTTTCTCCATGATAGTGTAGATTTCTTTTGTAGGTTTTGGAGGTGGAACCCTAACCAACTATGTGTAGAGGGGTTCAACAAAGCTTCGGCATCTCCTCTCTTTTATTTTCCTGTCATTAGCTAGTAGATTCAGTTTACTATTGTAGCCATTTTCTTAGAGTAGCTTAGGTTTCATTTGCAGCTCTGTTCCAGCCATTTTTACTTCTGTTTTTTACTGTTTTCTAAGGGTAGAAACCTACCCTTGTGCCCTATAGGCACAAGGGAGCCATTTTTACCCCTGTAGTGAGGAGAAATTCTCACTATAGGGCTAAGCCTTCAGACATGACATGGGATAAAACCTTTCCTGGATATGCAAAATTGTTTCAAGAAGTAGGCTGGTTTGAATATTTTGAAAAAATTGAGGGTTATCATTCAGAAATTTCTTATGGATTCACTCAAGGATTAGAGAAAGACACAGTCATTTTCATACCCTAAAAAGTTAATTAACTAGAGATTTGATAGTAAAAGTTACAAGCATAGCTGATGAGAGTGATTTTTGGTTCAAGAATGTGCCTTTCTTTTTAATTTAGATAATTCCTTGTTTCCTAATGTTGTAGTAGATAAGGGTAAGGGGGTTTATATACAAAAGTTTAATCCTAAATGTAAAGAGCCAATTAATATTTTGCAGAATTATATAACATGTGAGGGAAGATATGCCTCTGTTTTTAAATATCACGTTAGGTTTCTACAACACTTAAGACATGAGTCAAAGATGAATCTCCTCCTTTTCTTCTTGAAAAGCTTGCAGAAGATGTCAAGCAAGGTAAGGGAGCATCAGGATAACACCAAGTAGTCCATTTTCCATCATGGATTGATAAAATTGATTATCAGTACTATGCTCCAGAAGAAAGGAAAGACTTAGGTCGACAGCAAAAGAATACTAGTGAAGATGATCAATTGAAATTTCAAGTGTAGAATTTAGAAGATGTAGCAGAAATCAATGAAAATGACATAGCAAATACCTTTTATGAAGATATGAACTAGGAAGAAGGTAAATGTGTTTTAGAACAAGAACAGACTCCTAAATATGTACATGAAGAAATAAGGGAAATCGCATTGCTTGATAAATTGAGTGTTGATAATACACGCAGCTCAAAAGAAGGGTTTCAAGAAAAGATGGTCATGAAAAGAGTTAAAAGAGAAGCTGTTCATATTGCAACTATAAAACATCAAGGTACATATTTATGGGAGAAGTAGGAGTAGGCTGTAGACCTAAAAACTAGACCTATGAACAAGTTGAGGTTAAACATGAAAAAAAAATTAAATCCCAAACTAGCTCAAGAAAAAATTACAATATGAGAAGATTCCTCTTCTCAAGAGGATTTTGACGAGGATGAAAGTTTGAATGCTAAATAACTCAAGAGTAAGAAACATGTTTCTTTAATTGTTAATTCATCTCCAATAAAAAAATAAAGTTCCATAACACCTAGAATATATTGGAAAAGAGGAAAGTCTTATCCCTCAGCAAGTTTATACTAGGAAATATGATTCAGTGATATTAGAATCATGTACAGGGAAAGGGGAAATTGTAGAGCCATCAATCTAGTGCAATTTTGAAGGTGTTAAATATCCAGGTGTTCCTATAGTGACAGAGGTTTTCAAGTATAAAGAGGATGATGAGGAAATTTTTAGGAAGTTGAATGTCCCTTCGTTATCAGATGGGAATTTTTCATTCCAAGAAGGGAAATGTATAGATTCTAAGAATGAAAATCTTCCAAAAAGTGTCAAGCAATACAAATACCAAATATACTTTCTGCATGAAACAAATGAAGGATTACTAATGGAAAATTGAATATTACGAGAATATCTTGAGGAAACTAATAGCCATTCTCAAGTTTTGATTATGGTTTCGAAGGAAGCATTGAAGAGGAAAAGGCAGACACAAAACCTATGTGCAGAAATGAAGCAAACTATCCAAGAAGTAACTAAGCAAAATCAAGAATCGTCAAGGAGAGTTGAAGACCTAGAAACTAAGTAGGAGAGAACCAGAAGAAAAACTCAAGATTTAGAGGGAATAGCACTTTGGCTGAGGCTTCCAAAGATCTTTAAAAGTTCATTGATGACAGGTGTCTTTAGTTAACTTTTGTTAAAAGATAATAGTTTGTTTCGGAAAAGATTTACTTTACTAGTTGTTTCGATTGTCTGACCTAGAAGGTAGTTAATTAGTTTAGTAACTATTTTTTGGATGTAACTAAGATGAAAGGAATTAATCAGAATGAGGAATGGTTCAAATTTTTGTACAAGGGGAGGCTTCCAAGCTACTGTATATAGAGCTAAGTTCAGAAAATCTTATGGATTCTATCTGCTGGTTTCAAACTATAATCCTATTTTATTCTATCTTTTGGTTTCATTTATGATTGGTGTAGTCAATCAGTTGGAAAATTCATTTCTTGTTTGATCTTATTATTCATGGAATGATTGTGAACTGTGGGTGAAACTTAGTATTGTGTTTATGTTGTTTCTAGTTTATATTTCATATATTATACATCTCATCCCTTCACTATTACATGATTTAGTCTTTGTCTTAGCCTGGTGAGATTTTACCCTCTTGTTAACAAACTATAAAACCAAAACCCTAAAAACCTATTTTACTTAGTTTTATTTTATGAGATTGTGTTGGCTTATTCTTTAGTAGTATGAGAAACATTTCTGGCACTAACATCTTCGGCGTCATTTCTGGGGACAAAGTTGAAGCATACTTTCCCTTGGTTATTCATCATTCAACTGGTTTTGAGAGGTGGACAAAACCAGCAAATCATTAAGACTACATTTCAGCAAAAAGTTCATAGTGGCTACTAAGGGAGTTGGAACAAGAGGTAGACCAACTTCACCATTACAGTTGGGTGTCTTAGACCCAAAGAAAATTCTAAAAGAAGCTAAGAAAATTAAGAAGTCACAATCATCTGTGGCTTTATGTAGCCCTAATCAAATTGACCTATTGTCACCCTTTTCACTTGCAAAGGAATAAAAACAAGTTTCATCATGGTTAACACCTATAATAACTATTAGCAGTTTTCAAATCTTTACTGATCCTCAATCTTTCAAAAAATCAAAAACCCTATCTCTTGGAAAAATTCCTTTGTTTCAATTCAAAACCAGTAAAATCCTTTTCCAGCCAAGTACTAGTCTAGTAAATAAGTGTTTTCCTGCAGCAAATCCTAGTAGTTTCATAATGGTAGCTTAGCAACCGCCATTAGGTATGTTGGATAGGATGGTGGTAGCTAGGTGTGCTCCACTACTCCTTCCTCATCCCTTAAATGCTCTAATTGGAGGAGGTTATCAAAAGTACTTACCTAGGTTCAATGGCCAAGGTGAGACAACAACTCATGAACACTGGGATGCATTTCTTAGTTATGCAGATAACCAAAACATTGAATCGAAATATGTATGGATGAGAATGTTTGTGCAAATCTTGGATGGGGAGGTTAGGAGGAGGTTCAAAGAGTTACCAGCAAACTCGATTAACTTGATAGAGGAACTTCAGGATGTTTTCATGAGGTAGTGGGGTGATACCAAGGATCACACATGCTATATCATAGAGTTTGGAGCCCTAAGGAGGAAAAATGATGAGACCATAGAATATTTTTCTAAGAGATTTAAAAAAAGATATGGTAGAATTCCTGCAGAAATTAAGACTTCCAAAACCTTAGCAAAACTCACCTATGCCAATGATTTTGATCATGAGTTTTCTTTACACCTGAGAGAAAGAAGACCACTTAGTCTATTAAACATGCAAAAAACAACATCAGAAGTAGAATCCAATAATATCCTAGATTCTAATAGACTAAAAGTAGATTCAGATCACCAAGCTTATGACATAAAAGGTAAAAAATAAGCTTCTCCAGTAGTTTCAATAGCATAGTCAGCTGATAGTAAAATTGATGAAATGGAAAAATTAGTGAAAATTCTAACAACAAAGTTTAAAAAATTGGAATTGGAAAATAATTCCAATAGGTCTGCTCAAGAAGGGAACATAAACCCTAATAATACTAATCAGTTTAGAAGACAGTTTGGACCTCGGTTTATTTCCAGAGAGAGAAGGAATAATGGTATACAAAGAGAAAGAAGAGAAGCTGAAGATCAAAAGGTGCCACCGCCACTTCAAAAAAATGTCATTGATGAAGGAGAAGAAGAGGAAGATGGATATTTTGAAGATACAAATATTTTACGGGACTTGTTGACTGAGGGTTTTGTAAATGAGGAAGAGTTTTTAAATTCTGAATATTATGATGCAAATGTTTTTTAGATAGAAGATGATTTAAACTTGGAAGTAACAACTGATATATATTAGTTAGATCCTAAGAAGACATTAATGTTTATGTCAGGACCAAAACAGGTGGCTCAAAACACTAGAAAGAAGGCAGTTATTCCTCCTAAACAATCATCTAGTCCAGCATTAGAAAATAGACAGAATCAGGATAGTCCATAGAAGGCTATTGAAGTTGAGGAAGTGAATAAGAACATGCAGAATTTTAACTTCGAAAATGAATTGTGCAAAACTAAAATCCCAATTCCTTTTACTGAATTGATAAAAAATCCTTGTTATAAGAATTCAGTCTTAAAAATGATGGGTTCAACAGCTAGTAAAATACCCTCAAACACAGTAAATTTATAGGAGGAGCATCCTAAAATTTTTATTGCATCTTCTTTTCTAGAGAAAACTAAAAATGACGTGATTTTATCCCCACCTTTATACATCACATTGACCATTCATGATCAGATAATTCACAATTGCCTTTTCGATTCAAGTACATCTCACAATTTAATGCCAAAAGCAGTCATGGAAGCTTTGGGGTTAAGCATAGAAAAACCTTATCCTAAATTGTATGCTTTTGATTCTAGAGCTGTCAAGTGTTTGGGAGTAATAAAGGACATGGTGGTTAAATTAACACAACTACCAATGAAGAGTGTTATTATGGATGTGGTAGTGGTAGATATCGCACCTAAATTTGGAATGATTCTTTCTAGGTCTTGGGCTAAGAAAGTAGGGGGCACTTTACATATGGACTTATCATATGCAATGATCCCTATTTTTAGAGGTGAGAATAGGAGGTTGTATAGAGATTTTTAGTTTGCTTACATGGTTACTGATGACAGGAATCCAACGAATCATCAATTATATGTTGTTGAAAAGGACTTGCGCTCATGCATGTTGCATTTCAGTGATGATAATACTAGTGGCATATTGCATGTTGAAAAAGAAATACCGGTCAAGCATTCTGTAGAATAGAAAGATGAGTCGTGGAAAATGTATTTTGATGGATCCTCATCCAAGGAGGGAGCATGAGCATGTATTTTGTTGATTTCTCCTGGTGGTGAATTAGTAAGTTTGATGTATAAATTGGAGTTTGTTACCACAAACAATACAACATAATATGAGGCATTGTTGTTGGGTTTAAATGCTGCAAAATACATGGGCATTCAACAAATATTAGTTTATGGCGACTCCGAGTTGGTTGTTCAGCAGGTGAGGAACAACTATCAAGTAAAGCAAGATTTGTTGAAAGTGTACAGGAATGAAGCCTGGGACATGATAGATAATTTATTTGTGGCATTCAATATTTCCTATATTCCTAGAGATGATAACCATACTGTTGATTCACTTTCTCTAGTAGCTACACATTTCAAGATTCCTAAGGAAAATCAGCTAAAGTATCCTATAGAAGTTAGGTACAGACCTTCAATGCCCAATAATATCAAGAAATGGAGGGTTTTTGAATATGATATAGATATTGAAAGGTTTTTAGAGCTAACTGGTGAGTTCTCTAATTCTTTAATTGATCAAGAGCAGGATGATGGGACTGAATATTATTAGTAATATGCAGAAAATGAAATTGCTGGTCATAAAATCATTGAGCTAAAAAGTAATTTTATTCCCAAGGGTTTGGTACCCCTTGAGAGGATTTTTTTAAAGGATGAAACCCCATTGAAACCAGATATGCAGTCTGTTAGAATAATCAACCCATAGTTACCTACCTTAGACATTAATTTTAATTATTGTTGTCTTATTACCTAGTTTCCTAGATTCCATTATATGCTAGTTGCCTTCTACAAGTCCTAGAAGTCAACACATGGTAAAAATGAGTCATGGAGCACTTGGTAAACATCCTAGAAACCCAATTTAGCATGTATTATTTATTCCATATCCTCCAAAGCGCATATCTACTTTTTCTGAAAATTTGCCTTGTTTTATTCTGATTTAAGACAAAGGAAAAGCTAGACTAGGTGTAGTTGACTTGTTTTTTTCCCACATCATCCTTCTTCATTTTCTCCAAATAAAAGCATGTATGAATTTTATTTCCATACCTCTTTAGCTTCCCCACTTTACTTATCAAATTCATGAGCATCTTCATAGATTTGGAAACTTCTTTACGCACCTATGGGGGATTTGACTAGATTTAGTAAGCCTACTTTTTGACTATTTCTAATGGACTCTTTATGCATTATATTCTCTCATGTATTGATATATTGAATCAGACTATTAATTCACAATGTTTTCTATTGTACACTTATTTAATACAGATCAGTGTTATGCTCCAATTTAAGTCTCCTTTGGTGTAAATTTTGTATGATTAATTAGCAATTTTGTGAGTGTAATTGTTCTATCTCTTGGGTTAAATTTCCACATGGTATCAAATTATTTTTAGATCAATTTATCTCCTTCCTTATTGCTATTTCAGGTTCGAAATATTGACTGGGAGTGCATTCTACTGACTGGAGGGCACAATTTCTGAGCTATGGACCAATCTCAGAAGATCATATTGACTCCATTTAATTTCTTTGAGTGGAAAGCTGATATGGATATATTGTTGAGAGAGAAAGGTATTTACATGTTGATAATGGCAACTGAGGTAGATCCCAATGTAGTTGTAGAGAAAATTAAATGGGACAACAGAAGGGATGAGGCATATGGTCTTTTGTGTCTGAGCATTTCAAGAGACCTCCTCTTCCATCTTGATGGATTGACATCACCGTATGATGTGTGGGAGAAGCTAGAAGATATTTTTGGAAAGACATATGAGATGAGAGGACATCAAATCAAGAATGAGCTGATATCCTTGAGTCTCAGTAGCTTCGAATCATTGCAACTCTACTTTTCCAAGTTTAAGGCCCTTGTTTTCTAGTTGAAACGGTGTGGGATCAAAAAGAAGGAAGATAAACTAGTTTTGGCCATAATCTCTAGTCTTGGTCTTGATTATTCAGTGTTTGTTTTGACCTTCCATGGCACCAAATTGACAGGTCAAGCCTAGAATATGCCTAAGCTTGTAGAGTTCATGGAATCCCTCACATAGGAGAAAGATAAGTTGGTGATGATGGGCACCATCAAACCTTCCAAAGACCAAGATTTGGTTGCTGGAGATTCAAAGGTGGATTCAAAAGGTAATAAAAAATCTAAAAAACCACCTGAGCAAAAGAGAGACAAGAACAAGTCTCAAGAGGAGCCCCAAGGTTCTAAGAAGAACTCCCATAAGAAGAAGAAAAAAGGAGAAATGAGCAAGTGCGTATACAATAGTAAGGGATATAATCATGAGATATCTTGTATGAAGAATCAAATTGACATGTTGACCCAACTCCTGGAGAAGAATAACATCTCCCTTCCTGATTTCTCAAGAAGAGGGCAGTGAGGATCGAATTTAGAGGACAGAGAGAGAGTACATGCCTTGGTTGATGGAACATCAAGCTCACCTAGCTTCATCATAGACTGTGGAGCTTCTAGACATATGGTTTTAACAAAAGATACAATCTCCTCTCTTGACATGTCGAAAGGTCACTGACAGTTTGGGGAAGGGAAGGATTGATCTTGACCATGGTAAGTTCAATAATGTGTTGTATGTTCCAGCTCCTACCTCTAATATCTTCTCAGTATATCAGATGACTCATACTAGGTCTCCAAAGGTCATATTCTCCCCTGATGATGTTGAAATCACTGAGATTTCAAATGGTAAAGTCATAGAAAAAGGTGTTGTAGATCACACTTCGAAGGTATACAAGTTTTCCCATTTTCTACCCTACTCAAACCCCTCCACTCTTCTGATTCATGCTAATGAAGAAAGCAAGCTTTGGCATGAAAAATTTGGCCATATTAACTACAATTATATTTCTTATTTGAGTGAAAAATATATGGTCATAGGGTTACCAAAGATCAAGTTTTCTAAGGGAGTCTGTCAAGGCTGTATTCTAGGAAAACACTCAGAGCACAAGTATGAGAAAGCTAGTCATGAGAGAACCTCTGCACCTCTTGAGATGATCCACAGTGACATTGCTGGTCCATTTCCTCATATGTACATTATCCAAGACAAATATTCACTGACCTTCATAGATGACTTTTCCAGGTATTGTTGAGCTTACTTCCTAAAGCATAAGTCTAAAGTTTTTGACCTTTTCAAAGTGTTTAGAGCCTTGGTTGAAAACCAGTCTAGAAGGAAAATAAAGATCCTCATATCTGAAAATGGTGGTGAGTATGTCAAGTCTAAGTTCATTCACTATTGTAAATATGTAGGTAGTCATATGCAGCATTCAATCCCTTACACACCACACCAAAATAGTGTTGTTGAGAGAAAGAACAGATCATTGAAGGAGATGGAAACCTGCATGATGGAGGCTAAGAATTTGCCACCAAATTTTTTGGATGAGGATATAAATTTGAATCCTAGATATAGAATAGGGTGCCTCATAAGCAACTTGATGGTATGAATCCTTTCGAATCTTGGAGTGGCCACAAGCCAGATGTGACCCATTTAAGGATTTTTGGCTCAAAGGCTTGGGCTAGAATTCCAACTGAAAAGAGGAAGGCTTTGCAGCTGCAAAGCCAAGAGTACTTATTTTTTGGGTATTCTGAATATTCAAAATGGTACAAGATAATAAACTTGAGCACTAACAAATATTTCATTGAAATAAGTGTTCAGTTCCAAGAAGAGCCTTTAGTAGCAGTTGAAGTTGGAGAGTCTTCTTCACCACCAGATCCATTGATTGTAAGTGGAGAGACTAATGAGTTTGCTGATTCTAATATTTATGATAATTATTATTTTATTGTAGATCCTAAGAGTCATACAAGACCAAACTGGGAAGCAAATACCATTCATGCAGCTGGGGAACTAGCTGAAAATCCTAGTGACACTACGAGGACTAGATCTCAATTTGAGAGTGCCCTTGTGTGAAAGATCCTCTATTTGATGAGAAGTTGTATCTGATGGTTGAATAAAATCCATATAAATATGAAGATTCATCAGATTATCCAAGATGGGAAACAACCATGAAAGAATAATTCAACTCGCTCCAGAAGAATAACACCTGGGAACTGGTTGGTCTTCCCCCAGGGAGGAAGCTAGCTCAACGTAAGTGGGTTTTCAAGACTATATTTGCTGCTGATTTTTCAACTTTGAAATATAAGACAATATTGGTATCCAAGGGAAACTCACAATTACATGGTATTGACTACAATGAAACCTTTGCACTAGTGGCAAAGATGGACTCCGTAAGGCTAGCTTTAGCCATTGCAGCTTCGAAGCAGTGGGAGGTACATCACATGGATGTGAAGTGTGATTTCCTAAATGGAGATGTCACTGAAGAGATTTACATGCAGAAACCTGAAGGGTTTGTTTTCTAATCCATCTCTAGTGTGCAGGTTAAAGAAATCATTGTATCGGCTCAAGCAAGCCCCCAGGGCTTGGTATGCCAAGATTGATGGATTTTTTCTATCACTGAGTTTTGTTTGATGCAAGTCTGATATTAATGTCTATTTGAATTTGATTCATATTTCTTTGATTATCATTTTCTTGTATGTGGATGACCTTCTTATTACATAAAGTTCAAAGAAAGAGATTGCCTCCTTGAAGGATGCAATGAACCATGCATTTTGTATTATAGATTTGGGATTGTTGAGCCAATTCTTGGGTCTTGAAATCACTCAATACCAAGAAGGAATCAAAGTACATCATTCCAAGTATGACATGGATTTGCTGAACAATTTCAACATGAAATATTGCAAGCCAATTAAGACTCTCTTCCTTTCAGGAGTTAAGCTTGAAGAAGAAGGTTATTGTCCTATGGTAAATAATACATTGTATAGGCAGTTGATTGGGTGTTTTCTTTATCTTACACACACTCGACCAGATATATATTATGTAGTTAGTGTGGCTTCAAGATACATGTATCAGCCTCATGAGATCCACTAGAGAGCAGCCAAAAGGATCCTAAACTTTGTTCAAGGAACAAGAACTCATGGGATCTTCTACAAACCAAAATCTAATCTTGATTTGATTGGGTTTACTGATAGTGATTGGGCAGGTTGCAAAACAGATTGAAATTATACATTAGGATATGTGTTCATTCTTGCAGAAGGACCAATTAGTTGGTCAAGAAAGAAGCAGAGTGCCATAGCACTCTCATCTACAGAAGCTGAGTATAGAGGAGTTGTAAATGCAAGAACTCAATGTTTGTGGTTGCAGGGTATACTTGGAGAATGTGGTTTCGAATTAGAGTTTTCAACTATTATCTACTGTGATAATTAGAGCACCATTCGAATCTGCAATAATCTAGTTCAAAAACAATGAACCAATCACATTGAGATCCATATGCGTTACATCAGACAACTTGTGCATGATGGCACCATTGATATACTCTTCTGTTCATCTTCAGAACAAGTAGCAGACATCTTCACCAAAGTTATTTGTGAGAAGATCTTCAGAAATATCAAATCACTATTGGGTATTTTTTATCATGCTGTGAAACATGATTGATGACAATATTTCCATTTTTTTTCCTGTCCATGTTTAAGGGATGATTTTCCCACTGGGTTTTTGCCTCTTTCCTTGGTTGTATGGACAAGCAGTATGTAAATGGTGACTAAGCCTTGTTGCTAGGCCCTATAGTTTTCTAATATTTACTCATAAATTCAGGCTTAATGGGGGTGTTAAAAAAATCAACCCATAGTTACCTACCTTAGACATTAATTTTAATTATTTTTGTCTTATTACCTAGTTTCCTAGATTCTATTCTATGCTAGTTGCCTTATACAAGTCCTAGAAGTCAACACATGCTAAAAATGAGTCATGGAGCACTTGGGAAACATTCTAAAAACCCAATTTATCATGTCTTCTTTATTCAAGATCCTCCAAAGTGCATATCTGATTTTTCTGAAAAGTTTCCTTGTTTTATTCTGATTTAAGGCAAAAGGAAAAGCTAGACTAGGTGTAGTTGACTTGTTTTTTTCCCACATAATCCTCCTTCCTTTTCTCCAAATAAATTCATGTATGAGTTTTCTTTCCATCCCTCTTTATCTTTCCCACTTGACTTAGAAAATTCATGAGCATCTTCATAGATTTGGAAACTGCTTTATGCACCTATGGGGGATTTGACTAGATTTAGTAAGCCTACTTTTTGACCATTTCGAATGGCATATGTATGCATTAGATTCTATCATGTAATAATATATTGCAGCATCCTATTACTTCACAAGGTTGGATATTGTACACTGTTGATGTATTTGTAACTTCAAAATGTATTCACTTGTATATCTTATGTCTTGTAACCCAATGTTTATTTCGGAAAATTTCTGTAATGTATTTGGGTCATGTCATGCTTCGATGTTCCTATCGGGAGATTTAATAATGTAAAAAATTTAATGTCAAGTCATTGTGGGTAACTATCCTATTGTTCAAGGGTTAAAGTCCCTGCAGTTCTGGGGCCCTAGGGTTATTAGACTCTCTTAGAGAAGTCATCCCTTGTGATTCATTGTCAAGTTGGGAATTAGTATAAATCAAGAGTGAGCCTATCCATTTAACACACACTCATTCACACTCAGTTTTAGTGCATAACTGAGGAAGAAGAAGTTGTTGGGGTTAGAGAGAAAGAGGCCACTGCAGTCAGGATATCATCTTACTATTTTTGGGGCTTTGCTATTGGTGTTGATTCTATCTCTGAGGAAGTTGTGAGGTTTTCTCCTTTATGGTTTTTCAAAGGAAAACCTTTTTGTTCATTGTATTATGTGTTGGATTGATGTGCTTGTTATTCTCTCAATTAAAGATCCTAGGTTAATGCTAGCTTAAATGATAAAAAACTAACACGGTATCAGAGCTAACCTGAGAAGAAGACACTATGTAGCTGTAGAAACTAGGGCTTCCTACGTTTTGGATTTCTCACCACATTTTTTCAGAAAAATAAGGTTGGGATGACTCTCCTCCTTAGGGCGCATATTTCTATCGAAGAAGAATCTGATTTTGAGCATTTTTTGTTTTTGACCCGACACTCCTACCGAAAATTAGGGATTTCCACAGAAGTGGAATTTTTGAGTGAGCCCAATTCTGGATTGATCTCCTCCTTGAAATCAAAGTTTAGAGATCAAGATAAAATATTTTTGTTGGACAAAACTTTGGGAAAGTCAAACCCTAATCTGCTCCTAAACTAGCACTGTGGAAATTCGGCTCCAGATTCAGATCTAACATCTTAACCTGGTAAGATCTAAATCTTTTGTATTTCCATTTGAGGTTCTCAGTTAATATGTCTCATCATACCAAGCTTGATGAAGAGATTGAGGGGGTTGATAACTTTTGAGCCTATAAGTATAGGATCTCCTTGGTCTTGGAAGAAAATGAGTTGGACTCCTACATCAATGAGGAAATTCCAGTTCTAGAGGGAGATGAGGCTAAGGCCTTACACAAGAAGAAGTTGGTTATAGCTAAGAGGATTATTGCTGATTCAATCAAGGATCACCTCATACCATAGGTGTCCTCCCTAGTGACACCTAAAGCTATGTTTGATGCCCTAACCAAGCTATTTGAAGGAAACAACATAAATTGGAAGATGACCTTGAGGAACCAGTAGAAGAATGTGAAGATCCAGAATGCGGAGACCATACACTCATACTTCACAAGGGTATCCTAGATCAAAGAATAGCTGGAAGCAGTAGATGAAGAAGTGGAGAATGTAGAGATTGTGATGACCACCTTGAAGGGTCTTCCTAGGACATGGGACTCATTCATTAAGGGATCTGTGCCAGAAAGAAGTTAGTCAAGTTCAGCAGACTATGGGATGAATGCTCTAAAGAAGAAGCTCAGATAGCAGCTTGAGAAGAAAAGATGGGAAGTGAAGATCGAGCTCTCATGGTACAATCCAAGAAAACCATATCCAACCACCACAGAGATAAGCACTCTCACCAAAGGAGTAAATTTAGAAATCCTAGAGATATGTCTAAGTACATTTGCTATACATGTGATGAAAGGGGGACACTTTGCTAGAGATTGTCCTAGAAACAAAATTAACTCTCACAAGAAAAAGGGAAACAAGAGAAGACATCATGCTCATGCTTCATAGGATGATGAACCTTCCACAAAGAGAACCAGACATGACAGTGATGATTCTTCAAGTGGTGATGATTCTTCAAGTGATGAAAAATATGTTCTGATTTCCGCTCTCATGGGAATTATCACACATGGCAGCAAAGATCGGCTTATAGACAGTGGTGCTTCCAAACATATAACAAGATTCAAGGAATCCTTTGTGAAACTGTTTGAACGTGAATCACCTCATAAGGTGAACCTTGGAGATTACTACTAGTATCTAATAAAAGGTAGTGGTGAATCCTCATACAAGCTAGACTCTAGAAAGTCTATCAAGATGAAAGATGTATTGTTTGTACCTGGTCTAAAGAAGAACCTCCTCTCCATATATGCATTGGATGCAAAAGGAATGAGGGTTTCATTTGTAGATGGTCAAGTGCTCATGTGGCCAAAGGGAAAGTTTTTTGATGATGCAGTAGTGATTGGGGAACAAAAAGGAGGAATATAAAATTGAAGGGCCAACCAGAACAAGCTTTGGTTCATGACTCAGTAGAAGCAAATGAGATTTGGCATATAAGGCTTGCACATGTGCATTACAGAGCACTACCACTTGCAAGAAAAACTATTGAAGGTCTCCCAGAAATGCAGACAAAACATGAAGGTGTATGAAAAGGATGTGCGAAAGGGAAGAACACAAAGAAGACATTTCCAAGTAGCGAGAGAAAGGAAAAAGGAGTCTTGGAAATCATCCACTACGATGTATGCGGTCCAATTTCATCTAGTTCACTAAGAGGGTATGTATACTATGTTTCTTTTATTAATGATTTTTCTAGAAAGACATGGATATACTTTATGAAGAACAAAGATGAAGTATTCAGCAAGTTCAAGGAATTCAAAGCCTTGATCAAGAACCACACATAAAAGAATATCAAGACATTTCGATCAGATAAAGGCAGAGAATTCACATCAAATGAATTCAAAGATCTATGCAAAGACTCGGGGATTAAGAGAGAGTTATCCACTCCATATAATTCACAACATAATGTGATTGTAGAAAAAAAAAAGAGAATGATCATGGAATAAGAAAGGGTCATGATTCATGATCAAGATCTTCCCATGCATCTATGGGAAAAAGCTACCAGAACAATGGTATATGTACAGAACTGTACTCCACATAGAGTACTCGAGAACAAGACACCTGAAGAAGTATTCTCCTACAAGAAACCAGAAGTCATCCATATTAGAATATTGGATGTCCTGTATACATACGCATTCCGAGAGAAAAGAGGACGTAGTTAGATCCTTCAGGAAAGAAGGCTATATTTGTGGGATACTCTAAAAGCTTGAAGGATTACAAAATATACTTCCCAGGATTCAAGAAGATTGATATTAGTAGATATGTAACATTTGACACTACATCAAATCCAGGAAGAGACTGGCTGAAGAACCTGAAGAAACATAAGCACCCAAAATTCATGATACCACCATGATCGAAGAGATTCAAGAAGAGGATCGAGAATTAGAAGAACCTCAAGAACCTGTGGATCCACCTTGGGAGAAGAATCCTAAGAAGAGGAAAACTACTTGGGTAGGTGAAATTATCCAAGGTGCAGAAAGATATGGAGCTTCGAAAGAAACAAAGAGAGGAAGGAAGAGAGGTAGGTCTTTCTCCAGTTATGTAACCTTGCTATGTGACATTATTAATAAAGAACCTTCCAACTATGAAGAAGCAGCAGAAAGGAAAGAATGGAAGGATGCTAGAGTATCAATCAATCATGAAGAATGATGTTTGGGATGTTTCCCCAATACCGGAATGGAATTCCATTGTAACTTCCAAATGGATCTACAAGATCAAGCATGCTGTAGATGGTAGCATAGAGAATTATAAAGAAATATTCGTGGCTCATGGTTTCTCCCAGAAAGAAGGAATAGATTATGAAGAAACTTTTACACTTGTATCCAGATACACTTGCATCAGATCAGTACTTTCTCTGGTTATAGTGATGAAATGGAAGATACACCAGATGGATGTCAAGACTGCTTTCTTGAATGGTGTAGTAGAAGAGGAAATGTATGTGTAGCAGCCACTCGGTTTTGAGACACATGGCAAGGAGTCTCATGTGTGTAGATTTAAGAAGTCCCTGTACAGTTTGAAACAGGAATCCATGACATGGTACGAAAGAATTGATGGCTTTCTATATAGTTTGGGCTTTACCAAAAGTAACACAGATTCCAACCTTTACTACAAGGTTGAAAAAGGTAACCTAGTGATACTCCTACTGTATGTGGATGATCTGTTTGTAATAGGTATGGATGTGTTGATTGCTGATATGAAGAGGAAGCTTGCTAAACAAGTCATGTCAATTCATAGTGGGTAACCCTCCGATTGTGTAAAGGTTAAAGTCCATGCAGTTTTGGGGTACTAGGGTTATTAGATGCTCCAAGTAGAGGTCGGTCCTAGTAGGGTTTTAGTCATGTCAGGATTAGTATAAATAGAGAGATGGGGTCTCTATTTAGTACACATCACTCACACACTCAAGTGTATCACATAGTTGAGGAAGGAGAAGACACTGGGGCTAGACAAGAAGAAGATTACTGTTGTTGGGAGTGCATCTTACTGTTTTGGGGTTTTACATCTTGTGTTGATTCTATCTCTAAGGAAGTTGTGGGGTTTTCTCCATTTATGGTTTCCCCAATGAAAAAAACTGTGTTCATTGTCTCTTGTGTTTGATTTTTGTACTTTTTATTCTCTCAGTAAAGATCCTAACAAAATGCTATCTTAACTGTTGAAAAAGTAACATGGTATCAAAGCTAACCTGAGAAGAAGACACTGTGTAGCTGTGGGAACTAGGGGTTCCTAGTTTGTGGATCTTCCTCCATATATTTTCAACAAAAGTAGGGTGGAATAACTCTCCTCCTTAGGGCACATCTTTCTATTGAAGCAGAATCCAATTCTGAGGTTTTTCAATTTTGGACCTGTCACTCCTGTCGAAAATTAGGGCTTTTCACAAAAGAGGAAATTTTCAGTGAGCCCAGGCGTGGATTGATCTCCTCCCAAAAATCAAATTTAGGGAAAAATTTCAAGGCATTTGGGTGGACAGAAGTCTAGAAAAGAAAAACGCTAATTTGCTCCTCAACCAACTCTGCAGGATTTCAGCTCAAGTTTCAAAACCGACATCTTGAACCTGGTAAGATATAAAATCTTTTGTATTTCCATTTTAGGTTCTCAGTTAAGATGTCTTATCATACCAAGCTTGATGAAAAGCTTGAGGGAGCTGATAACTTCTGAGCCTAGAAGTATAGGATCTCCCTAGTCCTGGAAGAAAATGAGTTAGACTCCTACATCCATGAGGAGCTTCCAGTTCCAGAGGGAGATGAGGCAAAGGCCTTACAAAAGAAGAAGATGGTTATGGAAAAGAGGATCATTGCTGATTCTATAAAGGATCACCTTATGCCACAAGTGTCCTCTCTCAAGACACCCAAAGCTATGTTTGATGCCCTAACCAAATTGTTTGAAGGGATGAACATAAACTGGAAGATGACCCTGAGAAACCAATTGAGGAATGTGAAGATTCATAATGCAGAAACAATATAGTGTTACTTCATAAGAGTTTCTCAAATCAAAGAGAAACTAGAAGTAGTTGATGAAGAAGTGGAAAATACAGAGATTGTGATGACTACCTTGAATGGCCTTCCTAGGTCATGGGATTCTTTCATCCAAGGAATCTGTGCTAGAAATAAGTTAGTCAAGTTCAGTAGACTATGGGAAGATTTCTCTCAAGAAGAAGCTTGAATAGAAGCTCGAGAAGAGAATATGGGAAGTGAAGACCAAGCTCTCATGGTACACTCCAAGTCTCACTCCAAGTCAAACAAAAGAATACCTAATAGCTACATAAGTAAGCACTCTCACAAAGATAACACTAGAAAAGATATATCTAGGATCATATGGTATACATGTGATAAAGTAGGACACTATGCAAGGAATTGTCCTAAGAAATAGAAGATAATGAAGAGGAGCAACAAAAGAAGACATCATGCTCATGCCGCAGAGGATGATGAACCATCCAGGAAGAGATATAGCTATGAAAGTGAAGATTCTTCAAGCGAGGATGAATATGTTCTGATCTCCACTCTCTGTGGAAATTGAACCCAGTGATAGATTAATTTTACTCACAATAATTAACAATTGATCATGCAAAATCACTCACAAAAGAGACTGAAATTGGAGCTGAACACTAAACTGTATTAAATCAGTGTACAATAGCCAACCTTGTAACATAATAGGTTGCTTAATAAATAACATACATCGGGGATTCGAATGCATGAGGAGCAATTCGAATCTAGCATAAAGCAGGCTTACTAAAAATAAGCAAATCCCCCATAGGTGTAAAAAGTTGATCCCAAATCTGTCATGGAGCTCACGAATTAGCAAAATGGATTAGGCAAGATAAAGAGTGGCGGAATGGCATAGCATACATTCTTTTCCATGGAGAAAAGAGTGGAGGATGAAGAGGACAAAAAACTAGTTCACCTCACCTAGTCTAGCTTTTCTATTTGCCTTAAAACACTGAAAAAGCAGGGAATAAAGCAGGAAAAGCAGAAGGGCACCTAGGAGGCTAGGAATAAAGTAGATTTGATTCCTTGGGATTTTCCATGTGCTACATGAGTCAAATAAGGCAAGTTTTACCACTACGGATAGGTAATAGACAACTTGCACAAGGTGGGACACATGAACTAGGCTAATAAGACAGAAATAATTAAATTAATGTCTAAATGGGTAAACTATGGGTTGATTATTCTAACACCCCCCCTTAATCCTGACTTATGAATAATATATCAGAAAATTATAGGGCCTAGCAACAAGGCTTAGTCACCCTTTACATACTGTATGTCCATTTAAAACAAGGAAAGAGGCAAAACCAACTTGGGAAAATCCTCCCTTAAACATGGACTGTAAAACAAAATTGTAGAATATTGTCTTCACTCATGCTTCATAGCATGATCAGCAATCCCCAGCAGTGATTTGATATTGGTGAAGGTCTTCTCACAAAATTATTTGGTGAAGATATCAGCTACTTGTTTTGAAGATGAACAGAAGAGTAGGTGAATGGTGCCATCATGCACAAATTCTCTGATGTAGTGCATATGGATCTCAATGTGTCTGGTTCTCTGCTTCTGAAATGGATCTTTGCAGATTCGAATGGTACTCTGGTTATCACAATAGATGGTATTTGAGTACTCTGGTTCGAAGCCACACTCTCCAAGTAAACCCTGCAACCATAAACATTGAGTTGCTACATTAACAACTCCTATGTACTCTGCTTCTGTAGATGAGAGTGCAATGGCACTCTGTTTCTTGCTTGACCAGCTGATTGGCCCTTCTGCAAGCATGAACACATATCCTAATGTGGAATTTCTATCTGTTCTATCACCTTCCCAATCACTGTCATTAAATCCAATCAAATCAAGATTAGATTTTGCTTTATAGAAGATCCCATGTGTCCTTGTTCCCTGAACAAAGTTAAGGATCCTTTTGGCTTCTTTCCAATGGATCTCTTGAGGCTGATCCATGAATCTAGAAGACACACTTACTGCATAACAAATATCAGTTCTAGTATGTGTCAGATACAACAAACATCCAATCAATTGCCTATACAGTGTATTGTTTACCATAGGTGAAGAATCAGCTTCTTCCAGCTTCACTCCTGAAAGGAAAGGAGTTTTGCTTGCTTTGAAATCCTTCATTCTGAATTTTTTCAGCAAGTCCAAGGCATATTTGGACTGGTGCACCTTGATTCCAGCTTTGGTTTGAGCAATGTCAAGCCCCAAAAATTGACTTAAGAGCCCCAAATCTGTCATTGAGAAGGCTTGGTTCATAGCTCCTTTTAAGGAATCAATCTCAACCTTTGAGATTCCTGTAATGAGGAGGTCATCAACATATAACACAATGATAATTAATGAACTATTAACTAACTTCAAATAGACATTTGGATCCAATTTGCACCGAACAAAATTCAGTGATAGAAAGAAGCTATCGATCTTGGCATACCAAGCCCTGGGGGCTTGCTTTAGCCCATATAATGAATTTCTCAACCTGCACACAAGAGAAGGGTTAGTAGAAAAACCTTGAGGCTGCTGCATATATATCTCTTCAATGAGATCTCCATTCAGGAAGGCACATTTTACATCCATGTGATGTACCTCCCATTTCCTTGAGGATGCAATGGCTAAGGCTAGCCTGATGGAATCCATCTTTGCCACTGGGGAAAAAGTCTCATTGTAATCTATGCCATGAACCTATGAGTAGCCCTTGGCTACCAATATAGACTTTTACTTCAGTGGTGAACCATCAGCAGAAAATTTGGTCTTATAGATCCACTTACACTGTACTAGTTTTCTCCCTGGGGGAAGATCCACTAGCTGCCATGTGTTGCTCTTTTGGAGCGAGTTGAACTCCTCCTTCATGGCTGTTTGCCATATTGGATCTCCTACTACTTCTTCATATGTTTGAGGATCAGACTCCACCATCAAATAGAATTTTTCAGCAAACATAGGATCCTTCATGCACAGACCACTCTCAAATTGAGATCTAGTCCTCCTTGGGTCATTGGGATCCCTTGCTAGCTCTCCTGCTTCATGTAGTGTCTTGGATGCCCATTTTGTCCTTGTAGGGATGTTAGGGTATGCAATAAACTCATCTCCATCAGACAAATCAGAATCAGCATGTTCAACAAACTCTTTACTTACTTCTTGAGGTTCAGGTGGTGAAGAGGCTTCACCAACTTCCACTGCTATGAGGGGTTCTTCTTCAAATTGAACACACCTTTCGATGAAGGATTTATTTTTGCTCAAATTTATTAGTTTGTACCCTTTTGAATCTTTAGAGTATCCAACAAAAAGACACTCTTGGCTTTGGGGCTGGAAAGCCTTCCTCTTCTCTGTTGGGATTCTAGCCCAAGCCTTTGAGCCAAAAATCCTGAAATGGGTCACATCTGGCTTGTGCCCATTCCATGCTTCCAAGGGAGTCATGCCATCAATCTGTTTGTGAGGCACCCTATTCTGAATATAGGCTGCACAGTTGATAGCTTCGGCCTAGTACTTTGGTGGAAAATTTTTGGCCTCCATCATGCATGTTGCCATCTCCTTCTGTGATCTGTTCTTCCTCTCAGTAACACCATTTTGCTGTGGTGTGTAAGGGATAGAATGTTGCATCTGAATACCTGCATCTGCACAATAATTAATAAACTCAGACTTGACATACTCACCACCATTGTTAGATCTGAGGGCCTTGAGTTTCCTTCCAGACTGGTTTTCAACCAAAGCCTTAAAGACTTTGAATAGGCCAAAAACTTCAGACTTGTGTTTCAGGAAGTGAACCCAGCAATACCTGGAAAAGTCATCAATGAAGGTCAATGCATATTTGGTGTGACTCATGGACATATGAGGGAATGGGCTAGCAACATCATTGTGGATCAGCTCGAGGGGTGCAGAGGTTCTCTCATGACTAGCACTCTCAAATTTGTGCTCTGGGTGTTTTCCTAGGATACAACCTTGGCAGACTCCTTTGGAAAATTTTACCTTGGGAAACCCTATGACCATCCCTTTTTCACTAATATCAGAAAGATATTTGTAGTTTAGGTGGCCAAATATTTCATGCCAAATCTTGATTGCTTCATTAGCATGAATCAGAAGAGCAGAGGGGTTTGAGTAAGGTAGGAAGTGTGAGAACATGTATACCTTTTGAGCATGATTCGCAACTCCTTTTGCAATGACTCTACCAGTTGAGAACTCTGTGATCTCAACTTCATCAGGTGAGAATATGACTTTCTTAGGAGACCCAGTGTGGGTCATCTGGTACACTGATAGGAGGTTGGAGGCAAGACCAGGCACATACAGCACATTGCTGAACTGACCATGATCAAGATCTATCCTTCCTTTACCCAAACTTTCAGTGAGAGAGTCATCTACCAGTACTATAGATGGTCCTTTCGACTTTTCTAGTGAGGAGAAGGCCTCCTTAGTCGAAACCATGTGTCTTGAAGCTCCAGAATCAATGATAAAACTGGGTGAGCTTGATGTGCTAGCAACTAGAGCATGAACTCTCTCTCTGTCATCTGAACTTGATCCTCCTTCTCTCTTCTTTGAGCTTTCTAGAAGGGAGATGCCATTCTTTTCCAGGAGTTGGGTCAGCATATCTATTTGCTTCTTCATACAAGAGCTTTCGGTGTGATTGCCCTTATTGCAGTATGCGCACTTGCTCATTTCACCTTTGTTTTTCTTCTTCTGGTAGTTCTTCTTGGGACCTTGTGGATCCTCCGGAGACTATTTCTTGTCTCTCTTTTGCTTAGGTGGCTTTTTAGCTTTCTTTTTTCTTTTTCAATCCACCCTTGAATTTCTAGCAATCAAATCTTGATCTTTGGATGGTTTGATGGTGCCCATCATCACTAGCTTGTCCTGTTCTTGTGTGAGAGATTCCATGAAATATGCAAGGTTAGGCATCTTCCAGGTTCAAGCTGTCAGTTTTGTGGCATAGAAGGTCGAAACAAATACTAAATAGTCAGGGCCTAGCTTTGAGAGGATGTCCAGTACGAGCTTATCATATTTCTTTTCGATCCCACACTGTTTCAGCTGCAAAACTAGTGCTTTGAACTTGGAGAAATATAGCTATAGGGATTCAAATCTATTTAGACTCAGAGAAATCAGCTCATTTTTTATTTGATGTCCCCTCATCTCATCTGTATTTCCAAAAAGATCAGAAATATTCTCCCATACTTCATTCGGTGATGTCAATCCATCAACATGGAAAAGGAGGTCTTTGGAAATACTCAGACACAGGAGGCCATAAGCCTCATCCCTCTTGTTGTGCCATTTTATCTTCTCTGCAGCTGCATTGGGCTCTGCTTCTGTTTCCATAGTCACCCTGTAGAGGCCTTTCGCTCTCAACAGTATCTCCATCTCTGCTTTCCATTCAAATAAATTGAAGGGAGTCAAGATAGTTTTCTGTGATTGATCCATAGCTTAGAAAATCTGTCCCGGCTGTCAGTAGAAGGATCCTAGTCACTGATGTCGAACCTGCAAAACAATTTTGGAGGAGAGAAAAAAATATACAAGAGCTCTGATACCATGTGGAAATTGAACCCATTGATAGATTAATTTTACTCACAACAATTAACAATTGATCATGCAAAATCACTCACAAAAGAGACTGAAATTGGAGCTGAACACTAAACTGTATTAATTCAGTGTACAATAGACAAACCTGTAACATAATAGGTTTCTAAATAAATAACATACATTAGGGATTTTAATGCATGAGGATCAATTCGAATCTAGCATAAAGTAGGCTTACTAAAAATAAGCAAATCCCCCATAGGTGTAAAAAGTTGATCCCAAATCTTTCATGGAGCTCACGAATTAGAAAAATGGCTTAGGCAAGCTAAAGAGTGGTGGAATGGAAGCTCATACATGCTTTTGCATGGAGAAAAGAGTGGAGGATGAAGAGGACAAAATACTAGTTCACCTCACCTAGTCTAGCTTTTCTATTTGCCTTAAAACACTGAAAAAGCAGGGAATAAAGCAGAAAAAGCAGAAGGGAACCTAGGAGGCCAGGAATAAAGTAGATTTGATTCCTTGGGATTTCCCATGTGCTACATGAGTCAAATAAGGCAAGTTTGACCACTATGGATAGGTAATAGACAACTTGCACAAGGTGGGACACATGAAATAGGCTAATAAGACAAAAATAATTAAATTAATGTCTAAATGGGTAAACTATGGGTTGATTATTCTAACACTCTCACAGGTAAAATTACTCATGGAAGTGATGATTGGTTTATAGACAATGGGGCTTCCAAACATATGACTGTATTCAAGGAATCCTTTATGAGACTGTCAGAACATGAATCACCTCACAAGGTAAAGCTAGGAGATGACTACCAATATACAATAAAAGGTAGTGTGGAATCTTCCTATAAGTTAGACTCTAGAAAATCTCTAACAATGAAAGAATTATTGTTTGTGCCAGGACTGAAGAAGAACCTTCTCTCCATATCAGCATTAGATGTAAAAGGAATGCGGGTTGAATTCATAGATGGTCAAGTCATCATGTGGCCAAAAGGAAATACTATCGATGATGCGGTAGTGATTGGAGAATAAGAAGGAGGATTCTACAAATTGAAGGGCCATCTAGAACAAGACTTGGTCCATGAAATAGTAGAGCCAAGTGAACTTTGGCATAGAAGGCTTGCACATGTGCATTACAGAGCACTACCTATTGCAAGCAAAGCTGTCAAAGGTCTTCCAGAAATCCAAGCAAAACATGATGGGGTCTGCGAAGGATGTCTGAAAGGAAAGAATACAAAGAAGACATTTCCAAGTAGTGAAACCAAAGCAAAAGGAATCTTGGAAATCATCCTTTCCGATGTATGTGGTCCTATGTCATCAAACTCACTAAGTGGGTATGCATAGGATGTTTCTTTTATTGATGAATTTTATAGGAAGACATGGGTTTGCTTCATGAAGAACAAATATGAAGTATTCAACAAGTTCAAGGAATTCAAAGCCTTGATCGAAAACCATACTGAAAAGAAGATCAATGCCCTTCGATTAGACAATGGTAGAGAATTCACTTCAAATAAATTCAAATAGCTATGCAAAGAATCGGGATTAAGAGGGAGTTGTCCACTCCTTATAATCCACAACAAAATGGGATTGCAGAACAGAAGAACAGAACTATCATCGAAGCTGCAAAAGCAATGCTTCATGATCAAGACCTTCCTATGCATCTTTGTGTGGAATCTACTAGAATAGCAGTGTATGTACAGAACCATACTCCACATAGAGTACTTGAGAACAAGACTCCTAAAGAAGTCTTCTCCAGCAAGAAACTAGAAGTCATCCATCTCAAAATATTCGGCTGTCCTATATACATCTACATTCCAAAAGAGAAGAGGACTAAATTAGATCCTTCAGGAAAGAAGGGTATATTTGTGGGATACTCTGAAAGCTCGAAGGCCTACATAATATTTTTTCCAAGGATACAAGAAGATTGACATCAGCAAAGACGTGACATTTGATGAAGACACGACTTACAACAAATACAGAAAGAGACCTGTTAATGAACCTGAAGTAGCAGAAGCACCTAGAATTTAGGATATAACCATGAATGAAGAGATTCAGGAAGAAGATTGAGAATTTGAAGAACGACAAATACCTGTAGATCCACCTCTAGAGAAGAATCCTCATAAGAGGAAACCTACTTGGGTATGAGAAATTATCTAAGGTGCAGAAAGATATGGGGCTCCAGAAGAGAATCACAGAGAAAGAGAGAGGACCAGATCCTATTCCAAGTATGTAGCTTTACTATGTGATTTCATTGATAAATAACCTTCCAGTTATGAATAAGCGGTAGAACGGAAAGAATGGAAGGATGCTATGATCAAAGAATACCAATCGATCATGAAGAATGATGTTTGAGATGTTGTCGCAAGACTAGAAGGGAAGTCAGTTGTAACTTCCAAATGGATCTACAAGATCAAACATGTTGCAGACGGTAGAATTAAAAAATACAAGGCAAGATTTGTAGCTCAGGGTTTCTCTCAGAAAGAGGGAATAGACTATGAAGAAACCTTTGTGCCTGTAGCCATATACACTTCCATCAGATTAGTACTTTCTCTAGCTGCAATGATGAAATGGAAGATACACCATATGGATGTCAAGACTTCCTTCTTGAATGGTGTGGTGGAAGAGGAAGTGTATGTAGAACAGCCACTTGGTTTTGAGACACATGACAGGGAGTCTCATGTATGTAGATTGAAGAAAGCCTTGTACGGTTTGAAATAGGAACCCAGGACATGGTATGGCAGAATTGACAGCTTTCTATCCAGTTTGGGCTTTACCAAGAGTAAAGTAGATTACAACCTTTACTACAAGGTTGAAGATGGCAACCAAGTGATGCTTCTACTATATGTAGATGATCTATTTGTGAAAGGTATGGATGGGTTGATTGTTGATACGAAGAGAAATCTTGCTTCCGAGTTCGAGATGAAGGACTTGGGTATGATGCATTATTTTCTAGGTATGGAGGTGTGGTAGAGTGCGGATGGAATATTCCTTGGACAAGGGAAGTATGCAGTAGAGATCCTGAACAAGTTTGGGATGATCGATTGCAAGACTATGTCCACACCTATGGCATCGAACCTGAAGCTATTTAGTGATGCTTCGTCAGAATCGGTTGATGCTATGATGTTTTGTCAGATGATGTACCTGACGAAGACGAGACCAGACATTTGCTTTGTTGTGAACACCTTGAGCCAGTTCTTGATAGATCTGAGAAGTGTTCACTTGATTGCTGCAAAGGATATTCTGAGGTACCTAAGGGGTATAGTTGATTATGGGCTCAAGTACGATGTGAATCAGAAGATTAACCTGGAGGGTTATGTTGATTCAGATTGGGAAAGCAGTGCCATCGATAGGAAGAGCACTTCAGTGTGTTGCTTTAGTATGTGATTAGGTGTGATCTCTTTGTTTAGTAGGAAGCAATCATGTGTGGCACTGAGTATAGTTGAAGCAGAGTATGTCGCAGCCTATTCAGCTAGTTGTGAGGTAGTATGGCTGAGGAAGCTACCGTCTGATTTATTTGATCTCCAAATGGATGCTACTTGTATACATTGTGATAACCAGAGTTGAGTGAAGTTGTCAGAGAATCCAGTGTTCCATGACAAGTCGAAGCACATCGAGATCAGGTATCACTATATCAAGGATATGGTGCAGAGAGGAGCAGTGAAGCTCCAGTATGTTGCAACGGAGGAATAGATAGCTGATGTGTTCAGGAATCCATTGGCCAAAGTGAAGTTTGAGTACTTCAGGGAGAATCTTGGTGTTCTCTAGATCGAGGTTTCCTCCAAGGGAAAGTGATGAGTCCCAAATCCATTCTAACGAGCAGGTCAGATGTAAGGGTTGAGCCATTCTATCATGGTGAGAAGATTCAGTTCCTTCCATGTCAGATATGAGTGCTAGACATTCTGTCGAGTAGGATAGATGTAAGGCCAACTGCCACTCTCTAGGAGAGTGGAGGCACCTGGTTTGTTACTAGGTAACTCAGTCTAGGACTGGGGCCCTTTCTGATGAGGGTGGAGGATTCAGTTCCTTCCAAGTCAGATGTGAGTGCAGGCCATTCTGGTAAGGGTGTAGGAATTGTTTCCTACCAGGTCAGATTTAAGGGAAACTACCATTCTTTGGGATAATGGAGGCACCTGGTTCGTTACCAAGTAGCTCAGTTTGGGACTGGGGTCCTTTCTGGCAAGGGTGGAGGATTCATCTACTTCTAGGTCGGATGTGAGTGCAAGCCTTTTTGGTAAGGGTGGAGGACTTGTTTTCTTCCAATTCAGATATAAGTGATGAATCCTTTTCATAGATGTTAGTGATGTGATGTCCTATCATGCTGGTGAATGTGAGTGCTAGGCCTTTCTGATGTGATTGTAGGTTCCTACATGATCAAATGTGAGTGCTGGGTGTGCCTTTCTTACAAGTAGGTTAGATGTAAGTGCTGGGTGAAGACCTACCTAATGGTTAGGCCTACAACCAGCATGAAAGAAGGTTGGATATGTAAAAATTCCTATGACGAGATAGCACACATGATGATGACCAGATGAGATCTAGGTCAAGCTATGATCCAGATCCAGTTATGATGACTCCAAGAGATCCAGATCGAGTGATGATCCAGATCCAGCAGTGATGATCCAGATCGAGAGATGATCCAGATCCAGTGATCTAGATCGAGTGATGATCAAGATCCAATCGAGTGATGATGATCCAAATCAAGTGATGATCCATATCTAGTGATGTTGATCTAGATCGAGAGATGATCCAGATCTAGTGATGATGTCCCATGATGATCCATATTGGGAGATCATCCAGATTCAAAGGATGAAGATGAATTGAATATGAAGATGACTTGAAGACTCGGAAGACTCAAGATGCAGATGATGAAATGATCCAGTTGATATAGAGAAGAAGACCTGTGCTAAAAATTGTGTCGAAAGAATACCTTCCTAGTTAAGAGGGAGTGTTGATGTATTTGTAACTTCAGAATGCATTCATCTATGTATCTTATGCATTGTAACCCGATGTTTATTCCGGGATGTATATATTATGTAATTGATTCATGTTGTCATGCCCCGATGTTCCAATCAGGAGAATCAATAATGTAAACAAGTCATGTCAAGTCATAGTGGGTAACCCTCTGATTGTGTAAAGGTTAAAGTCCACGTAGTTCTGTGGCACTAGGGTTATTAGATGCTCCAAGTAGAGGTCGGACCTAGTAGGGTTTTAGTCATGTCAATATTAGTATAAATAGAGAGATGGGGTCTCTATTTAGTACACATCACTCACACACTCAAGTGTAGTGCATAGTTGAGGAAGGAGAAGACACTGGGGCTAGACAAGAAGAAGATTACTGCTATTGGGAGTGCATCTTACTATTTTGGGGTTTTACATATTGTGTTGATTCTATCTCAGACAAAGTTGTGGGGTTTTCTCCATTTATGGTTTCCCCGATGAAAAACACTGTGTTCATTGTCTCTTATGTTTGATTTACGTACTTGTTATTCTCTCAGTAAATATCCTAACATAATTCTACCTTAAATGTTGAAAAACTAACATGAAGGGTAGACCTACAACCAACATGAAAAAGGGCTGGCTCTATAGAACTTCCTGTGATGAGAAGAATCAAGATATAGCACCATTCTGACATAGCACCGATGATTATGATCCATACTTGATGATGATCCAGATAAAGTGATGATCCAGATGTGATGATGATCCAAACTTGATGATTATTCATATCAATGATGATCCAGATTTGATGATGATACAGTGATGATGATCCAGCAGTGATGATCCAGTAGTGGTGATCCAGATCTCGTGATGAAGATGACTTGAAGATGAAGAAGAATTGAAGATGAAGAAGACTTGGAGATGAACACAACTTGGAGATGAAGATAATGATGATCCGGTCGATACAGAGAAGAAGACCAATGCTGAAAATCGTGTCAAAAGAATACCTTCCTAGTTAAGAGGGAGTGTTGATGTATTTGTAACTTTGGAATGTATTCACTTGTACATCTCATGTCTTGTACCCCGAAGTTTATTCTGGGAAATGTCTATAACGTATTTGGGTCATGTCATGCCCCGATGTTCCTATCGGGAGATTCAATAATGTAAACAAGTCATGTCAAGTAATTGTGGGTAACCCTCCTATTGTTCAAGGGTTAAAGTCCTAGTAGTTCCAGGGCCATAGGGTTATTAGACTCTCCTAGAGAAGTTGTCCCTAGTGAGTCATTCTCAAGTCGAGAATTGGTATAAATAGAGAGTGGGCCTCTCTATTTAACACACACTCACTCACACTCAATTGTAGCACATAACTGAGGAAGAAGAAGTTGTTGGGGCTAGAGAGAAAGAGGCTACTACTGTCAGAATATCATCTTATTGTTTTTGGGGCTTTTCTATTGGTGTTGATTCTATCTCTGAGGAAGTTGCAAGGTTTTCTCCTTTATGGCTTTCCCAAGGAAAATATTTGTGTTTGTTGTCTTATGTGTTTGATTTTTGTGCATGTTATTCTCTCAGTTAAATATCCTAAGTTAATGCTAGATTAAATGATAAAAATATAACATACACTTATTGAATAGAGATCAGTGTTATGCTCCAATTTCAGTCTGCTTTGGTGTGAATTTTGCATGATTGATTAGAAATTTTGTGAGTGTAATTGTTCTATCTCTTGGGTTCAATTTCCACATAGTCTTCAAAGGATAATGTAATGGATTGTAACATGTGCACAAAGGAGCATCCCAGGATAGTGAAGATCCCAAAGCCACTTTTAGTGGAGCAAAGAGAAAGGTAAATTAAAGTGTTGAAATAATATGTTTATTTTTTGCTTGGTCATACGAAGATCTAAAAACTTATGACACAACTATTATTCAGCATAAAGTTCCTTTGAAGCCTAATGTAAAACCATTTAGACAAAAGATGAGGAGAATCAATCCTGCATTATTTCATGTTATTGAAAAGGAGGTTAAAAATTAATTGGATGCTAAAATCATTGTTCCTCTTCGATATTCATCATGGGTAGCAAACTTAGTTCATGTCAGAAAAAACAATGGAGAAATAAGGTTGTGTGTATACTTTCGTAATATGAATAGGTCCTCATTAATGGATAATTACCCATTACCAAAAATTGAGCAGATTTTACAAAAAGTGGTGGGCACTCAAAGTATTTAAATGGTGGATGGATTTTCCGAGTATAACTAGATTCCAATGCAATGAGATGATCGAGAAAAGACAGCTTTCACTACCCCATGGGGTACTTTCATGTATGACAAAATGCCTTTTGGATTGATGAATGCTAGAGAAACCTTTTAAAGGAAATGGATATATACTTTGTTGGGGAGAAGGATAAGTTTGTTGTAATCTATTTGGATGATATTACAGTATTCTCACATTATAATGAAGAGGATCTAAAGAACCTAAAACAAATTTTCTTGAAATGAAGAAAACATGGACTATCCCTTAATCCAAAAAAGTCACATTTTGCTATGCAGGAGAGTAACTTGTTAGGACATTCGGTTTCAACTGATGGGATAAGGATAGATCCAGAAAGGGTTAAAGCCATTTTGAAGATCAGTTTTCCTAGAAGCAAGAAGGATGTGCAATCTTTTGTTTGGAAAATAATTTTTCTATGTTGGTTTATACCAAATTTTGTTGAAACTATTAAACAAATAATAGCTATGTTGAAAGAAATATCAGGAAGTGAAATGGACAATAGAGGCTAGAAATTCATTTCAGAAGATAAACATGGATCTTATAGAAGCACCGGTGCTAGTGAGTCCTTATTTTTCAAAAGAATTTTTGACTTTTTCTTTCGCATCAGAGGATACGATAATTGTTGTTTTGTTACAGAAGAATAATGATGGACTAGAACAGCCAATTGCATTTTTTAGCAAGACTCTCAGGGACTCGGAGTTGAAGTATAGTACATTGTAAAAGCAAGCTTATTCACTGGTAAAAACATTAAAATTTTTCAGAATTTATGTTTTACATTCTAAAGTCAATGCTTATGTTCCCAATGCTTCCAATAAGGATATATTAAATCAGCCTGATAGTGAAGGTAAAAGGGGAAAATGGATTGCTAAGATAATGGAATATGATGTGGACATCAAGCCTACTAAACTAGTGAAGGGTCAAGGTTTAGAAAAATTGTTCGCTGATTCAAATTATCAAGATTTAGGCCTTCATTTGATGGCAGAACAAGCTATACTGGAAGAATTGCAAGCTCAACAAGAGAAGGAAAAAATTATGTAGCAGTATGCAAAATCTACATGGTATGGAGACATTGTACATTTTCTGTTGTATTTACAATGTCCTGAACATCTAGATAAAAAGGTAGCTAGGTCACTGAATTTAAAAGCTCCTAAATATTTTCTGATAGAACAACAACTATTTTGGAAAGCTCCAGGAGGTATTTTGCTCAAATGTTTAGATAAGCCAAATATTGAGGAGGTAATATTAGAATCCCATGAAGGTGCTTGTGGGGGACATAAATACTGGAAGGATACTACTTATAAAATATTGAGGTCTAGATACTATTGGCCTACTCTATTGTCTGATGTATATCAGCATGTTAGAGCTTGGGCCCCATGTCAAAAATTTGTCGGTAAACAAAAGTTAGTGTCTTTACCATTGAATCCTATTGCAGTGAATGCTTCTTTTCAGTAGTGGGGACTAGAATTTATAGGTGAGATAAATATTTCTTCTTCAGGGAAGCATAAATGGATATTGACAACTACGAATTTTTTCACCAAATGGGTGGAGGCGATTCCCACCAGAAATGCAATAGACAAGGTGACAATTAGCTTTATTCGGGAAAACATTCTTAGAAGATTTGGATTTCCCAAGAAGTTATTGACTGATAACGCTAAAGCTTTTAAGTCTAAAGCTATGGTGGCATTTTGTGAAGAAAATGCAATTGTTTTGAAATATTCAACACCTTATTACCCTCAGGGAAATGGGTCATCTGAATCAACCAATGAAAGTATCATTCAGAGCATCAAGAAGTTGTTTAGTCAAAATAAGAGTTCATGGGACTCAATGATGAAATATGAACTGTGGGCTGACAGGATAGCAATTAAAAAGGAAGTTGGGACTTCTCCTTTTCAACTGGTATATGGAACTGATGTGGTGTTTCGAGTTCAGCTTGGTATTCCAGTAATGAAATTTCTTCAAGACAATCAAGAAGAACCCAGTGACATTCAAACGAGAGTTTATGTACTAATTGAATTACAACAGGATCATCAATCAATGGAAGAAAAGGCTCAGCTGTACAGAAAGAAAACCAAAGAGAGGTTTGATAGGAAAATTAAAGATTTTTTTTTTTTCAATGGAGACATGGTATTAAGATGGGATGCTAGAAAGGAACAAAAGGGTAAACATGGTAAGTTTGATCATTTATGGTTTCATCCTTTCATAGTGTCAAAATTTTTGGAAAATAATACTTTTATATTACAGACTTTGGATGGTGAGGAGTTGTCTAATCCAATTAATGGATGATTCCTCAAGCATTTTTACAGTCTTTGAAGGAAAAATATTTGAATTTCATTGTATATACCAGTGTGTGAAGGATTGAATAAAGGCTTCATAGACCAATGGGTGTTTTGCAGAGTAGCAGATAGGTTCAGTTAAATGGCAGAAGGCACTGATCTACAAGTTCTTGAATCCTCACAGGGAGGACTTCATCCCGCAGCAGGAGCCAGATGTTATAGCTAGATTTTGTTTTCTATTTTAGACGATATGATTTATTTTCAAAACATGGTTTTCTTATTTATTTTAATATTTTAAGCTTGGTTTTTGTGGTATTATAATAGTGAGCATATTTTTATTTCTGGTTTCATGATACTCCTTTTAAATTGACTTTATTTTAGTTGTTTTTATAGTTTTAATGGGCTTATTAGGTGTATATATTTCTGAAAGGTTGGAAAAATATACTATAAGGTTTAATAAAAGTTTGAATACATAATATAACCCTTTGTTTCTAATCCTTTTGTATAAAAAACATTGATCAAATATTCCTGTAGCGCAAAAGCAGAATCCATGAAGTAAAGCACTACAAGAAAGTTGTGGACTTTAAAAAAATCGTAAGTTTGCTTGTGAGCTTTCAAAATTGCAAATGATGCGAGTTATCACATTTGTAAAAGGAGAATGATACGTGAATAATATTTACTAATCATTTTGACAAGTGTTCAATTTAATACAACGATGATTCAGGCAAGTTACAGCTGTGCAGAATTTGGAAAATGGATATCCTTTAAACAGTAACGATAGTACACGATGGGAGTAATTCAAAGCTAGTTATGAATTCCTTGGATATATGAGAGCTTACATAGATTTTGCTGATACATGGCAGTATATGGCTGGAAGATATTGTGAGGAAGGAGGTTATAGGTTTAGGGTTTGAAAAGTTAATGACTGTAGCAGTCGTGGCAGTTGAAAACAGAGCTATGAAGGTTACTGGACACCTAGGAAGACATAGCGTATTTTCAGCAGCTGGAACCATTATTACAATAGGTATGGAACCAGTTGCTGACATCCTTCACAAATTCACGTTTGCATTAATAGAAGATTAGTTCATGGGTGTTGATTAAGAAATTGCAAACTTGGGAACATGATTTTTCTCAATTATTAGTTCATTCTATCAGTGGAATGTTTTTCTAAATACCTATCAATTGTTTTAGAAAAAAATCATATATAGAGTTCTCAACCTCTAGTCTACTGTTGAAATAAGATACTTTCGAAATAGTTTTGACTATTTTCTGAAGGAGAAACAATTAGGTTTCAGTACAGAAAATGAAGAGAAGTGGAAAGAAAAACAGGGCTGAGCCTTCATACATGACATGGGATAAAACCTTTCCTGACTGTGCAAATTGTTTCAAGAAGCAGGTTGGTTTCAATATTTTGAAAAAATTGATGGTTATCATTCAGAAGTTTATTATGGATTCGCTCAAGGATTATAGAAATACAAAGTCATGTTTAATACCCTAAAAATGGAATTAGCTAGAGAGTTGATAGCAGAAGCTAAAGGAATAGCTGATGAGGGTGAGTTTTGGTTCAAGAAAGTTCTGCTTGTTTTTAATTCATAGAATTTCTTGTTGCCTAATGTTGTAGTAGATTGGGATAAGGGGGTTCATATACAGAAGTTGAAGCCTAAATGGAGAGAGCCAATTAATATTTTGCATACTTATATAACCTGTGGGGGAATATATGCCTCTATTTTTAAATATCACATTAGGTTTCTACAACACTTAAGAAATCAGTCAAAGATGAATATCCCCTTTTTTCTTCTTGAAAAGCTTGCAGAAGATGTCAAGCAGGGTAAGGGAGCATCAGGATCACACTAAGCAGTCCATTTTCCATCATGGATTGATAAAATTGATTATCAGTATTGTGCTCCAAAAGAAAGGAAAGAAGACCAGTCAAAAAGGAGATAGAAAAACAAATCACATAGCCTTGTTAAAAAATTGAAGAAAGAAGCCATTATTGAAGTAGAAGAAGAGACTACTCAAGTGGAGTCTGACATAGAAACTTGAAGAGCCTGTAGGTGGACAACAAAATAAGATTGGTGAAGATGATCATTTGAAATTTCAAGTGCAAAATTTAGAAGATGTAGCAGAAATCAATGAAGATGACATAGCAAATACCTTTGATGAAGATACGAACCAGGAAGAAGGTAAATTTTTTTTATAACAAGAACAAACTCCTACAGATGTACATGAAGAAAGAAGGGAAATCCCAGTGCTTGATAATACATAGAGCTCTAAACAAGGGTTTGAAGAAAAGTTGGTCATGAAAGGAGTTAAAAGAGAAGTTGTCAGCTTCCAACTATAAAACATCAAGGTAAATCTTTGAGTATTCTCAGAGAAGTAGGAGTAGGATGGAGACCTAAATCCAGACCTAAGAACAAGTTGAGGTTAAACATGAAAAAACTTTTAAATCCCAAGCTAGCTCAAGAAAAAATTACAATATCAGAAGATCCCTCTTCTCAAGAGGATTTCGACGAGGATGAAAGTATGAATGCTAAAAAAGTCAGGAGTAAGAAATAGGATTCTTTGATTGTTGATTCATCTCCAGAACATCTAGAAGATGTTGGAAAAGAGGAAAGGAATAGCCCTCAATAAGTTTATACTAGGAAATATGATTTAGTGACGTTAGAATAATGTACAAGGAAAGGGAAAATTGCAGATCCATCAATCCAGTGCAATTTTGAAGGTGTTAAATCTCCAGATGTTCCTATAGTGACAGAGGTTTTCAAGTATGAAGAGGATGATAAGGAAATTTTTAAGAAGGTTAATGTCCCTTGGTTACCAGAGGGAAATTCTTCATTCCAAGAAGGAAAATGTATAGATTCTGAGAATGAAAATATTCGAAAAAGTGTCAAGCAGTACAAATACCAAATAGGCTTTCTACATGAAACAAATGAAGGATTAGTAACGAAAAATCAAAGATTAAGAGAATATCTTGAGGAAATTAACATCCATTATCAAGAGTTGATTATGGTTTCGAAGGAAGCATTGAAGAGGAAAAGGAAGACACGAAACCTATGTGTAGAACTGAAGCAGATTATCCAGGAAGTAGCTCAACAAAATCAAGAATTATCAAGGAGAGTTGAAGACATAGAAACTCAACAGCACAGAACCAAAAGAAGAACACAAGCTTTAGAGGGAATAGCACTTTTGGTTGAGGCTGCCAAATATCTTTAAAAGGTTATTGATGGCATGTGTCTTTAGTTAAATTTTATTAAAATATAATAGTTTTCTTTGGAAAAGCTTTACTTTACTAGTTGCTTCGATAGTCTGACCTAGAAGGTAGTTAATTAGTTAAGTAACTATTTTTTGGATGTAACTAAGATAAAAGGAAGAATGAGAATGAGGAATGGTTCAAATTTTTGTACAAGGGAAGGATTCCAAGCTACTGTATATAGAGCTAAGTTCAAAAAATATTATGTATTCTTGATGACTGATTATGATATATATGCAAACTATAATCCCATTTTATTCTATATGATGGTTTCATTTATGATTGGTGTAGTCACTAAGTTGACAAATTCATTTCTTACTTAATGTTATTATTCATGGAATTCTTGTGAACTGTGGGTGAAACTCAATATTGTGTTTATGTTGTTTCTGGTTTATATTTCATATATTATACATCTCAGTCCTTCACTCTTACATGATTTAGTGTTTGTCTTAGCCTGATGAGATTTTACCCTCTTGTTAACAAACTATAAAACCAAAAACCTAAAAACTTACCCTTTTTTACTTAGTTTTATTTTATGAGATTGTGTTGGCTTCTTCTTTAGTAGTCTGAGAACAATTTTTGGCACTAACACCAACACTTCCAATTCTTATATATTCATGTTCTTCAAAGCTTCATGCTCCACACAAATATTTCATAACTCATATGTTCAAGACCTTCTCTATCAAAACAAATATAAATAATGATGTGCTCCAGAGCTTCTCGATCCACACAAAAATCAAATACCCATGTGCTCCAGAGCTTCTTACTCAACACAAAACATCAAATACTCGTGTTCCTCAGAGCTTGTGCTCAACATAAACATTTTATCAAAAATTTGCCTCAACATCCATGCCCAACATAGGAAATCATATACATAAAACATATACATTTGGCTTACGCCTAATATATCAAACAAATCATTATTCTCATGTGTAGTGGTGTCTTATACCCAATATCAAAAATAAGACATCAAAGAAACATCTCATGGAATGAAACTAATGCCCATAAGTGTTAGGTTCGAAATTCGGGATATTACAATAAGAAGTCTTCCACATCTCTCTCTCTCATCCTTGTTCTTCTCTCTCTCCTCATCTGAACTTGAGTGAGTGAGTGCATGTCTAAATGAGGGAGGGAACCTCCCTATTTATACACATCTAGTAAGTGACCTAATGACTTGACTAGTCGGACCTCTTACCTTAGCATGGTTTCCTTCACCTAGGGAGACTCCAAAAAGACATTTCATTATATTAAGATAGGGACTACTAGCATGACTTATGATGGAGGTTGTACATTAAGGACCGTATATAATAATTCCATCCCAAAATAAGGAAAACACATATGTTATGGGGTTATATGTTGGAATATAATAAACCCACTCATAAAATAATTAATCATTATTTAATTGATTTCCTACCCACTAGATTATATAGTTGGCATCCATTTGCACCTTAGAGTCAACACTTGCCATCTATATCCCAGGAATGATTTATTTCTGATTCTGGGTTGATATTGACCACTTTATGGCCATCCAAAAATGGTAACTGTGCTTTACAACATATTCTGCTTTATTCTACTTTATCCTTGTTTTCTGTGGATAAGGTAAAGCTAGTCAATTAGGAAACTATAAGCTTTTGTTTCCAACCAATCCTCCATTATTTTCTCTCCATATTCTAGGATTAGAAACTCTTTCCTTCACTCATCATCACTCACACATGATATTGCTAATTCATGAGGTGCTTGGTAGATTGGGAAAGCGCTTTATCCAACTATGGGGTTTATCATAATTAGTAATCCTACTTTATGGGCTAGCTTGAGTTGTCTTCTAGCAACTCTATTTTCCTTTATAAGGATGTATTACCTATGTAATAATATCAATTATCATTTATTGATCATTCATTAATGTGTGTTCATTAACTATTCTTCTTCTCTCCTTATGATAATTCTCTAGAATTATCTGTGAGGTTAATTGTGTGCCTATATCTTTAGCCTGTTTATGAAATTTCTTATGCCATCAAGGCTTTAGAATTTATACATGGTATCGGAGATGAGGATATAAAATCTCTACATGATATCAGATCTTTGAGAGTTCATTAATTAATCCTCCTTTTCAGATTTGCAGTTTTATTTTGCAGGTTCAACTTTGAATAAGTTCAAGAGTATCAATTCCTCTTCTTTCTTTATTCACAAGCTATTTAGAGTGGAAATTGAATATAATTCAATATATAAAGAGAGAATGTCTCTATTATATATCTATTCGATCTAGTGAAGAGTCTTAGGAAGAGCCAATTGACTAGTTGAATGACTTTGATAGAGAAATTGGAGCTATTTGTCTAGCTATATCTCCAAGCATGTGCTACCTTATTGATTCTATTGAATAACCAAAGGATCTTTGGACAACATTGGATAGAGTTTTGGGAAAGGACAATGAGGATCCCTCTAGATACGCAGAGAGTGCATCTAGCTCCTTAATGATTTCTCTCTCTCAAGATGTCTCGGCCTCTACAATCTCTGATGAAGTTCATCATGAAGAATAATTTTCTTATATAGTTCCTATTGCTACTACTCTCTTTGATTCAAATGCTTCCTCTTTCAATCAAGAAGAAAATATTGAAGAGCCATCTTTTTCTGTGTCTCTTGAAGTAGAAGGTATTGATTCATCTTCTTATGATGTTGTTGATGAAAAATAAGTGACTAATGGAGCTGCTATTTGTGTTGATGATTCACTCACACATTTAGTGTTCTCTATGTCTTCTATCATGGATTTTGACATCCATATGCCAAACTTCTCACACTTTGTGCATGCCTCTCTTCTTTATGGAACACATAATAGTGAATTCCAAGATGTTTTCTTAGCCAAATCAAGTTCTTTTAGTGTCTTACCACTTACCATACTTGATCCCATGCACTTCTGCAGCTCCTTCTTTGTTCGTGGCACTCATTCTCAGAGCCTCCTTGAAAATTTTTAACATCACTACCTTTCCTCCTTACATTCTTCTTCAATAGAGGATTATTTACTATTATGTTCCCATGAGTCTACTATTGTGCTTATATGTGATCTCTTGGATTCTTTGGAAGCTAGATCAACCCATGAAGACCATGCATTTGCACTCTTTGATCCTATGCCTTCTCTATGTTCCTACAAGATCACTTGCACACATCCTCTCCGTGTAAATGAAGATGGAGATATTGGTTCTAAGTTCAAGTCATCTCATCATCTTGGAGCTGATTACATGTCTCAGGATCCTTCAATATTTCCTTCACATCACTAGATCTCAGTTGCTCTACATGGTCCTAGTATCCATCTTGCATTTGTTTATGTCCTTGATCCAGGTGAGCAGATTTATCTTCTTCCCAAGAAGAAGATTCCTCCATACATCAGCATTTAGATTGGAGCAGCAACAACACCAGCAGTTCAAAAAAATTTGGTATTTATTTTCATGTCCTTTCTTGAGGGAGGATTTTCCCCTCGAGGTTTTGACTCTTTCCTCATTTCTTTGGACAAGATAAATTGTAAAAGGGTGACCATAAATTTGTTGTTGGGACCTATGTGCATATATATTTCTGATTAGTTCATAGATATCATCATAAAGTCAGGATTAAAGGGGGTTGTTGGAATATAATAAACCCACTCATAAAATAATTAATCATTATTTGATTAATTTCCTACCCACTAGCATAGATAGTTGGCATCAATTTGCACCTTAGAGTCAACACTTGCCATCTATATCCCATGAATGATTTATTTATGACTATGGATTGATATTGACCACTTTATGGCCATCTATAATTGGTAACTGTAATTTACAATAGATTATGTTTTATTCTATTTTATCTGCTTTATCGTGATTTTCTGTAGATAAGGTAAAGCTAGTCAACTTGGAAACTGGCAGCTTTTGTTGCCAACCCATCCTCCATTATTTTCTCTCCGTATTCTAGGATTAGCAAGTCTTTCCTTCACTCATCATCACTCACACATGCTATTGCTAATTCATGAGGTGCTTGGTATATTTGGAAAGTGCTTTAGCCAACTATGGGGTTTATCATAATTAGTAAGCCTGCTTTATGAGCTAGCTTGAGCTGTCTTCTAGAAACTCTATTTTCCTTTATAAGGATGTATTACCTGTGTAATAATATCAGTTATCATTTATTGATCATTCATTAATGTGTGTTCATTAATTTTTCCTCTTCTCTCCTTATGCTAATTCTCTACAATTCTCTATGAGGTTAATTGTGTGCCTAGATCCTTAGCCTGTTTATGAAATTCCTTATGCCATCAAAGATTTAGAATTTCTATAGTATAACAACATACAATGATAATATACATCAAAATAAATTTTGAAGTTTGAAATACATTAACATTTTTCACTTGAAATCAATGGAACATTCAATCACATAAACAATCAACCATAACATGGTATGTACCCTTGGGAAAACCCTAAAAGATATGAGGATGAGAAAACTTAGAAAATATTTAGAGTATATTTATGATAGATAGTAGAGAATCTCTTTTACAATATCTTTTGGCACCATATGTTCAATATAAGAGAGAACATACACCCTAGGTGTAGATACTGAATAACAGAGAAGAGAGATGAACATAATGAACTTTGAACTAAGTTCAATAGATATTTAACATGTTGAATTGATTCCCAATACAAAAAATAGCAAATAACTACATGAATTTAATTAAGTCCCATGCAAAAATTAAGAGTTTCCTTGGTGGGGAAAATCACTGCTCTTTTAGTTTCTTCAATCCCCCACACAATTAATGTGCAATGCCTCTAATTTTTTGCGTTAAACCGTGCTTGAAAAACTTCAGGATGAACCTGCCTTCTAACTACGATCTTGACCACTTTGTCGTGAAGTTAATTTAAGTGTCGTAGTGCAATTCACTTTATTCAGTGAAGTGTCATCTTTTATTTTGACTAATGTGTTTATCACGCAAGTCACTTGAGTTAGCTAGATCTTCTTTATTTACAATTCAGTTAACTCTTGATAATTGAAATCATGTTTATTGATGTATGAAAGAGACCAATGTTAGTTTTGAGCCATACATTGATATTATCACTGGATGTTAACACTTGAATTTATCTTAGTTAACTAAAGTATTTCTAAGCAATTCAAATTCTTTTTTTTCTCTATGTATTGATCTTTATCTCTTATCTTATCTGCATAGTCAATATCTAATATTTTTGTTATCTATCATATCATATTATACTTGGAATATTTGTTCATATGTTGTGATTTAATATTATATTACTATAAGACCAAACGATCCTATGCTAAAGTAATTCAATCTAGAGGTGGCCAATCTCTAAATGAGACATAATAAAAAATTATGACCATGGTTAGTAATACATCAGACAACATGAAAAGTATTCACCTCTATAGTGGAGGGACAACTCAACCATGATGATATGACTTGACACACAAGTCCTTAGCCTTATCTAGCAAGACTATACAACATCATCCCTTTGGCATCTTAAATTATTCACTTCAACACTTGAGGAATAACCTTTTACATTGAAGACTAAGTCATTTTGAGTCCAAAGCAAGAATCTACTTCAAGTTTCCTCAATCCAACTTAGGCTCCCTAAGGCACTATCTCAACACATGAGGACAAATTCGAACACAAAATTATGGCTTCAAGAATGTGTAATGTCCCGAAAAATTGAAAAAAAATAAAAAAATTATAGGCAAGTAAAACTACCTAGACAGAACATAAATCACTTATGGAACTATATCGTACACTTCATGTACCACTTGTTTACTCATAAGTTATTCTTACGTTCCATCATTTACTTTTTGTAATTATTATTAATGTATTTTACTTACGATGTCGTACTATTGTTTAATGCTTAGTCTTATGTTTATACATATGTTGTGTATGTGTTGTTAGTAGATTTAATTGCTTCATCCTTTCTAGATAGTCATACTCATTATTGATAAAGTCCTAAATTAACTCTGTTTGTGGAAACAGAGTGGGCAGAGTGGCGGGACTCGATCTCCCATGACAGTTTGAGAGCTAAAGGTGTTTACTTGTTCACAAGCTTACCTAGTTCTCTGAACTAAGGAACCTATTTTATTTCACATGCAGTTCATACATTGCAACGAGGTCCTGTTTAAAGAGTACTAGAAGTCTTGATCCTAAAGAATCCTACTGCTAGTTGACTTTGGTTCTTTGTCGACTCAAAATTATAACCAGGTAAAATACTATTTTTGTCAATTTAGCTATCACCGCTAAATTTCTTGTAAACTACTTATGCTTCATTATGATTTTGTATCTCGTCGTTTATATCTTAGTATATTTTACGTTCTACGTTTATTTTATTAAAAACTATTAACATCTCCTATATTTTCTATTTGGAGGTTATTGTCTTGGATTAAAGAAAGAACTTACATTTTTATGAGGGTTAAATGTTTAACATGGCATATTGCATATTCCATGTTCACTAAGCATTAAGCTTAGGACAACCTTATTATGTTTAAGGATTTAAGCATATGGTTTACATGTTATTTTTAATATATATACCTTGTAGATTGACTTATGGCTAGCACAGACTAAGCATGAACTATGCACTATGCCTAACATTGCAATGTATTAAACCTTGTAATATAATGACCTTGTGATATGATTTGGGGTGGCGACATATCATATGGTTGAACCATATATGTTGGGATTTAATGATTGCATGGTGGTGGAGACTATTGTTTGGAAATGATTGTAAACTATGGAAAGGTGGGTTTATGGCTTTGAAGGTGGGTACCAGCTGGTGCCGTTAATGCACCTTGGTTTTCATGGAATCCCTCACTTAGGATTTGCTCACTATGGTTTGGTCATTTCAGTTGTCGATTAGGGTTTTTCTTGGATATGCATAGAGGATAATGGAGGTGACCTCAAGACCAGGAAGGTAAGATTTGCTTGGATTTTCTTGCCTCCTATTTTGTGTTCTGAAACTTCTATCGTTGCCATACTTCTAATCCATGGTTTAGTTGGCTGGTTGTAGGTGCCGAGGTATGGTGGAGATAAGCTTGACTCTAGCTCTATATTGGTTTCAATTGTGAATGAAATTCAAGGTAATACTTTCCAACAAGATTACGATTGTTGTCTTTCAACCTGTCTATGTTGTGTTCCGT
This sequence comes from Pseudotsuga menziesii, assembly GCA_001517045.1. Lineage (NCBI taxonomy): Eukaryota > Viridiplantae > Streptophyta > Pinopsida > Pinales > Pinaceae > Pseudotsuga > Pseudotsuga menziesii. The sequence goes on along the minus strand of LPNX010109786.1, from coordinate 138,292 downwards.
TGTTTGATGTTGGGGTTCTCTATTGGGGTTGAATTCTCCTTTGGGCTTGTAATGCATACACTTGCATTTTTAAATTAATGGTGTGGTGGTTTTGGCCATGGAGCAAACTCGCATTTCTCATAGGATCTATGTATTTAATTTTGGGTTTTGTAAGTTATAAAAGGATTGGGGATTTTGAGCCATGGGTTGCACCATTGCTTGCAATGGTGCCTTACCCCATTATAATTCCTATGTATACTTGACTGAGATTATGGCATTACTATGCATAAATGTAAATACTCTTTGTTTCAAGAAGTGGCCATGGTTATTATGCTTACTGTGTGTTGATGGAATTCATGTTGCGTTAAAGGTTTATAAACTGGCCTTTGCCTTCATTTAGGGTCTGTGTGTTGAGTATTTATAATTGGTTGAAATGGTTGAATGCGTGGTTTAAAGGCCATGCCATATATGGCTTGAGCCTTTCCCTTAGTGGTTGTGATAACTTCGATGTGTTTTATTATTATTTTACATTTCATTGATTAGAGTGTGGGGTGGAATCATTAATAGAGTTAGTTTGTTGATGAAATCCATATTGTGCATTTTTATTTGGCATCGTGGCTTGGGTGAATGTTGCACAACTTCAGGTGGTTGGTTTACTATTTAATGATTTCGTTAGTTGGAAGTTAATGCGGATTTTATATATAGCTACTAGGGGTGCAATTCCACGATGCCTTCCTCATTGTGGTTAGAATTTTAAATGGACTCTGTGTAATAATTGTCTTGGCTGAGGCCATGCTTATAGCATTGGGAATAACCCTCGGTATTACGACTTCATTGTAGTGTAATGGTTTGATTATTGTTTTACTATGGTGTTTAGTAATGAAGCCCACATACTTTAATGTATATTCTGGCATTGGTAAATGAAAGCCACAGGGTTTGAATCCTTCCCGTCGATAGTTGTAATAAGATGTGTTTTGATTTAAAGAAAATGAGTTTGGCTTGTATTCCCACAGGATTCGATTCCTATTCCCATTGTAATACTTGGGTATTGTAATATGATTCTGATATGGCTTAATACATGATACGATTCCTGTGTATGATGTATTGTTTAATTCGTTATATGGAATGATAGTTGTATATTATGTAATTTTGGTTATTATTTATGCATAAATGATATGGTTGTTTATTGAGGCATGCAACTTAGTTTGTGAACCCACAGGGTCAAAGTCATGACCTCTGTTTAATAATTAATGTTTATGAGCTTTATATGATGGGACTTTTGAATTATTGGTACATGTAATTATATTGTTATTTATTTAATTACTAGGATTGTAGATTTATATGTGAACATAGATGTGAATCTTTGGACCAAAAGGATGGTCATGACATTCTTTTTCATTTAATTATAATGTTGTTATTTAATGGAATGATTTACTATTTATTTTGTATTCAATGAGAGAGATCTTGAAAGATCTTTTAATGGATTATTTATATTGGATTTAAATGTAGAATAGTTTATATATAGCCTTCATATTTGTTTATGAATGATGTCCTTATATGTTTATATATATAAATAATAGTTCAGTTATAGATAGTACCTTAGGTTATCTAGTTTGTATATTTATGTATTTAAATCTTGTTTCTAAGATTAATTTATTTTAATCTATAACATGTCTCTACTGACAAATGGAATATGTCATTAGCGTAAGCAAGGTTAACAATACAACTATATAGTAATTTGAAACAAAACCTAGTTATCATTAAAACAAGTTTAAGTAATGAAGATAAATACATAAATTAACTTAATTAAATAAACTGAGGTGAATACAACATGAGGTATCACTTGCATCCTAGGGTTACAATTTAAGGAATGTAAACCCTAGAAGATATAGACAGAACAATCATTTCTAGGGTTAGAAATATAATATGAACCTTTACATAAAGCATCCATCATTTATGCTAGAAATGAACTTGACATACTAAGAACTCATAGCTGTAATTTTTTAAAGTTTTTTTAATGGCTGAACCTGAACACTTTAAATAACCAACATTAACCAATTAAGATATATCTAACCTCTAGTTTTGATGACCAACTCACTTGGGAAATGCTAGGTTCCACCCAACCATGACCCAGAACCATTCCTGGTTTTAGTCTACACCCCCCCGAGATGGACTCCAACATGCAAGTAGCTTAGAGCTCCTAAGGTAGGGTTTCCTATCTCATGTATAAGATCTGGCCCACTTCTCTTTTTTCCTTCCAAGAAAATGTTTCTTCAATAATTTACTTGAGAGAAAAGAGGAAAAAAATGACTCCTCTAATGATAGATCATAACCCCAATCCTTTCTTTGGCTTGAGTCTTTATAGATAGAATTTTCAGTCAAAGGGATAGTTAAATCAAGAAACCTTGGTTTCTCGATTTAACCATTTTCAATTACTTTGGGTATTTATTAATATTTTAACTTAGGAACGTTCTTCTAGTTCCTAGTTTGACTTGGTAGGTCTTGGAATATTTATTATCTTTTAATAATAATAATAATTGAGGTAGCTTCTTCTTCTTTCATTTATTTATATTATTAATATATTTAATTCTTTATACATACTATGTATAAAGTGCATAATAATATAACTTTTTGTTAACAATGTCTTTGGGAATCATATACCATGATCCCTAGACTTAATGACACTTATTCATTAAGGTCAAGTAGGTAGATGGTTTATGTCTACTAGGCTACGCAACTCTAAACATCCTTGCATGTTGTATTTCCCTTGTATAACGTGGTATCTCTTTAGTACTTGATGAGAATACAGAAATTCAAAATTTCATTTAATCACTTATAAATAAGTATGATGAGATCAATATTTTTATCAGGTCATTTTCACTTGAAAGTTATTAAATTCTTTTTAGTAACCCCTAGTGCTCACTAGAGCCCATACGCAATGCTTTAACATGGACTTACAATTCAGTGTGATTCCAGAGCTCCTTGCTCAACACTAATGCTAGGATGTACTTGTATGATACACCTAGGGATACAATGGAAAAGGATCTGATGCTCCAGAACTTATGCTCAACACCAACGTAGAATGATCCAGGGCTTATTCCCAGCACATCCAATTATCTTTTCATGTGTTCCACGACTTCTTGCTCAACATAAAGTTAAGTACTCATGCACTCTAGATCTTCTTTCTGAATTCAAATCATCAATCATTCAAGTGCTCTAGAGCTCCTCGCTCAACACAAAATTTCTCTTCAATCATGTGCTTTAGGGTCCATGCCCAACATAAAACAAGAATATATGATATATCATCAATAATTGGCTTAAGCCCAATATATAAAAACAAATCATCATGTTCATATGTAGTGGGGTATTCGACCCAGTATAAAAATAAAACATCAAGATAATCATCATAATCAATAGGCACATTCCTATAAGAGTCAGGTCCAATATTCAGGGTATTACATCCCTCCCCACTTTGAACAACATTGTCCCTGGTGTTCTAGGGACTCATAATGACATCATGAAATAAGGCAGGGTAAGCCTTTCTCATGGTGGCCTCGTTCTCCCAAGTAGCCTCGTCAGCCTCAAATTTATTCCAATGCACTTTCAATTGGACCATGGTGTGCTTTCGAAGCTGCACATATCTCTTGTCCAGTATATGAGTAGGCTCAGGGGAAAACTCCCCTTCAGGTTCCACCTGTAATAGGGACCAATCAACAACATGTTTAGTATCATAAAAATATTTCTTTAACAAATATGCATGGAAAACATTGTGGACTCTTACATGCATGTGCAGCACTATTCCATATGCCACTGGGCCTTTCTTGGCCAGTATTTCGAAAGGACCTAAAAATCTAGGTGTGAACTTACCGCACCTACCCAAGCTCAACAAGATTCGTTTGGATTTTACTTTCAAGTAAACATGATTGCCTATTTGAAAGTCCTTATCTTTTCTTTTTCAATCCACGTAACTTTTCTAGCGGTGTTGTGCTTCTTTAAGGTTCACCTAGACCTTGGTAGCCAACTGTTCCAAGTCCATTAACAAATCATGCCCTAACATGAGACGATCCATTGGGATATCCCAAGTAACTAATGTTCTACACTTTCGTCCATAAAGTACCTCAAAGGAACTTATCTTGGCGGAACTCTAATAACCATTGTTATACGCAAACTATGCGAGGTGCAACTAATCCTCTAATTTCGTGGGGTTTTTCATGACATACATTCAAAGCATGTCCTCAACAATTTGGTTTAATCTCTCTGTCTTCTCATCTATCTATGGGTGATATGTAGTGCTAAAGTTCAACTGCGTCTTCAATCCAGAGAATAAAGATCTCCAAACATTTCATGTAAACTTAACATATCGATCCGAGATAATTGCCTTGGGTATCCCATGCAATCTAAATATCTCTTTCAAGAATATATCAGCAATGTTCACGGACTTGTAGGTCGACTTCATAGGAATGAAGTGTGCTTCTTTCGACAACTTGTTGATGACTACAAAAATAGAATCATGTTTCTTCTTAATTTTTAGTAGACCGGTGATAAATTCCATACTAATGACCTCCCACTTCCATTCTGGAATGTGGAATGGCTGCAGCAATCCCGTAGGATGTTGATGCTCAGCTTTGACAAGATGGAATTCTTGACATTTTGCAATAAACATTGCAATGTTATACTTTAAATTAGGCCAGAAAAGTGTCTCTTGATAGCGGATAACATCTTTTGATATCCTAGGTGTCCTCAGTAGGGTTCCCGATGAAATTCACTGAGGATGCTGGACCAAATGTCCCCTCCTTCGGGAACATACAAACGATCCTTCAACCATAGTAGTCTGGATTCGTATACCTTGTATTCTTTTTGTTGTTGAAACAACTTGTACTACTCGAATTTCTTGAGTATTTCCACATAGAATGGGTCAACTCCGTTGGTTGCTCTAATCCTCTCATGCTAATATACATCGGTTTGAATCAAGGTCACCTCATAAATCATATGAGTTTGTCAGCTCAAATCATAGAAACCTTGTTCTCTTTTCCCTTAATGTGCTTTAGCTCAATATGGTACTCGCTGAGGGAAGACAACCATCTAGCTTTCCTCACATTCAGATCTAGTTGATCAAATAAATACTTCAGACTCATATTGTTTGTCTTCAAGAGGAACTTCCTTCCCATGACGTAGTGCCTCCACATCCTCAAATCATGGATGATGGAAGCTAAATCAAGATCATGCGTAGGATAGTTTTTCTCATTCTCTTTTAACTTCCGTGATTCATAACATATCACATGATTGTTCTGCAAGAGGACTCCTCCAAGTCCTTCCTTGCTTGCATCTATGAAAATAGAGAAATCCCCTTTGAGATCCACAATTCGTAACACCGGTGCAGTCATCAAAAGTTGCTTAAGATTTTGAAAACCTTCCTCACACTTAGCAGTCCATAAGAACTTAATTTCCTTCTTGTGGAAAGAATTCATGGGGAAAGTGATTCTAGAGAAGTTCTCAATGATATTTTGATAATATCCAGCTAATCCCAAAGAGGACCTAATGGAAGTGACACTAGTAGGGGTAGGTCAATCCTTTATGGATTTAATCTTTTCTAAGTCCACAACTATGCCTGTCTCGGAGATAATGTGACCTAGATACTGTATCTATGGTTTGTAAAAATCACATTTACTAAACTTAGTGTAAAGCTGGTGTTCTCTCAAAAATTGTAGTACTACACGAATATCTTCTTCGTGTTCTTCTTTATTCTTCGAATGGAACAGTATGTCATCTATAAAGACCAAGAAAAACTTATCCAGATACCTACTGAATATGTTTTTTATCATACACATAAGGTTCATGGGTGCATTAGTCAACCCGAACGACATCACTACAAACTCATAGTTCCTGTACCTTGTATGAAAGGAGGCTTTACGAATATCCTCATCGCAAATCTGTACCTGATGGTAAGCATATCGTAGGTCAACATTTGAAAACATTCTAGCTCCCACCCGATCAAACAAGTCATCAATTCTGGGGAGTGGGTAACAGTTCTTGATAGTCATTTTGTTCAACTGACGGTAATTAATGCACATCCACATCATACCATCTTTATTCTTTATGAAAAGTATCGGTTCTCACCAACGAGCACACTGGGTAAGATACAGCCTCTCTCTATCAAATCCTACAACTGTAGTTTGAGTTCCACCAACTCAAGTGCACTGATGCGGTAAGGGGATTTGGAGGCCGAAACTGATCCTCAAGTTAGTTCAATGGAAAAGTATAGGTCTCGTTTCGGAGGTAATCTGAGGATTTCCTCGGGAAACACATCCTTGAATTCTTTAAGAACTGGGATTTTTTCTATGTGTTGTTCCATATCAGACTCTATGTCTTATATGTTCACTGCAAACAACTTACAGCCTTTCCCAATGCATTTCTTCGCTTGTAAAGAAGATATTTGTCTTACATAATATTTCTTTGAGATGCCCTGAACCTTCACTTGGTTCTCTAAACTATCAGTATGCCATGAACCTTTCCTAACACATTTATTTGTTTGTAAGCCAGGTATTTGTCTTACAAGAACTTTCTTTGGAATGCCCTAAACCTTCACTTGGTTCCCTAGGCTATCAGTACACAAAATAGACTTATGGAAAAAATCGACCATGAAATTGTGTTGCTCCAGCCAGTCCATGCCAATAAGTACATTGTATGATCCTAAAGGTAGGATGTTCAAGTTTACTTTTGTAGGAAAACCATTCAGGTTTACCTCACATTCTTTCACAATTTCTGAAACCTTTTGTTTCGTACATCTGGCTAACTGAACCAACCAAGGTTTATCATGTTTTACTTTTCCTTGTTTGCATATATCAACAATTTTAGGTGAAACATAGCTCTGGCAAGAACCGAGACCGATAAGTATTGAAATAGAAGTGTTCAAGATCTTACCTTCTATCTCAACCATTTTATCTCGACAATATTCTTGTCAGCCATCCAATTTATCATAGATCCGTGGTGTTCTAGCTATGTCCTCAACAGTTGGATCTTCTTGTAAGTTGTGTAATACCCCACCAGTATTGTTCTTACAATCTCGGGTATAATGATTCCCACTACATTTCCAGCACCTGATCTGTAGCGGGGTAGCATTGGCTCCACTTGCTACTGGCTTGTTAACATTAGCAGCTGGTACATAAGGCTACATACAAGATTTATTAAATTTCTTGTTCCCTTAAAAGTTTTTATTCTTCTTTCTATATGGCTGTAGGTTGGACCCAGGTTTGCAGTTATCAAAAAATTTCTTATACTTGTCTTTGTTTCGGTTCATGTTCTCATGCCTTAGCTATACATGCTCATAACAGAGCCTATCTTTGTGCAGTGTGGTATCCAAAGTCTTGGGCATGTCGAATTCAATATTATCCTGAAAACTGGGAGGAAGACATCCTAGGAACTGCTGGATATTTACCTTTTCTTCTTTGATGTATGGTACATAATGCAACAAATCTAGAAATCTGTTAACAAACGCATCCATAGTCATGGATGCCATGCGTAGTTTGTGAAACTCTTTCACTTTTCTGTCAAAGAACATTTTTGACATATATTTCCCTTGGAATATTTTTTAGAAAGTATCCCAGCCTATTTTCTACAGCTCATCTTTCTTGGTGTGTTTTAAATCCCTCCACAATCTTCTTGCCTTACTGTTTAAGTTATGGATGAAAAGTTGAGCCTTCATTTCACTTGAATAGTTATGAACCTGGAAATACTTACTCATTCCCAATAGCCACTCTTTATCCTTGTCCCCAATGTTTAATTCACCTTCATAGGTAGGGGCTCTTATTTTTCGAAACTCCCAGTGAAGATTGTCATTGCTTCTTTGCTTCTTTCTTCGGGGAGAAAGAGAGACATCACTGGTAGGACTACGATGTTCTTCTTTTGGTGCTTTAGGTGTTCATTCCTCTTTTTCTCCTTCTCTTGGGTTTCTGGCCCGTTTATGGTATGATTATCTTTTGGAATTGTTTGTGGACTAGGTAGGTTTACCCTGCGGGATTCCTCCTGTCATATTTCTTAGTAATGCTTCATTTATAGCTTCTTGTTCTTTTCTTTCCTTCAGACTGTGTTCTTTGCGGCTTTTCAATTCTTCTTTAAGACTGTGTATAGTCTTAAAAATATCATAATTCAACTCCACCACCAGTTTGCCTTTTGGGGTGGGTGTGTTCGTTCTTCCTTGCCAGCTGTTATTTTCCCCCGTGTTCATAAACTAAACCGTTCAGTAAAAATTTGCTGAAATTTTAAAATTTTTAAAAAATAGAAAAATTTCATGTTAGTAACAAATTTAATATCATACTTTATTTTCCTGGAAGTAAGTGCTTGGTGTTCCCATCGGTCTCTTAGTATTGAAACTGGGCTCTGATACCACTTGTAATGTCCCCAAAAATTGAAAAAAAAATTATATGCTAGTAAAAACTACCTAGACAAAACATTATTCACTTGTGTAACTATATTGTACACTTCATGTACCACTTGTTTACTCTTAAGTTCTTCTTATGTTCTACCATTTAATTTCAGTCATTATTATTAATGTATTTTACTTATGATGTCATACTGCTGTTTACTGCTTAGTCTTATGTTTATAAATTTGTCGCGTATGTGTCGTTATTGGATTTAATTGCTTCATCATTTATGGATAGTTGTACTTGTTATTTATAAAGTCCTAAATTAACTTTGTTTGTAGAAACAAAGTGGGTCGACTGGCGGGACTCGTTCTCCCATGACGGTTTGAGAGGTAAAGGTGTTTAATTGTTCGCAGGATTACTTATTTCTCTGAACTAAGGCACCTATTTTATTTCACATGCAGTTCATACTTTGCGATGCGGTTCTGTTTAAAGAGTACTGGAAGTATTGATCCTAAAGAATCATACTGCTGGTTGACTTTGGTTCTTTTCCGATTTACAATTATAACTAGGTAAAATACTATTCTCGTCAATTTAGCTATCACCACTAAATTTCCTGTACACTACTTATGCTTCATTATGGTTTTATATCTTATTATTTATATCTTAGTATATTTTACGTTCTATGTTTATTTTATAAAAAACTATTAACATCTCCTATATTTTCTATTTGCAGGTTATTGTCTTGGCTTAAAAGATAGACCTTACATTTTTACGAGGGTTAAATGTTTAACATGGCATATTACATATGCCATGTTTACTAAGCATTAAGCTTAGGACAACCTTATGATGTTTAAGACTTTAATCCTTGTTGATCCTAGATTTGTTATCATTTTTTGCGGATAAATTACTCATTTAACCAAACATTTTATTATCTTTTTTATATTTTATGACACGCATATCATTATTCAAGCTTAGGTATGAGTTTTTTTGAAGTTTATATAAAATTATTTTATTATTATCATTTTTATGGTTTTTTAATTAAAAATAACATTATTAAAACTCATTTGTTGTATCAATTGGTTTGTATAATTGTTTCAATATTTTATAATTTTTTTGGGCCAAGTTAATATGCAAAACACATTCAGCCTGCTTTTCACATAGTTTATCCATCTCAGCGTCAAGGATGATTTTAAGGAAACATACTTATTTAAAAGTGTATAATTGTTGGCGAATCTTACTAATTCTTAAAACGCCAACTATAAAATGTTTGGCGATATTTTTCAAAAAATATTTTAATTTCCAAGGATTTTATATCATTTATATAATAATTTGGCAATTTTTAGGGTGAAAAAACTTTACCCCAAAATTGGGCGAAACAAGGCTTCAAAAAATGAAAAATGGCGAACCCTTTTTTGGAGAAAAACCCCTAAAAATAGCCCATGGGCTAAATTTCACCCCTAAAATTATCTCTGCTCGGCGTCCAGCTCGTCATCCAGCCCATTGTGTGAAACTCACTCATGGTTTTCTAGATGTCGAAAGGTGTTTCTGTAGACTCCAGTCCTGAAGCACGCCAGCAGATAGACACTTCGTTTGCCCTAGATCAACGCCCACCATAACCAGCTCACGTCCGAGCCTTTCATTCAGCACTCCCTCCAGATCGCCTATCAAACTGTGCGTTGCTGAGAATTAACTCTGGGCATTAAAATGTTGGACTAGTCTGCAAACAATCTGGTTATCCACACTTTTGGCGGTGGAGCTATGTTCTAGATACTTGCCATCTTGCATTCTCCTTTGTTCGCCACCACATCAATCATTCTCACGTAGTATTTATGCATTCAACTCATGCCCTAGAAGATTATCCTGTGATCTCCTATGTTCTCCATCAGTCGTCTATTGCACTTAGAAAGGAACTTGTGTGCCACCTCTGCAGATCATTCACGTTGAAGAGAAGCCTGTGCGTCACCTTTGAAGACTGTTTGCACTGAAGAAGGGATATGCTTATGCATTGTCTTGTGATCAGTTAAATGCCATTATAGTCAACTAAATTTATATAGAATTCCACCACTAAAGGGTCGACTTTATCACCCTTGTAAATCATTATATAAAGAAGCCTCTGTGAGAGAGCTCAGTTAGCTAGAAAACCAGTCAATTAGTAGAGTTAGGAGAAAAGTTCTTTCTATGAATTACTCTTGAACTTTGTATTTCTGTTCCACCATCTGGATAAATATCTGTATGCATTCCTCTTGAAGATTGTGTTTAAGTACAAGTTAGCCAGGCATCACCCCTAATTTCTAAGAGGACCCCTCATAAACTAGAGGTTCATTTTCTTTGTTTAGCTTAGTTTATTTTCTATTTTAGCTAGTCTAGTTTAATTTCTAGTTTGCTTCCATTAGATTATAGTAAATGTTATTTTATTTGTTTTCTGTAATACATTAACTTAGTTTTATTTCAAAGTTAATTAGTTAGATGCGTGCATAGCTTGCTTTTAGTTATTTCCTTTCAGTCTTTGCTTTGAAGAATATAAAATAAGTTGGTTTTATGAAATTATAATCGATTCAATTCTGTTATTTCTTTTCCTATTTTGAATTTATGCAAGTTAATTTCGAATTTATTTATTAGTTTAATATGCAATGATTCCTTTTGTTCATGAATTAGTTTAAGGTTAATTTATTGTTAATAGGTTTATTTATTGTTTCAATGCATTATAATTACATCTACATGGCTTCAGCTGAATATTAGTTCATTCAGGTTAATTTTTACCATTTTAACTGTGTAGATTGTCATTCAGACGACCTGTTCAATCTGTTATTCAACCACCATTTCAGACCCATGGTTCAGTCTTTCATTCAGCCCTTAGTTCTGTTTTTAGTGTTTTTCATGTGTTTTAAAATTGTTTTTAGTTTTGTTTTGTGAATGTTTGAATTATGTTTTGATTGTAATAGTTAGATGAGAGTTTTGTTTAACATTAAAGTTAAAGTTTAGTTTTTTTAAATTATTTATTAAAGTTTTATCATTTTTCCTTACTTATTTTACCTTGAACAAAGTTTAAGTTATTCTTAAGTTTTGTTTCTGATTTTGTTTTATTGGTGTATGGTTTTGTGTTTATTCCTTTTGAATTGATTTGTTTGTTTGTATGTAAAATATAAGGTTATATGTGTTTTCCTTAGTATAGTTTAGGTTCTCTCTCTTATGTTGTGTTATTGTAGAAAGAACTTGTAGGATAGAGAGTAATGATATTTCTTTTATTAAGTTTTCTAGTTGCTTATAAGTTAAGTTCTCCTTGTACCCTAGTTTCCCATTTGAATTGTATCTTATTTTAAAACTTATTTTCAATTGTTTAGTTTATTTAATCTTAATTACTATAATAATTGCATTTTTTGAGTTTGACTCGGTTTTTCATTTTGAAAGATATTTCGATCTTTTGTTTGTTATAATATTTACACGACACCCTCTACCTTCGCATATATTTTCTATCAACTCTAAGCTTACCAACCTCGGTTGATAATTAAAGAATAGGTCGATTAATTTAGACAATAAAACACCCAACAATTTTGGCACTACTGCCGAGGAGTTACTCTGTAAGGTAGAATATAATTCTTAATGAAGTTTAGTCGTAGGTTCCTAGTGGGGAAGCAGTAATATGAGAGGTAAGAACCTATGCATATGTTATAACTGGCGCCCCCAAATCCAGCAACAGTAATAGAATAGGTTTTCTTTAGTTTAAAATTCTTTCATGAGTAGAATTAGAGATCCTTAGGGTAGATTTGTCAAGACCAGAAAAGTTTTTGAAGTCTCTACTAACTCTTGTAGGGGACGTAATTCCCCAACTACTAACTCACCAAAGAGGTAAGAAATACTCCGATAGGAAGTAGTTGTACCCTCAAACCTAAAGAAATCCCCTTAGAAGATCTTACTGGAGAAGCCATAAAAGGAGAAGGAACCTTGGCAGAAGGTCCTAAGGACCTTTTCCATGAGGAAGTTCAAGAATATCAACCATTAGAAAGCCCTATCCCTCCACTAGTTCCAAATCCAATTAACACAAATTTTTCACTAGTAAGAGATCCGAATTTTTTTAGAGTTTGTTGATCCTACTCAAATATAAGATCTCTTTGGAACCTCAGTAGATCAAGTTATTTCACAAATTGAAACTTCTACAATATAACTTAATATCCCTCTAGGATTCAATAAAAAAATGGTTGATCAAAGGGAGATCTCTCCCGAAAAAGAATGTTGGGATGCCCCATTATGGCCTCGAAAGCAGCCTCCTAGGTGTATTTACATTAAGAATTCATCTTATATGGAAAGACAGGGAGAAAATGAATATCATGATGAAGTTATAAATGAATAAGGAGAAGGGGAAAATCGAACTGAGGATACCCTTGGGTTCCCTATCTTAGATACAATGCACAATGTGACTATGAAAACATCCCTCCTTCCTCCTTAGCTGCCTTCTATGGAGAGAGTAATGAGGACCCGGACACATTCGTATTTGAGTTCGATATATTTTGTAGGAGTTACAATTATCTACAAGACACTCATAAATTAAGACTCTTAACTGCTACACTCAAATATTATGCCTTGTGATGGTTCATCGGATTAGGAGAATCCACTATCACGACTTGAGATGAATGAAAACCTCATTCTTACAAAAATATCAAGAATACTTAAAACCTAAGGACTCTCAACATAATATATTCAAGATATAACAACTTGAAGATGAGAGCCTGTAGGATTATCTCAAGAGGTTCATTTATACATTACATAAGTCTAAATATAATGAACTTTAAGAAGATGCAGTACCTACACTTTTCCTTAAGGGAATCTCCGATGACTTGTTAGAAAGCATTAATGTCATGGCAGCTAGCAATATTTCCCATAAAAAATTGGCACAGATCAATGATATGTGTAAATATTATTCTAGAAGTAGGAGGGGAATTTACGAAAGCCTTTCAGTAGAAATATAAGAGGAAATATTCCTAGGTCAAGAGGAATTACAAGAGTAGAGATAGGAAACCTATTTGAGAATTTTAAGACTGATATCTTAGGAGCAATGGGTTCCCAACTAGATGATTTACAAGCCAAGAAGAGGCAAGATGAATAAGGAGCAGCAATGGGTATTTTTTGTCCAATATGTAGAGCTAAACATCCCTAGAGGGAATGACCATTAAACAACATCTCTATATGTCACATCTGTACAAAAGAGAATCAAACATATAACTTCCCATTCTTTCTCGGGTTTCAAGACATCTATAAGAGTGGGGATGTAGTTGAAACATCTAGGATACCTCCTTGGAAGCCTAGAGATCAACCAACATATCCAAAATTTCCACCACAACCTCCACTATATTATCCTCCATATCAACCACCTCAATAATGGAACAATTCTATCTGGAAGAATTGCCCAGCTCAGTATCCTCCTCAATTTCTACAATAATAGTATTTTTCACAAGGATGGAGAGGAAAACCATATCCTCGGGCATAATCTGTCCCTGCACCTAATCATCTTTATCCTCAGAATCAAACAAGTTTCCAGCAAATGCCGCAAGGATTTGTACCTCTAGTTCCTTTTACCACACAACAACCTCATCACTTTTAGATGCAAATCCTCCTCGACCGACATTATTACCTACATAGCCTATACCTAACCCTAATAATAAACCAACTCAAACTCTTAACAACATTGAGTTACAAACTCTTCCCTCATATTTTATCTTGACTGTACCTGTACATGAAATTCAATTACGATCAGGAAGTGTTGTGAATAATAAACCCAAGTCATCGACCGTCATTCAAGAGCCAAATGATGAAGAAGAAAATTAAAGTGAACCCGTGAATGATGCTATATTAGAGGATGTGAACGTTCCAAAGGTTCCAATACACACCCATCCTCCACAAGACACTATTCAGGAGCAAAGAATTCCTCCATTTCCAGAAAGATTAACAATAGAAAGACTTGTAGTTCATCTAGAGTATAACATTTTGAATGAATTTCAGAAAATTTGTATTAAAATCCCTCTATTACAAGCTATTAAAAATATACCAATCTATGGTAAGGTAATAAAAATATCTGTATTAAACACCTGGGAAATAAGGAAAAGGACCCTCTTACAATTCATGTTATAGGAGAAATGTTTGAATGTAGGATGGGTTAGTCCCGGATTGCTAATTATACGAATCCAGGAGCCCCAGTAGTAACTATAATTATAAACAACATCACCATAGAGAATACATTAATCGATTTAGGGTCCATTATTAACATCATTACCATCGTAGTCTTAGAATTTTTAGAGTTAGGATAATTTCTTCAACCTACCCCTTCCATCCTAGAACTAGGAGACCACACTACGGTAAAACCCTCTGGAGTCCTGGATGACATTATTGTAATAGTAGCTTCACGGGAATACCCTGTTGACTTTATGGTCTTAGAATCAAGTGATCCTTCTAAAGGACATCCTATTATATTTGGAATACCATGGTTAGATATTGCAAATTATTTTATACGATGTAGCGATGGAGAGATGACTATTTCCAATGGGTTGTCCACAAAAAGACTTATTTTATACCCCCCAGCACAACCAATAAATAAAAATTCATGGTGGTTAAATTGTTCTTTTGTGGATGAACACTTTGATGATCTCTTCCTTCCTATTGATTTTTCTTTATCACTTCAGGAGGACACCACTGAGAATGTATTAAACCATTTTGTCTCTTCAACAACCTATACAGATTTCCCTCAGTCCTTTTCTCAACTCAATCAGATTTTTGGAGATGAGTTTCAAGAGAATATGGCTCTCTCAATGTTTATAAAAACACCTTGTGTCTTCACAATTGAAGAGCATATAGGACCATATACCATAATGTTTGAATGTAGGATGGGTTAGTCCCGGATTTCTAATTATACGAATCCAGGAGCCCCAGTAGTAACTATAATTATAAACAACATCACCATAGAGAATACATTAATAGATTTAGGGTCCATTATTAACATCATTACCATCATAGTCTTAGAATTTTTAGAGTTAGGATAATTTCTTCAACCTACCCCTTCCATCCTAGAACTAGGAGACCGCACTACGGTAAAACCCTCTGGAGTCCTGGATGACATTATTGTAATAGTAGCTTCACGGGAATACCCTGTTGACTTTATGGTCTTAGAATCAAGTGATCCTTCTAAAGGACATCCTATTATATTTGGAATACCATGGTTAGATATTGCAAATTATTTTATAGGATGTAGCGATGGAGAGATGACTATTTCCAATGGGTTGTCCACAAAAAGACTTATTTTATACCCCCCAGCACAACCAAGAAATAAAAATTCATGGTGGTTAAATTGTTCTTTTGTGGATGAACACTTTGATGATCTCTTCCTTCCTATTGATTTTTCTTTATCACTTCAGGAGGACACCACTGAGAATGTATTAAACCATTTTGTCTCTTCAACAACCTATACAGATTTCCCTCAGTCCTTTTCTCAACTCAATCAGATTTTTGGAGATGAGTTTCAAGAGAATATAGCTCTCTCAATGTTTATAAAAACACCTTGTGTCTTCACAATTGAAGAGCATATAGGACCATATACCATAATGTTTGAATGTAGGATGGGTTAGTCCCAGATTGCTAATTATACGAATCCAGGAGCCCCAGTAGTAACTATAATTATAAACAACATCACCATAGAGAATACATTAATCGATTTAGGGTCCATTATTAACATCATTACCATCGTAGTCTTAGAATTTTTAGAGTTAGGATAATTTATTCAACCTACCCCTTCCATCCTAGAACTAGGAGACCGCACTACGGTCAAACCCTCTGGAGTCCTGGATGACATTATTGTAATAGTAGCTTCACGAGAATACCCTGTTGACTTTATGGTCTTAGAATCAAGTGATCCTTCTAAAGGACATCCTATTATCTTTGGAATACCATGGTTAGATATTGCAAATTATTTTATAGGATGTAGCGATGGAGAGATGACTATTTCCAATGGGTTGTCCACAAAAAGACTTATTTTATACCCCCCAGCACAACCAATAAATAAAAATTCATGGTGGTTAAATTGTTCTTTTGTGGATGAACACTTTGATGATCTCTTCCTTCCTATTGATTTTTCTTTAGCACTTCAGGAGGACACCACTGAGAATGTATTAAACCATTTTGTCTCTTCAACAACCTATACAGATTTCCCTCAGTCCTTTTCTCAACTCAATTAGATTTTTGGAGATGAGTTTCAAGAGAATATGGCTCTCTCAATGTTTATAAAAACACCTTGTGTCTTCACAATTGAAGAGCATATAGGACCATATACCATAACTTGGGAGGTTGGCTCTGAAAATTTCTTACATATAAACATCGGATTAAGTGAAAACCAACAAGCACAGCTGCTTAAAGTTCTTAAGAAATAAGCTGGAGAATTTGCATGGGAATACACTGATATGAAGGGTATACACCCTGATACCTATATTCACCATATTTATATGGATCCAAGTATGTCAACTGTAAGGCAGCCACAGAGGAGGATGAATCTTGCTTTAAAGGATATAGTAAAAGAACAATTACAAAAAGTCCTCACTGCTAGTTTTATCTATCCTATTTCCGATAGTAAATGGGTATCTCCTTTAGTAGTAGTTCCGACGAAAGTTACAGGGAAATCATGTATTTGTGTTTATTTTAGAGAATATAACAAAGATACACTTAAAGACTACTTTCCTTTACCTTTTACTAATCAAGTATTAGATATTATGTTAGGTAAATAGTATTTTTCCTTTCTTGATAGGTATAGTGGCTACAACCAGATTTTAACAGCACCAGAAGATGAAGTGAAAACCACTTTTACATGTCCTTGGGGAATATATTCTTAGCAAGTTTTTCCATTTGGCTTATGTAATGCACCTGCCACTTTCCAGCGGGCAGTCTTAGGAATATTTTCCGATCTTCTGCATGACTGTGTGGAGGTATACATGGATTACTTTACAGCCTATGGTAATACTTTTCAAGAATCCCTTGACAACCTAGAGAAGGTATTCATTCAATGTCAAGAAATGAATTTATCCCCTAGTCACGAAAAATGTAAAATGTTAGTGACATAAGGTATAGTTTTGGGACACCATGTCTCTTCCCAAGGAATTAAGGTAGAACCTGCAAATATTGAAGTAATTGTTGGCCTTCCCTCTCCCAAAACTCAGAAAGAGGTAAGAATATTCTTTGTTCATGTAGGATATTACCGCCGGTTTATTGAAAATTTTACTAAAATAGCTGCACCAATGTTTAAGTTACTTACAAAGGAATCAAAATTCCAGTGGCAGAATCTTGTCAAAATGCTTTTGAGATCTTAAAAGCTAAACTATAAGTGGCACCAATTCTTAGGGGTTATGATTGGTCCCTTCCTTTCACATATATACGGATGCCTCTGATAATTCCATAGGAGGAGTCCTCGACCAAAATGAATGACAAGCACCTTATGCCATCTATTTTATTAGCAAAAATTTGACCCTTGCCGAATTAAATTATACTATCATTGAAAACGAATTTTTGGTAGTAGTTTATTCTATTAATAAATTTTGTCATTATATCACAGGTTATGAATTTTTTGTGCATACTGATCACTCTACCATTAGATTTCTACTGAATAAGCCAATTACCCATGGTAGAGTGTCCTGGGGGCTTCCTTTATTGCAAGAATTTAACATTACCATCATTGACCAACCTAGTAAAGAAAATATCATAGCAAATCTCCTTTCCCAGATTCAACATGAAGACGGTACTAAACCAGTTGATGACACTTTTCTTGATGAACATCTATTTGTTGTATATGTTTAATCCCCTTGGTTTGTGGATATTTCCAATTATCTAGCAACTTGAAAAATACCAAGCCATTTGACTCCACATGAGAAGCGTTGTATTATAGTTCAGATTTCTAATCATTATTGTTTTGATAATGATCTCTTCCGTACTAGTCCTGATATTATTATTCGATGATGTGTGCGGGAGGATGAAATGACAAACATCC
Organism: Pseudotsuga menziesii; assembly: GCA_001517045.1. Taxonomy (NCBI): domain Eukaryota; kingdom Viridiplantae; phylum Streptophyta; class Pinopsida; order Pinales; family Pinaceae; genus Pseudotsuga; species Pseudotsuga menziesii. Next base: position 119,938 of record LPNX010109786.1, on the reverse strand, counting down.
TCCATGCATGCCATGACGAACCATGTGGGGGACATTTTTCTGATAAGAGGATAGAATATAAAGTCTTACATTTTGGTTATTATTGGCCAATCATTTTTAAGGATGCTGCCAAATATGTTAAAGGATGCGATAGTTTCCAGAGAATAGATAGACCTATGTCATTTGATCAAATGCCTTTATAACCCCAAGTTATGATTGAACCTTTTGAGAAATGCACTCTTGATTTTGTAGGACCAATTTATCCCATGTCTCATAAAAAGAAATATATCTTACTATGTACGAACTATGTCACCAAGTGGGTAGAAGCTAAAGCTTTATTTAGAGCCACAGAGAAATCGGTGGTACTATTTATGTATGAAGAAATATTCACCCAGTTTTGTGTACCTATAGAAATTAACACAAATCAAGGTACTCAGTTTGGTTCTAAACTAAAGATAGAACTTAATACGAAATATGGCATCCAACATTTCAAATCATCACCTTACCACCCTCAGGCTAATGGTCAGGTGTAATGTCCGTGGTTTTGACCCCGTTTGCATGATGTATATATTGTAATTAATCGTGGTGAGGAGCTCAAGGCAAAAGCCCCACCATTGATTTGGTTGTGTATGTTTCGGAAATGGGGGATAATTGCCGATGGTATGTCATGCTATCCGGCACATTTTATTTCGGCATCATGTAAACCCACACATCAATTAAAATAAACCACAACCAGCTACGGCAGTGCAACGTTGAATGAAAAGGGCATGGTTACAAAGGATAAGCGGTGGGGGATGTCAAACCTTGGTTATGGGGGAAAAACCCATGTTTCACCACCTTTGTTGTTTGTCACCTTTTGCCTCACCCAACCTTGTCAACCTCTTTAATGCTTCAGCTGGTGGTTGAGGAGTTATGGCTGAGTGGTTGAGGCAGTTATTGCCTTTGGTGGTGGGTGTGGTAGGACTGTCAGTCCTTTGCCCACATGCCCACTCCACCCACGTCTTCCCATTCTTCTCCCTCATGCACTCTTCCCTGGTCAGTTCACACTACCACGATTTTGGTTTGTTTCTCCTCACGCACAGGTTTTGGGGCGTTTTTGGTCTCACGCAGATTTTTCTTCCTCTCTCCACGAGTTGCTGAGCACCCACGAACTGCAAATTCGCGTCCTTCCTGCTGTGTGTGCATCCACGGACAAAAACGGAGCCGTTTTTCCTCACGCAGGGCCTCCATTGTCTATTCCTTTCCTTGCCGGTTCGGATTGTTTAATCACGTACATGTATTCTTCTGTTTGGGGTGCAGATGGAGAGCTGAGAGCCGTGCTCTTGCATCCATGACTGGCTGTGAAGGGCCATTCACGTTTTTGGCTGTCTCACAGGCTATTTGGGTCATTTTTTTTCAGTTGTAAGTTGTGCTCCCTGATAGATTCGGGGCTATAGTTTTCCCCCTGTTGTGAATGTCATTACTATTACATCTGGGGCAGTTGTAAATTCGAGTGAGAGTCATTTTGGCCATGATAGGGCCAAGAATGACTTAGAATCCATGTTTCCCTATTTTAAGCTGTGACAGCTAAGTAATTGCCTGAGTGCAATGGTTAGTCTTCGTACTATGCTGGCTTGGCTTGTCTGTTGAAAGCCTATGAAACCCAGCTGCGTTGGTTGCTGTTTGTGCCCCTTGGCTATGTATAAGCCTGCAATCGACCCTTATTTCGGAGGAATCATTCCCAGCTCGGGGGCGGCAGCGTTGCTAAGAGATTGATGAGCAAGCTGGCCTATGGTTGGGTGGAACGTTGCAGCGACATAGCTGGTTGCGGGTGAATTCTTCATCAAAATATAAGTGCTGCTGTTTACTTCACCTCTGCAATTTATATTGATGTTAAATGCTGGAATGTCTATGTTTGCTTCTGCTGATTGTTTGAAGGACTATGCATCCTTGTATGATGAATTATGCCTGTTGTTTAGGCTTTTAATTTTAGCATTGATATCCTCTGTTTTATGTTCATGGGCTGTTTGCCCGACTGTGTTGATGTTCGTCGCGTCCTCTTCGCCGGTTGAGGGACGGGGACGTGACATCAGGTAGAATAAACTAATGAAGTATTAGAAGCTATTTTAACTAATACCATTCACTTACATCATAAGGATTGGATAGATAGACTCCCAGAGGCTTTATGGGCCTATAGGATAACATGGAGAAACACTACTGGACATACCACCTATGAGTTAGTGTATGGAAAACAAGTACTTTTACCTATTGAATTTCAAGTTAAAAATTTTCGTATGGCAGCACAATTAGGCATGAATTTGGATGAAGCATAGAAACAATGAATATTGGAAATCAATGGGTTAGATCAAATTAAAAAAGGTGCACTTCAAAGTACAATGTTAATATAGAATCAACGAAAAAGATGGCAGGATAAATTTCTTAAGCAAAAGCAGTTTAATACTGGATATTGGGCACTACTATTTGATTCACGACTTACAAATTTTAAATGGAAATTAAATACCCGTTGGATGGGGCCATACGAAGTAGTTACATATTTTTAAAATGGATCAGTAAAAATTAAAACAATTGATGGCTCATAAATTTCCTTTGTAGTAAATGGTCATAGACTTAGGCTCCATCACCAGCCGATATCTAAACAGGATTTCATACAATTTTTTTTGCATCAAAATGAAATGGAATTAGTTGAAGGGGAATCTATTCGTCCTCCTCCTAATCCTTGAAAAATATTTTGGGTTATTATCACTTGTATATATATGTAAATATGTGCTTGTTTCTTTGAATAAATAAGAGTCATTTCTAATAGGTTGTTTACACATGACTCTTTTTCTTTTATGTCTTTATGAATAAATTGAATCATCTAACAAGTGGTTTTGTAGTTTGATTGCATATATATTATATATATGAGCAGCTAAAGGAATATTACTTGGACAAGGAAAGTATGCTAAATACTCATCAGGTATTTTAATACTTTTGGGGTACTTTCGAAATTTGCAGCTTATACGAATAAATTTATATATCAATCCTTTGTATATCATACTTAACCAATTCTGTTACAATTCATATAGTTCTTGTTATTTTGATCCAAACATGTATATTTCTGATTTATTCTTTTAAACAGTTGCTCAATAAGACCTATTTTCATTATCATATTTTCCACATCCTTATTTTTTACCTATGATTTACTAAGTTCTTCCTATACATGTTATCAAAACTTGTCTCTTGAGTATTTTGGTGATAACTTGAAAGTAAGTGGAATTTTTATCCATGGGAACATTACTTTATTTTATGATGAAGAAGGACTGTTAGGTTAAAGAACAACTTTCAGTTATTCTCTTTTGACATGTTTTATGAGTCTGGCCATTATGAAATTACTTATAACTTTATTTTGAAAAAATTGAATTATGTGTTTAGCAGGAATTAACATTCTATAGTACAAATCGGCTTCCATATATTTAATATCATTATATAAGGAAAACCCATCGGGGTACTGAATAGGCCTGCTTGCAGCGGGTCAATACTAAGTAAAAGCCTTACAACATGAAGCTCAATAAATGCAAGTAAACCCGTTGGGATACTGAACAGGCTCGCTTGCATCGAGGCTATGCTTACATGGTACAAAGATAAACTTGCTGGGGTACTAAACAATCCTGCTAGCAGTGGGGCAATATCTGGAAAATGAGATCTGGTTAATACACCACTATGTACATAGTTCGTAAAATAGTGATAATATATGAATTTTTTTCAAAAAAAATATGTCATGGCCAATTGTTTATAATGTCATTTGAGAATGGCTCTAAGTTGCCTTTGACCGAGTCGTCTAATTCTGCATATATCTAAGATGTCATTATCTTAGAAATGGGACCCATAACTGTAAATATCACACACTCTAGGGTACACTTCAAATACTTGATGATGACAGGATATATTTACAATGATGCATGGATGGCTAGTTTTTCCTTATGGTATTATTTTAATTATATTAATCTCATTTTACATGGTCTTTTCTAAGCACTTTTTTATTTTCCATGAATATACATTTCTGAAGCATTTCCATTTACCAGTTAGTTTCCTTACAACAAATTAACAGCATGCTAGCATTCTTTCTATTTTTATTTTTGGAACAATCATTTCTTCTCTCTGTATGGCTTGAGGACATGCCATCTCTTTGGTTTGGGGGAAGATGGATTTGATTTGAAAAATTAGATTATTTTTATTTTTTATAACAAATCTATTTATGTCTAACAAATGATAAGTATTTTCAGGAATGCAAACAGTGGAATTTGGTTATAGCTTGAAGCATATTTTATAGCAAAATTCAATATGGTCTTATGATATGAAGAATCGAATCAAGGAAAATAAAATATGAAATAAGCGATCTGAGAAAAATGGTGATATTATAGTACTTCTGATTCAATTTGCTAACTACATTTTGTTTTTGGGCAAATAGTTTTTACTTATATTTCACTGTTAATAATTCTATCCTCTTACCTAGTCATGCATGAAAATTATGAATCTTTTTGTTATTCAAAATGCAATCTATGTTTTTGTGTTATATACTCAACCTACCCAAAATTTTACATTGGACGTGGTTGAATTAATTTTAAAAACTTTATAAATGATAAAATTATTTTGAACGTGAGAACTGTTGAAAACTCAATAAAGTTACTTTCATATATATGTGTGACATGAAAGATATGTTATTTTTAAGTTACAAGTCAACAGAGTGAAGTCTAAATTACCTTATTCATTTGCCAAGTTGAAGGTAGCTGCTAGTTCGCCTTTTTCCTAAATTGTTTTTTATTTCTTTTTTCTTAGTGGGATGTAGCATTTTTCTGGTTTGGGGGAATGTTGATCCTAGATTTGTTATCATTTTTGGCTGATAAATTACTCATTTAACCACATATTTTATTATCTTTTGTATATTTTATGACACAAAGATCATTATTCAACCTCGAGTATGCGTGTTTTTAAAGTTTATATTAAATTATTTTATTGTTATCATTTTTATGGTTTTTTAATTTAAAATACCACTATCAAAACTCATTTGATGTATTAATTGGTTTGTATAATTGTTTGCAAATTTTATAATCCTATTGGTCCAAGTTAATATGCAAAATACATTCAACCTACTTTTCACACAGCATATCCATCTCGGCGTCTAGCTCATCATCCAGCCCATTGCGTGAAACTTGCTGGTGGTTTGCCAAATGTCAAAAGGTGTTGCTGTAGACTTCAGTCCTGAAGCACGCTAGAAGATAGACACTCTGTTCATCCTAGATTGACACCCAATGTATCCAGATCATGTCCCATCCTCCTGTTTAGCACTTCGTCTATATCACCCATCATACTGTGCGCTGTTGAGACTTAACTCCGGGCATTAAAACATTGGAACACTTTGCAAAGGATCTAGTTATACATGCATCCGGTGATGGAGCTATGCTCTAGATACTTTCCATCACGTGTTCTCCTTTGTTCCCCACCACATCAACCATCCACGTACTAGATTGATGCATTCAACTTGCACCATATAAAATTATCCTGTGTTCTCCTTTGTTCGCCATCAATTTCCTGCTGCGCTAAAAAAGGAACTCATGCACCGCCTCCGTAGATAGTTCAGGCTGAAGAGAAGCCCATGCGACACCTTTGAAGATTGTTTGTGTTGAATAAGGGAGATTCTTATGCGTTGGCTTGTGATTAGTTAAATGCCATTATAGTCGACTAAATTTAGAGAGAATTCAACCGCTAAAGGGTCGACTTGCTCACCCATGTAAATCATTATATAAAGCAGCCTTTGTGAGAGAGCTCAGTTAACTAGAAAATCAGTCAATTAGCAGAGTTAGGAGAAGAGTTCTTGTTGTGATTTACTCTTGAACTTTGTATGTCTGTTCTACCCTCTGAATAAAGAGATGTATGAATTGCTTTTGAAGATTGCGTTTAAGTAGAAGTTAGCGAGGCATCACCCCTGATTGCTGAGAGGGCCCTTCATCAACCAGAGGTTCATTTTCTTTTTTTAGATTTGTTTCTTTTCTGTTTTAGCTAGTCGAGTTTAATTTCTAGTTTGCTTCCATTAGATTATAGTAAATGTTATTTTATTTGTTTTTTGTAATACATTAACTTTGTTTTATTTCAAAGGTAATTAGTTAGATGCACGCATAGCTTGCTTTCAGTTATCTACTTTCAGTCGTTTTGTTTCAAGAATATAGAATAAGTTGTTTTTATGAACTTACAATAGATCCAATTATGTTATTTCTTTTCCTATTTTGAATTTATGCAAGTTAATTTCAAGTTTATTTATTAGTTTAATACGCAATGATTCCTTTTGTTAATGAATTAGTTTAAGGTTAATTTGTTGTTAAATATGTGTATTTATTGTTTCAATGCATTAAAATTACATATGCATGGATTCAACTAAAGATTACTTCATTTAGGTTAGTTTTTACAATTTTAACTATGCAGACTATCATTTACAAAGCCTGTTCATTCTGTTATTCAGCCACCCTTTCAGACCCACAGTTCAGTTTGTCATTCAGCCCTTAGTTCTTTTTTTAGTGTTTTTATGTGTTTTCTTGATTGTTTTTAGTTTTCTTTTGTGAATGTCTTAATTATGTTTTGATTGTAATAGTTAGCTGACAATTTTTTTTAATATTAAAGTTAAGGTTTAGTTGTTTTAAATTATTTATTAAAGTTTTATCATTTTTCCTTACTTCTTTTACCTTGAATGAAGTTTAAATTATTCTTAAGTTTTGTTTCTCATTTTGTTTTATTGTTCTATGGTTTTGTGTTTATTCCTTTTGAATTGATTTGTTTGTTTGTATGTAAATTTTAAGGTTATATGTGTTTTGATCAGTATGTTTTTAGGTTGTCTCTCTTATGTTGTGTAATTGTTGAAAGAACTTGTAGGATAGAACCTAAAGATATTTCTTTTATTAAGTTCTCTACTTGCTTCTTTTTAACTTTTCTTTATTAAGTTTTCTACTTGCTTCTTTTATTAAGTTTTCTAATTGCTTATAAGTTAAGTTTTTCTTGTACCCTAGTTTACCATTTGTATAGTCAACTGTTGATTGTATCTTAGTTTAAAACTTATCTTCAATTGTTTAGTTTATTTCCACTTAATTACTTTAATAATTGCATTTTTGGAGTTTGACTCAGTTTTTCATTTTGAAAGATCTTTCGATATTTTGTTTGTTAAAATATTTACACGACACCGTCTACCTTCACATATATTTTGTGTCAACTCTAAGCTTACCAACCCTGGTTGATAATTAAAGAATAGATGGATTAATTTAGGAAATAAAACACCCAACAAGCCTATGATTTACATGTAATGTTTAATATATATATATATACCTTGTGGCTTGACTTATAGCTAGTGAAGACCAAGACTATGCACTATGCCTAACATCACAATGTATTAAACTGTAATATCTCAAATTTTTGGCCTAACACTTATAGGAATGTGCCTATTGATTATGATTATTATCTTGATGTTTTATTTCTATATTGGGTCGAAGACCCCACTTCATATAAACATGATGATTTATTTTATATATTGGGTGTAAGCCAATTATTGATGATATATGTATATGCTTGTTTGTGTTAGGCATGGACCCTAAAGCACATGATTGATGAGATATTTTGTGTTGAGCGAGGAGCTCTGGAGAACTTGAGTGATTGATGATTTTTGTTGAGCGAGAAGCTCTGGAGCACATGAGTATTTACCTTTTTGTTGAGCGAGAAACTCTAGAACACATGAAAACATAATTGGATGTGTTGGGAATAAGCCTTGGAGCCTTCCATGTTGATGTTGAGCATAATATTTGGAGCATCAGATCTTTGGCTATTGTATCCCTAGGTGTATCATACAAGTACATCCTAGCACTAGTTTTGAGTGAGGAGCTCTAGAATTAAACTTAATTGTAACTCCCTGTTAAAGCGTTGAGTATGGGCTTTGGTAAGCGCTAGGGGTTACTGAAAAGAATTTAATAACTTCCAAGTGAAAAACACTCGAGAAAAATATTGATCTCATCATACTTATTTATAAGTGATTAAATGAGATTTTGATTTTTTGTATTCTCATCAAAGTGCTGAAGAGTTACCACGTTATACAAGGAAAATCCAACATGCAAGGATGTTTAGAGTTTCCTATCCTAGTAGACCTAAACCATCTACCTACCATGGAAGCGTCACCTAGGGACCAATATGATATCACGTCCGTTCATATTGGGGTGGTTAAAATTTTAAAAATTAAAAGTCAATATATTGGTGGTATATTAGGGGTAATAAGGGTTTTTTTTAAGCATATAAATATCCAATATGTTTAGGGTTATTTTATTCCAAATTTCTGCCCGCGCCCTTCACCACCAGTGCTCCAGCATAAGCCTGTGTGCACCCTGCATATGCTGCTGAGTTTCTCTGGTGCATAGCATTTGCTCTCACACTGTCTTTTCCCACTCCTGAATATGTTATCCATGAATCAAATTAATCACTCACGCTTCATCAGTGGGCTTGGCTGAAGGCTAAAGGTTTATGTTCTGGAAAAATGCTTCTAGCAAAAGGTGAAAGGCATCTGTCTAAAGTTTCCAAGGTTACTTCTAGCTCCTGGTGTGCTCGGCTTCTTCTTTCTGGCTTATGTCTTAAGGCTTGTCCTCTCCCTGTTGTAGATAGGTTGTTTGTAGTATATCCTTGTGTGAGCAAGTGGCAGGGGGTTGGGGCATACTAATCAAATATTTCAAGGCTACTATGGATTTTTCAATCGGGATGACAGGGAAAAGGAAGGCTGTAAATGAAGATAGCATTGAAATAATAACAACCACTGCACTTATCCTACCCATGTTGGTTTGGTTTCTTCTTCTCCCAATCCTGCCTGTCTTTAGGTATATTCCCATTACAATCCCTAGTCTTTTTTATGGCAGAAACTTCACTTAAGGACATATCGAACCAAGAAGCTTGCACAAAAGACCAAGAATTAGTAGGTTGCCCAATCCCAGTGAAATTGCTGCAGTCACGAGTTCCACCCCAGCCGCCTCCATCATTTCTTTTGTTCTTTTCCTCTACAGTTTCTGTGTTCTGAGTGTTCTTTATATGAGATTATAAGGATGGTATTTGTTGATCATAATTTGCAGTAGTGTGGCTGTGGAGAAGTAGGTGAGTTTAGAGTACTTAGTTTACAGAACAATGATGATGCTCAGCCCTATTCAAATCTGCATGATTCCACCGATTGGCCACAGGTATATACATGTACATGTCAGAATGATTGCTTATTTGGTTTTTGCTTGTAGTTTTGTTCATGATTTTGTCTGCATGGGGCTTCCTCGCACTGTCTTTGCTGTTGCATGGGGATTCCTCACACTGTCTTTGTTGTCACTCAATGGTCACGGGTTCCACCCCAACCGCCTCCATCATTTCATTTGTTCTTTTCCTCTGTAATTTCTGTGTTCTGAGTGGTCTTTATATGAGATTATAAGGCTGGTATTTTTTTATCATAATTTGCAGTAGTGTGGCTATGGAGAAGTAGGTGATTTTAGAGTACTTGGTTTATAGAACAATGATGCTCAACCCTGTTCAAATATGCATTTTTAGGGTTTTATTGAGTCTTGTAGAGGGTAACTTCTTTTTTGGTCTTGTAGAGGGTAATGGGGATTAGATGACCCATTAGTGTCAAGGTGTATTAGGGAAAAGTGTTGGAAATAGATAGACGAATAGACTATTTTTATGTACCATGGAAGGATTTAGAGCATTTGTTCAATACATGCTATGTAGAAACACTCTCTTATATCAGATGGCTCAAAAGGATGGATTTATACATATGATGACTTTGACATGAGAAATCAACTGCGGCCTTAATCTGCAAAGAATTGTCTACTACTAAGACATAATTTTCGAGCAGGAATTCTAAGAATGATCAAAATATGTAGTTAAACCTCATCTGAAAGTATCTGAAAGCACTGAGATCAAATATGTAGTTAAACCTCATCTGAAGGTATCTGAAAGCACTTCAGCATTAATAGGGTGAAGCAGCGAGAATAACATAAACACATGTTAACTAAGGATGCAGTGGAATACTGAGAACATAATGTTGAACAAATTCAGTCAAGTAATTACAGTATTTTCTCATCATAGGTTATTGAACCAAAAAATACAGTAACGAACTTCCTTTTTAAGTTGACAACTTCATAAACAATATACAATTCCAGAACATATACGGATTGGCTAGCTCACAAGACAATTTCATAGTATGCAGAATATATAAAGAATGCTAAAAGAATCATATCTCAATACCAGCATAATTACAAATACATATAAACATATATTACAGATATGCACTTCATTAAGTATAGTGTTCCACCTCAAGACAAAATCATGACTTGTTCCAAAAGCCGTGAAAATGAGGAACTTCTATTATTCAAGAGTGGCTGACCAAACAAACAAATGCCAAAATATGATTAGAAAAAGATAAGATAGAAAACAACCAAATAGACCAAAAACAAGAGAAACCTTGATAAAAAGGCCTCCTGCTGATTATGATCATGTCTTACTTCTTAAACCTTTGACAATCTTTCATTTGATTTGATATCACAAGCTGTTTAGCACACTAAGTTTTTTTGGCTTATGTTGCAGGTAAACTTTGATGCAAAGACAGAGTATGATATGATTCAAAATTACAAAGTGCTGCAGGACGTGTTCAACAAGTTGAAGATTAGCAAGGTATGAATCTCCTGGAGATTTTGCTTGCATTCCATAAGGTCGTAATTATACTGAAAGTCTTGGCGAACATAACTTTGTTTTAACTGGCAAGACTGGCCAGCTAATGAAATTATGTCTTCTTCAGGCAAAAGAGTTGGAAGTAAATACACAGTATTACATTGAATTATTGGAAAAAGGAATTGCCAAAACACAAGAAGAGATTGCAAAGGATATTCAAAGATCAAGATACTTTTTCCCACAGGAAGCAATTGATTATGGTATTGCTGATAAGATCCTCCCAAAACAGGGTCTGGTCATGGAGAAAAGGGTAAGCATTAACCACTTTTAATTCATTTATACTAAATGTCTTGCCATCAGAATTTTGGGTCACAGGGGAATTTTGGGTCAGATGAGACCATAAGCTTCCTTGGAGTTTTTGACGGTCATGGACCATATGGACACTTGGTTAGCAAAAGGGTTAGAGACTCTCTGCCTAGTTTTCTTATGAACCAGTGGGAAGAACTGCTTTTAGCTGATTGGCCTCGTCCTGCAAATAGTAACGATTTAGAGGTCGTTGATTCAAACAAATTGTGTAATGATTCGGATGGGGTGTGCACAAAGAAGAGTCAAAGATGTTTGCAACATGGAAGGAATCTCATCTACGAGCTTTCCAGGTAATGGATAAGGAAATCAAGCTGCATCCCATTTTGGATTGCTTCTGCAGTGGGACGACTGTCATTACCATCCTCAAACAGGTATAAAAGCATTTATGCATTCCCAATTGCCATTCTCATATTTCAATAACTTGATCCATATATGGTTAGGGTCTTCCTTCACTTCAGGGCACAGGAAGACAAAATGATCAGCTTTTAGCATTCATACCTCTTCCTTTAGAGAAAGGTGACTTAGATTGTGCCCAGGATTGAGCAAAACCATAAGTTGATGAAATATCATGATTGAAATTTGATAAGCTGCTGGTGCAGACCTATCAAGCCACATCGAGAACTAAGGTGCCTAACGATGCAGATAAACTCCAATCTGCAACAATTTATTCTTCAGTATAGTCCACCGGTATGCATATGCTCTGTTTCCAGATATTTAGAGCAACCTCTTCAATACATCTTTAAACCTGCAAGAGTATAGGCAGTAAAACAGAGAAAACCAGATGGCACAAACACTCTAAATATAAATGACAGGCAACAAAATTATTCAGCTAGATGAAAATTTCATAACAGTATTCTTTATTCATTACACACCAGATTACAGACAGTAATAGCCATAGAAACTACTCAAAATCTATTAGCATCTGCACCTACTTTTCAATCAGCTGGAAAAATACCTCCCTGAGCCCATGCTACCACCTCCTCCCCTTTTTCCTAACCCCACTTCCTAAAATTATTAACTTCCCTCTTATTTTCTCTAACCCAAAAAGAGTAATTGAATAGAGGGCTATTTTTAGTAAAACAGATTCCTATAAATATTGAGCATAAATAACAAACTACTGAAACATGGAAGAATTCCGTTAAGGAAGATGCTCCACATCACCTAATAAGCATGGGTTATGTTTGAACCTGGAACTTTGCCAACTCAAAATCAAAATTGAATCTTCATATTTAAATACAGAAACTCACTCCAAAGACAATACTTCATCATTGCTAGCCACTTCGTCGGGATCATGCAGCTAGGCTTCTCATCCTTGGTCACTCCCTAGAGGATATCATCTGCCAGTGCATTGGAATTTTCATACTCATTGATGACTCCAATGAGAATCATGTCTTACAGTCACTTCAGCAACTAGCTCCAACATGCCTTGACACCCTCTCTTCTGCTCAGCACCAAAACTCTTCATTTTCTAGAAACTCTCCTGCGACTCCTTTGTACTTGCACCTCATTTTATATCTTCTCTTAGCTAGAGCATTTAGCCTTTAGCTAGAAACTTAGTTTAATATCTATTTATGCTGTTAGTATTGATCTAGGAGTTGCTTTTGTACTCCCACTTTGTACTTACACTAGATGTAATATTTTAGACCCATTGACCAACTTTTGTGGTCATTTGTTGGACATTAATAAAATTATCTATCTTATTTTATGTCCAATTTTGGCAGAGGCAGTAAGAGCCCCAAAGAAATGAATGTTATAGAGCTTTGCATCAATATTGGAATTGTTGCATATTTCAAAATGAATAGTATTATCTTAATATTTAGTTTATAGTTTGAAATTTTTCTAGTGGCTTATCTTTGTAGTTGTTATTTATTAGGGCCAGGACCTTGTCATTGCAAATGTTGGAGACTCTCATGCCATTCTGGGAACAATGTATGCTAATGGATGTTTGTCAGCCATTTAGGGGACAATTGACTTGAAGCCAACCTTACCTAGTAAGCTCTATATTTTTAAAAAAATCTCACAAACAAATTTGTGAGCTGTATTTTAATTTTACTAAATTATTCTGTGTGGATGTTATCTCTTGAGTGACTACACAATTCAAACAATTATAGTGACTGCAATTTCATATTATTTGTTTTTAGAACTAATATGTAGCACTTTAATCATAATGTCAACATTGTCTGAATTCATGCAAAGAACAGATCCAAAGGCCCAAAGCCTCATTCTACAATAGTTTGTTGTTTATGGGCAGTATTTGTAGGACAAGTTTTGCATACTGTTTGTTTTGTTCAATTTGTGTTTGTGAGTCTGAATTTGATTGTGGATTTACCTAAGATCTTAATTTCTACATTTGATTTATCTCATATCTGACCGCCATATTGAATATAGATAGTTATGCAGCCATTTATTATGTCCACATTCCTGTGATATTATTTAAGGTCACTTTGTGGTTTAATCCTGCAAGATGGTTTGTAACTTAGTGCAATACCTATTGTAAATGGGTAAAATGAATTTAGTAACTCTCCATTCTTAGGAAGGTAGGTTTAATCCTGCAAGATGGTTAGTAACTTAGTGCAATACCTATTGTAAATGGGAAAAATGAATTTAGTAACTCTCCATTCTTAGGAAGGTGAATTTCTGAATGTCTTTTTGCTATGGGTGGTTGATAATAAATAAGACAAACAAGTATACATTTAAATGTTTTCAAGGCCAAAGATGGTCCACAAGACCAATAATTGCATAACTATGAGTGTAAGATTGCAGGTTTTAAAATATCTCGTTTCTCTCATCTCTTATGCCAATTAAAATGGAACCAGAATCATATAAGCATGTCAGATTACATGCACATAACAAGAAAATAAGAATAAACACAGGATTATAGTGAAACTTCAGCAAAAACATGTGCTTGTATTGTAATGTTGAAGTGCTTGTGCAAGACTCAACTATCTTGTCAAGGTATTTTCCTCAGAAGAGCACTTGTCTGCATGCCAGACAACTATATCTGATGATTGATCTCCTGGTTTTATTGTCTTTCAGTTTGTGAATGGTTGTGTTCAATTTTAAGGCTTCATCATCTCAAACTAGATTTCAATTTCATATCAAATATACTCCACCATGTTTGTGTATCATTTACTCTAATATACTGTTTATTTGTTTGAATGCTCTCCATATTTGCTGCTTCAGCAACACAATTGAGATTGGCAAGTTTTGTCCTCCTTTAGATCTATGGATCTCTCATGAACTCTCCCCCTCTTTGAATTATTGTAATAATATTAAACTTTGAACTTTTATTTATTGCTAAACAGATGGATCTTTATTGACATGAAACACAAAATTAAAAGTGAAAATTTTGTCAAGGACACTCACAAGGTCCTCTTTAGGTCTTTTGAGGTGCCATATCCTGTTTTTAAATATCTTGAAAATCACAGAAAATGCATATTCCTATAAATATCCTGTATGCAATATGTGAAGCCCAAGGTTTACACACTGAACTATGGAATGGCCTTTGGCCAGGCAGCAAAGCTTCTATCACTTGAAACCAAGGGAAATCGTGCTCTTATGCCTAGCTCAACAAGTAAGTGTACTATGTGAGTCTCTACTTCATTCAGGCTTATGCAGTTTGTCAATAAGTTCAAGGGCACACTCATAGCTTGTCGCAATATGGTCTACTGGAACTTGAAAGTAAGATATCCTATCAAAATCCAAGGGTCACTCATACGCAAGTGTCAGAAACACAGTTGAAAATGTTAATAAGATTTGTGTTTTTTTTCTGGTAATTTATGCAATCTTAGTAGGTTTATATATCTAGTCATTCTTTGTTAAAAAATATGCTGATGATCTGTCTTTTTTCTATCATAGCAAAACTGCACCTGCCAGTAGTGAATAAATCCAGTGGTTCTTCCATCGATATGTATATCAAGGTAATATTTTTCCCTTTTTTTAAGATGTTACTTAAGAAATATCGAAATTCATTCTTAAGTAACAAGTAAATGCTCACTTAGCTCCTTTTAAAGGAGTGCTTAATACTTATTATAGGCCAGATGATGAAATTATGTCTTCTTCAGGCAAAAGAGTTGGAAGTAAATACACAGTATTACATTGAATCACTGGCAAAAGGAATTGGCAAAACACAAGAAGAGACTGCAAAGGATATTCAAAGATCAAGATACTTTTTCCCACATGAAGCAATTGATTATGGTATTGCTGATAAGATCCTCCCAAAACAGGGTCTAGTCATGGAGAAAAGGGTAAGCATTAACCATTTTTAATTCATTTATACTAAATGTCTTGCCTTAAAATTTAGCCTAGGTTTGCAGGATTGTTGCTGAACATTTTATACACTTCCTTCTCATTATGTTCTTTTCTTTGATTCTACATTGATAAATCTTTTCATTATGTTTAATGACTTGCAGAACTATGATGAGATGCTTGCTCAATCAAAAGATGCACGGATGAAATCTGGCAAGGCTGGTCCACTGGCTGCTCCAGCAGGCAGGCCCTAGGTATAGATCATTGATGAGTTACCTTTTCCAGTTAGCATGAGGTGTTCATATATTGCTACAACTATCATTGTTGGAAGAATTTGTTTAACCTGAAAGATGTATCTTAATACGACCCTTATCAATCTATGTTATTTTCTAGCATGCATACAGTGCTTTGTATATTTTCAAAATTGCAATGAGCTTCTGGACAGGTTCTAAACAAACATTCAAGGCAATAGGATCAAATGCCTAATGAAAGCAAGCACTCTAGAAAATGTAAATCATGTATTTCATTGATCTTCTCCGCGTCTGTGATATGTTGTTTATATTGTCATATTTTGCTTAATTACACATCTTGTTTGTGTGTTTTGGATTTTACTGCATAAAATATTTTAAGCCCTACATTTTATGTGAACTCTTTACCCATCATCAGGGAAACCAACTGTAAGATAGAAAGCAGTGTTGAGTGGGCTTGTATAAGGTAGGAGGGAAAGTCATGCTATATACAAGGTAGAATGGAAAGGAGAGGAGGATACTATCCTCCTCTCCTTTCCCTTCTACCTTATATATATTATATAGCCTGTGACTTTCTGTCCTACCTTACACATAGCATATGACTTTCCCTCCTACCTTATATTAATAAATAGGTGCACTCCTCATTTGCAGCATTGCTTTCCAACTGATTGGTTTCCCTGATTATGAGTGAAGAGCTCATCTGAAACGTTGGGTTTAAAATCTCTTATGCAGTAAAATCCAATAATCACATAAGCAATATGTACACCTGTAGATATCTGCATTCTAATATAATTATAGCCTATTACAATCCATTTTCCCATTTTTCCATGAATCTTTTAGTTTGGAAACAATGTCTGTTGCTTGTTTATTCAGCAATCCTAACTCTTGAATAGAAAACCAATTTATTTGATGCAAAAAACTCTTTTCACTGAACTTGATACACTTGAAAACTTATGTACATTCATGGGTTTGGGTTTCCTTTTCAATTATTAATTCTATTGGTGTAGAAAATATAAAACTTAGCATTGTCTTGGGTATTTAGATCCACCCAACTGTCATGAATGAAACAAGGTTGTAAGATTTAATATTTTTTGATCCACTCATACACATTGGGCTTAATCAAACTTTGGTTTTGGATACGATTAGCCATATCACAAGATAAACTCCTTTTCTTTCCAAGAAAATCCTCACAGGATTCTCCCCCTCTTCCCTGGAATATATTGATGGAGGACAGCTCAATAACTAGCTACAATGGTGGTTGGTAACCCAGTCAGACTCAGCAGGACTTTAACCTCAACCAAACTAGAACTGGAGACCTTACAGTGAACTCCACCTTGAAACAGCCTATTTGAACTGATTGAGATAACCCATTGGGCTTCACAAGGTGAACCCTTTCCATATGGTCAAACCATATTGGTTGTTAGGTTCATTTACAAAGTGAAAATGAAGCTGGTGAAGATGATTATGACTCTAATCCAACCACAAAAGTTCTAATGCCAAGTCTACAAGATAATTTTTGTACACTAGATTGGGTTATGTATCATAGTGCTTTTGAAAATACATTGTTGGAGATATTTTTATGTAGTTTGGTTGGTTGCTTTGTTAGAGTCACACCTCCAGAATTTGCCTTGAATCTATGTTGAAGAAAATTTGTCAGTTTGAAGACTAAATTTGAAATTGCTTATAATGTTACTGGTGTTCAGTTATTTGGCTCATATTTTTTAGTTTACTTTGCTTCTCCATCTTTTTGTTTATGTCTTCTGACCAACTTGCTTGTTTGTCACAACCCTCGATTTTTTTTCTTTTCCCCGTAGATGATAAAGAATTTGTTTGAGTAAAACTTATCTAGGAACTTAGTGACAAGGTAGACATCTGAATTGGAAATACAATCTTCAACTGAAAGGTGTTCTATTTTGGCATCATCAATTTATGCTTTAAATGCTCACAAGTTCATTGGATAAATGGATGCCAGCTCGACTCGTCCATTCCTCTTGTTAAATTCATATTGTTTTTAATTTAAAAAGATTAACAGTATGCATTAAAGATTCCAAATCAATTTTGTTTCTGAAGTTGTACAATCTCCTAGATACCAAAATGGTTCTTGGATAAAAAGTCTGTGATGGAAAGAAGCAGTTATAAATGGTGCAAGTTTCATTTTTGAACCCTTCTTGGCGAAAACACACTACTGTTTGAGATTGGTACAAATAAACCCTCTCTTATTTGTTTTGACATCATGTGATACATTTTAATTCCTAATAGAGTGATTTTCCTAAGGGCGCCTATCAAGTGTCGCCCTTTCTTGTGTTTAGTTTTTTTCTTTCCTTAGGTAGAAATATAAAGGGGTTTAAAAAATGTAAATGAAAAAATGGATACATGAAATATATAGGGAAAATAGGGGTTTTTTAAAATTGGCAAGGCATATTGGGAGGGGGTTAAAAAAATGATTTTGGGAGGTATTTTCCAATATTTTTTGAAAATAAGGGTATTGTTTCATATGCCACGAACGAACGTGCTATGGCATGGTTTCACTAAGTGAAGACCCCATGCTACCTACTTGGCCTTAATGAAGAAGTATAATTAAGTCTAGGGATCATGCTATATGATGCCCAAAGACATTGTTAACAAAATTATATATTATTATGTACTTTATACATGGTATGTATAAAGAATTAAATATATTAATAATATAAAGAAATGAAAGAAAGAAGAAGAAGATCCATCAATTATTATTTATTATTAAAAGATAATAAATAATCCAAAACCTAAAAAGTATAAGTAGGAACTAGAAGAAAGTTCTTAAGTTAAAATATTAATAATTACCCAAAGTAATTGATCAGGGTTAAATCAAGAAACCAAGGTTTCTTGATTTAACTGTCCCTTTGACTCAAAACTATGTCTATAAAGACTCAATCTAACAAAAGGATTGGGGTTCTGATCTATCATTTAGAGGAGTCATTTTCTACCTATTTTCTCTTAAGTAAATTCTTAAAGAAACATTTCCTCGAAGGAAAAGGAGAACTGATCAAGATCTAATACACCAGATAGGAAACCTTACTTTAGAATCTATAAGCTACTTGCATGTTGGATTCCATCTCGGGGGGATCCGGATTGTTATAATAATCAACCCATAGTTATCCACCTTAGACATTAATTAATCCATTTTTGTCTTATTTGCCTAGTTTCCATGTTCCACCTTATGCAAGTTGTCATCTACACATCAATAGTGGTCATACTTGCTAATTTTGACTCATGGAGCACTTGGGAAACCTCATGGAATCAAATCTAATTTATTCCTGGCCTTCGTAGCACCCTTCTACCTTTTCTGCTTTATTGCCTTCTTTTTCAGTGTTTTAAGGCAATTGGGAAAGTTTGACTAGGTGAGGTTAACTAGTTTTTTGTCCTCCACATCCTCCACTCTTTTCTCATATGAAAAGCATGTATGAGTTTTCCTTCCATTACCTTTTAGCTTTCCTAAGTGCTTCTTCCAATTCATGAGATCCTTGACAGTTTTGGAAACTTCTTTATGCACCTATGGGGGATTTGCTTAGATTTAGTAAGCCTGCTTTTGACTAGATTCGAATTGCCTCCTCATGCACTCAAATCCCTTATGTAACTATTTATTGTGGTAGCTTATGACTTCACAGGGTTGGCTATTGTACACTGATTTAATACAGTTTAGTGTTCAACTCCATATTTAGTCTCTTTTGTGAGTGATTTTGCATGTACTATTGATAATTGTTGTGAGTGTAATTGTTCTATCACTGGGTTCAATTTCAACATGGTATTAGAGCCTTTGTAGATCAATTTCTCTTCTTCCAATTTTTTTTGCAGGTTCGACATCATTGATTGGGAGCATTCTACAGACTGTCAGGACAATTTCTGAGCTATGGATCAATCTCAGAAGATCATCTTGACTCCATTTAACTTCTTTGAATGGAAAGAAGAGATGGAGATACTGTTGAGAGTGAAAGGCCTCTACAGAGTGACTATGGCAACAGAAGCAGAGCCCAATGCAGCTGCAGAGAAGATAAAATGGCACAACAGGAGGGATGAGGCCTATGGTCTCCTATGTCTGAGCATATCCAGAGACCTCCTTTTCCATCTTGATGGATTGACTTCACCGGATAAATTATGGGAGAAGCTTATTGATCTTTTTGGAAAGACACATGAGATGAGGGGACATCAAATCGAAAATGAACTGATCTCCTTGAGTCCAAATAGCTTTGAATCCCTGCAACTTTATTTCTCCAAGTTCAAAGCACTTGTTTTGCAGCTAAAACAATGTGGGATCGAAAAGAAGGATGATCAGCTGGTATTGGCCATACTCTCAAAGCTTGGCCCTGAATATTCAGTGTTTGTTTCGACCTTCTATAATGTCCCCAAACACCTGAATGCATATAAGACATGGAATGAACGGAATATTTTTTTTCTTTTTTTCTTTTTTTTTATGCATTATCATCTCCCTAAGAGTAACCCAAAAAATAGCTTAAACTCGTAACTCTAACATGGTACCCTTCATCTTTACTACAATGCTAATCGTAATGATCACATAAAACCTTGTGATCTATCATGTATACAATGCATCATAAGAAAGTTTTCTTTTGAATAGGGAGTACTTATATGTAGCTTCAATTATCAAAATTCCCTTAACTGTATTTCAACATATAATGACTTCCTTGCTTTTTTTAGCCAAACACACGGGTCCTTTTAATTTACTATGATATACCCCAACAATTTAAAGATTTCCTATGAAAGCTACTTATAACTTGGATATTTTTACTTTAACCACAAAGGTAAACAAATTTATGAAAGTGTGTTGGCCCTTTTAAAGAAGCCTACTAACACTGATTGGACATAAATTAGCTGGTATTATAATCATCCAAGATGATTCTTTATTTTCCA
Organism: Pseudotsuga menziesii; assembly: GCA_001517045.1. Lineage (NCBI taxonomy): Eukaryota > Viridiplantae > Streptophyta > Pinopsida > Pinales > Pinaceae > Pseudotsuga > Pseudotsuga menziesii. Next base: position 99,494 of record LPNX010109786.1, on the reverse strand, counting down.
GCTCCTTCCTTCTGAAACCAGCAACAATTTACAAATCGTACAAATAGATATAATTCCTATTCAAGTCATTGAGTTTACTACAAAAGACGTGTAACGGACCTCAAATCAACAAACTAATAAACAACTTTCTTGTATATGTATATAGATATAATCATTTCCACTTTACTTATAAGTAGAATTTTACTTCAATCTATCTATCAGGTTTAACAAAAATCTTCATCTGTATAAAGTGCTTTCTCCCATTAACATATTCCTATTCATGGGTCATAATAAAATATAAGAGTTACTATTTTACTCTACTAGTTCTATTGGCCTTCATCATAAAGCTAATAAGATCACTTTAAGAGACTTTTGCATCAAGCCAAAATAACCATCATGCGTGACTTCTATCTTCACATTAAATAAATCCATAGTTCATAAGAATAATATGAACATGTATGTAAATATTTTTGTGGGTGGAGATATAATATAATAGAAGCAATGTAAGTCACATGTATATGTTCTAAAACTCCTCCTTAGCTTATAAAGTAGAAATTGCAATACTTCAGATCATTAAATAAAATGCCGAATCTTTTAAAACAAAATTGCATTCAAATTGGATCTGTACTATACCCAAAATAAAATGCCGAATATTCTAAAACAAAATTGCATTCAGATTCGATCTGTACTATACCCAATTACTATACGTGGAGAAATATTTTTATCCGTAAAACCAAAGAGTGGCAAAATATTTCCAGATCTTAGCCATGTAAGAAATGCTTAACAAAAGGAGGTGTTCGGTTTAGATCTTAAACGCGTGCTAAAGCTGGAAGCAAAGGGAGAAATCTTAAGATATTAAATGCATGGAAAATCTGGCAGCACAGAGTATTATCTTTAGATCTTATTGTAATTTCCCAATTGGTTATTATGCATATCATTTATACATCATAGGTCTTCTGAGCAATTGCTAGGGTGCAACCAAACCAATGTGTTCACACGAATTATTTAATCAACAATGTACGTACAGAAACATTAAAGTATTTTAATCAATTTGTAACGGTATAGAACAATAATTCAACTACACAAACATTTCCAGGAAAGAACAATTAAACACATAACAAGTGAGACACTATGTACGTGGTTCACCCAAATTCCTGGGCTACATCCACCAAACGGTCACATCCTGTGACAATTATTTTATTAAAGCGGTTACAATTTGCAACAAAGTTGTTGCCTCCCCTTGGCTCTCTTTCCCAGAGAAAATAATAAACTATTCACTCTTAACATCATAGTACAATATGAATTGATCAAAGTTACAAGTATCATTCTACTTGTTAACAATTTTTGGCATCCGAATCTTCCTATGCTCGGCAAGACCGAGTCAAATGAATGGAAATGATATATGTACATAAAAATAAGCTTTCTTGAATGACAGATTATGAGACGAAGTTACATTTTTATAAAATATGGAATTAGAACCTAGACCATCGACTCAACTTGCCGAACAGAGAGTTTACTTGCACTAAGCGACTTTGCTTGGATTGGTGCCTTGGAAGGGATGACTGGTTCAAACCCAGAAAATTTAGACGACAGGCAGCAATTTCTTTCAACAGCAGGAATCTTTATCTATCATAGACACTCACTATCCCTAAACCCTAAACATTGATGTAAGTTTGACTCCATAAATACCCGGCAGTTTTCAAGCATAAGACTTGGCATCACCTAAGAACCCTAGCCACGATTTTAGATTCTTATCAACTACCCTCATGCCACCGACCCACAAACTACGGAGGCTTAACATAGGTGTAATCATTTGGAAAAACTCCTTCACTAAGACGCGAAGTTAGAACGCAGAAAAACACTTGGAACACAAGGGTTTTAAAGTGAGATGCCTCCATTACCAAGTAGAGGCTAGGTATAATTAAAGGGCCGTGAACATCCATCTGAATCCACGCACAGGTATATATATATAAATACTTTTAATGCACAAGCACCCTATAGATCCATGCATACATGTAGGCATAACGACTGGGTATGGAACGTCGCATATTGGGTTATGAGACTCAAGTCCTTATATCAAAAAAATGCAGATCTATGTTTTAATACAACACTAACTCAAGTCGTGATATCTTTCCAAAGGTATAAAATGCAGAACTATATTTTTAATACAGAACATACAACGTTTACCAAAATTTGGGCAGAGGGGCCGCATACCATAGTATACATGCCTTCCTTTATGCCGATATTCAAGAGGCATCATTCACGCATGAAAACCAAATACACGGGGCTCACGCCACTCACATGCTTCCATGCAGCAATGCATGCATTTCCCCAAAGGTCTGCTCCTCCCAGAAATGGTAACTTCTTAAAAAAAACCCTTGGGGTTTCCCAAGAGACACCCAACAAAACAATTACGTGTTCTTTTCTTTTTTGATAGTGCTTTTTTGTTAAAGTTTTCCCACATACATTGCAATACATGCAGCAATACATGCCTTCCTTTATGCCGAGATTCAAGAGGCATCATTCATGCATGAAAACCAAATACACGGGGCTCACGCCACTCACATGCTTCCATGCAGCAATGCATGCATTTCCCCAAAGGTCTGCTCCTCCCAGAAATGGTAACTTTTTAAAAAAAACCCTTAGGGTTTCCCAAGAGACACCCAACAAAACAATTACGTGTTCTTTTCTTTTTTGATAGTGCTTTTTCGTTAAAGTTTTCCCACATACATTGCAATAAATATCCTATATTAAATATATATCTATTTTATTTACTACAAGATAATGTTTATGTATATACCCATAGTAATGGGATTCGCCCCCACTCGAACCTTCCTCCAAATGTACTAAAAAACCAAACAATACAACCATATTTTCCCCAAGGTGCACCCAAGATTCCAAGAATCAAGGCAGAAAATATGCCACAGTCTTTTCCCAGGCAAGCCTCCTTAAACTTCGTCGTTTCTTAATTAATTAATGGTAGGCATGCGTTTTCTTCATTTCTCTTTTAAAAATATATTTCTTGGTTGGGTTAACTATAACCCTATCTTTTATATAAATATATAACAACACCATTCATGGAATGTGCAATAATGGTAGAAGTACGTGCAATTGCATTTATCATACCTACCTACATAGCCTTTTCCTTTCACCCCTTTTAATAAGTATGTACATATAATTGAATTCCTATGTTAACCATATGCATAATATGAGTCTTAATGTTATCATTATAGGTAGATGGTGTATCACCCTATTCGACGAGGTAGGCTCATGGTGATAATATCCTTTTAAAGAGACTACGACCTATATCCCTTGATAATTAACTTTCCCCCATTTCTTTAAAACTTTTCAACCGTACTCTTACCTTAATTTATGTCGGTTAAGTTTTAAAAATAAGGAGGACGATTTCAACTTCCTAAATTATAGTGTCTTAGCAGGATTCTCTTATAGGGTGGAACCTTATTTGTCACCCCACTATGAGACGTAATATATAGTGTCAACCATGGTTCTTTAACCGTTCACTTTTTTCCCCAAATGGGGGTTTAGTTTTCCACTGTCTTACGTCTCCCAACTTTCTACTTAGATATTAAATTTTATATAGGCTGCAAGGTTTTTGCTTTTAGTGGGGCCTTGGCCTTGAGCTCCTCACCAAAACAAGTACAATACACAATCGAAATTACAAAAATTATTTAGGGTAGGCGAGAGGGACATTACACCTTCTATGCCACAAAGTTGATAGCTCAAACTTGGAAGATGCCTAGCCTTGCAGATTTCATGGAATCTCTCACACAAGAACAAGAAAAATTGGTGATGATGGGCACCATCAAACCATCCAAAGACCAAGCTCTGGTTGCTGGAGATTTGAGGGTGGATTCAAAAAGAAAAAAGAAAGCTAAAAATCCACCTGAGCAAAAGAGAGACAAGAACAAGTCTCTGGAGGAGCCTCAAGGTTCCAAGAAGAACTACCAGAAGAAGAAAAACAAAGGAGGAATGAGCAAGTGCGCATACTGTAGTAAGGGAAATCATTCTGAGAGCTCCTGCATGAAGAAGCAAATAGACATGCTGACCCAAATCCTAGAGAAGAATGGAATCTCCCTTCCAAATAGCTCAAAGAAGAGGGAAGGAGGATCAAGTTCAGAAGACAGAGAGAGAGTTCATGCATTGGTTGCTGGCACATCAAGCTCACCTAGTTTCATCATTGATTCTGGAGCTTCAAGACATATGGTTTCTACCAAGGAGGCATTCACCTCACTTGACATGTTGAAAGGTCCACCAATAGCACTGGGAGATGACTCTCTCACCAAAAGTTTGGGCAAAGGGAGGATTGATCTTGATCATGGTAAGTTCAGCAATGTTTTGTATGTTCTAGGTCTTTCCTCTAACCTCTTATCAGTGTATCAGATAACCCACACATGGTCTCCAAATAAGGTCATATTCTCCCCTGATGAAGTTGAGATCACAGAGATCTCAAGTGGTAAAGTCATTGCAAAATGAGTTACAAATCATACTTCGAAGGTATACATGTTCTCACACTTCCTACCCTACTCAAACCCCTCTGCTCTTCTGATTCATGCTAATGAGGCAAGCAAGCTTTGGCATGAAATATTTGGCCACCTAAATTACAAGTATCTTTCTGATCTTAGTGAAAAAGAGATGGTCATAGAGTTACCAAAGATAAAAAATTTCAAAGGAGTCTGCCAAGGTTGCATCCTAGGAAAACACCCAGAGCATAAATTTGAGAGAGCTAGTCATGAGAGAACCTCTACACCTCTCGAGTTGATCCACAGTAATGTTGATGGCCCATTCCATAATATGTCCATGAGTTAGGCTAAATATGCATTGAATTTCATAGATGACTTTTCCAGGTATTGCTGGGTTCACTTCCTGAAACACAAGTCTGAAGTTTTTGGCCTCTTCAAAGTATTTAAGGCTTTGGTTGAAAATGAGTCTAGGAGGAAACTCAAGGTCCTCAAATCTGACAATGGTGGTGAGTATTTGAAGTCTGATTTTATTCAATATTGTGCAGATGTAGGTATTCAGATGCAGTATTCTATCCCTTACACACCACAGCAGAATGGTGTTGTTGAGAGGAAGAACAAATCACTGAAGGAGATGGCAACATGCATGATGGAGGCTAAGAATTTGCCACCAAAGTACTGGGCCGAAGCTATAAAATATTCAGCCTATATCCAGAATAGGATGCCTCATAAATAGCTTGATGGTATGACTCCTTTCGAAGCATGGAGTGGGCACAATCCAGATGTGACCCATTTCAGGATTTTTGGCTCAAGGGCTTGGGCTAGAATTCCAACAGAAAAGAGAAAGGATTTGTAGCCCCAAAGCCAAGAGTGTCTATTTGTTGGGTACTCTAAATATTCAAAAGGGTACAAGCTGATAAATTTTAGCACAAACAAATCCTTCATCGAAAGGTGTGTTCAGTTTCAAGAAGAACCCCTAGCAGCAGTGGAAGTTGGAGAAGCTTCTTCACCACCAGAACCTCTGAATGTAAGTGAAGAGATTGTTGAACATTATGATTCTGATATGTATGATAGTGATTAGTTTATTGTATATCCTAAAATCCCTACAATGCCAAAGTGTGCATCCAATACCATTCATGCAGCTGGAGAGCTAGCTGGAAATCCCAATGACCCTAGGAGGACTAGATCTCAATTTGAGAGTGCTCTGTGCATGAAGGATCCTATGTTTGCTGAGAAATGCTATCTGATGGTGGAATCAGATCCTTCTACATATGAATATGCATCAGGAGATCAAATATGGAAAGCAACCATGAAGGAATAGTTCAGCTCACTCCAGAAGAGCAACACTTGGGAGCTGGTTGATCTTCCCCCAAGGAGGAAGCTAGTTCAATATAAGTGGGTGTACAAGACCAAATTTACTGCTGATGGTTCAAATCTAAAGTACAAGGCCAGATTGGTAGCCAAGGGATACTCATAGGTTCATGGAATAGATTACAATGAGACCTTTGCACCAGTGGCAAAGATGGACTCCATCAGGATAGCCTTAGCCATTGCAGCTTCAAAGCAATGGGAGGTACATCACATGGATGTAAAGTGTGTCTTCCTGAATGGAGATCTCACTGAAGAGACATACATGCAGCAGCCTCAAGGATTTTCTACTAACCCATCTCTTGTGTGCAAGCTAAAGAAGTCATTGTATGGGCTAAAGTAAGCCCCTAGGGCTTGGTATGCCAAGATTGATAGCTTCTTGCTATCACTGAATTTTGTTCGATGAAAATCAGATCCAAATGTATATTTGAAGTTGATTAATGGTTCATTAATGATCTTTTTGTTATATGTTGATGACCTTCTCATTACAGGAAGCTCAAAGGATGAAATTTCTTCCTTGAAGGGTGAAATGAACCAAGCCTTCTCCATGACAGATTTGGGGCTCTTAAGCCAATTCTTGGGGCTTGAGATTGCTCAAACCAAAGCAAGAATCAAGGTGCACCAGTCCATGTATGCCTTGGATTTGCTGAACAAATTCAGAATGAAGGATTGCAAGCCAAGCAAGACTCCTTTCCTTTCAGGAGTGAAGCTTGAAGAAGTTGATTCTTCACCTATGGTAAACAATACACTGTATAGGCAATTGATTGGATTTTTGTTGTATCTTACACATACTAGACCTGATATTTCTTATGCATTAAGTGTGGCTTCTAGATACATGGATCATCCTGATGAGATCCATTGGAAAGCAACCAAAAGGATCCTTAACTTTGTTCAGGGAACAAGGACACATGGGATCTTCTATAAAGCTAAATCTGATCTTGATTTGATTGGGTTTACTGACAGTGATTGGGTAGGTGATAGCACAGATAGAAATTCCACATCAGGATATGTGTTCATGCTTGCAGAAGGGCCAATCAGTTGGTCAAGCAAGAAATAGAGTGTCATTGCACTCTCATCTATAGAAGCAGAGTACAGAGGAGTTGTCAATGCAGCAACTCAATGTCTATGGTTGTAGGGGTTACTTGGAGAGTGTGGCTTCGAATCAAAATACTCAACTACTATCTACTGTGATAATCAGAGTGCCATTCAAATCTGCAATGATTCAATTCAGAAGCAGAGAACCAAACACATTGAGATCCATATGCACTACATCAGAGAGCTTGTGCATGATGGCACCATTCACCTACTCTTCTATTCATCTTCAGAACAAGTAGCTGATATATTCACCAAATCATTTTGTGGGAAGACCTTCATCAATATCAAATCACTGCTGGGGATTGCTGATCATGCTGTGAAGCATGAGTGAAGACAATATTTCCAAATTTTGTTTTACAGTCCATGTTTAAGGGAGGATTTTTCCACTGGGTTTTTGCCTCTTTCCTTGGTTAAATGGACATGCAGTATGTAAAGGGTGACTAAGCCTTGTTTCTAGGCCCTATAATTTTATGATATATTACTCATAATTCAGGCTTAAGGGGGGGTGTTAGAATAATCAACCCATAGTTATCCACCTTAGACATTAATTAATCCATTTTTGTCTTACTTGCCTAGTTTCCATGTTCCACCTTATGCAAGTTGTCATCTACACATCCATAGTGGTCAAAATTGCTAATTATGACTCATGGAATGCTTGGGAAACCTCATGGAATCAAATCTACTTTATTCCTGGCCTTCCTAGGGCCCTTCTGCTTTTTCTGCTTTATTGCCTGCTTTTTCAGTGTTTTAAGGAAATTGGGAAAGTTTGACTAGGTGAGGTTAACTAGTTTTTTGTCCTCCACATCCTCCACTCTTTTCTCCTATGAAAAGCATGTATGAGTTGTCCTTCCATTACCTTTTATCTTGCCTAAGTTTCTTTGCCAATTCGTGAGCTCCTTAACAGTTTTGGAAACTGCTTTATGCACCTATGGGGGATTTGCTTAGATTTAGTAAGCCTACTTTTGACTAGATTCGAATTGCCTCTTCATGCATTCGAATACCTTATGTAACTATTTATTGTGGCAGCCTATGAATTCACAAGGTTGGCTATTGTACACTTATTTAATATAGTTTAGTGTTCAGCTCCATATTCAGTCTCTTTTGTGAGTGATTTTGCATGTACAATTCATAATTGTTATGAGTGTAATTGTTCTATCACTGGGTTCAATTTCCACATGGATTAAAACCATGAATGGTTAGGGGTCTTTGTTGGGAGGAAGGTGGTAGTTCCCAAGTGATTTGGTCAACAAAACCAGAGGTCATATCTATCTTAAATTGTTAATGCTGCTTAATTAAAAGTGTGTAGGTTCAGCCATTAAAGGATCTTGAGAATATTACAGGTATGATTTCTTAGTATGTCAAGTTCATTTCTAGTATAAATGCTTCCTACTTTATGTAAAGGTTCATTATATATTTCTAACCCTAGAAATGATGGTTCTAAGTATATCTCCTAGGGTTTTGATTTCTTAAATTGTAACCCTAGATTGTCTATTCTATTTCCTAGGTTAATTGTTGGATATGCTAGGTAAATGGTTTCAATGCATCTCTTAACCCTATGTGTTTGACTCTCTAGTTATAATCTGCTAGGGTTTGTGTTTTCTTAAATATTACCCTTAGGCTGTAAATGTTATCATATGTTGTATATTACCATGATTGTACCTTTAAGTTTTTTTATGTATTTACTTCAGTATTCAGATTATGTTTACTATAAACTAGAGTTTGATTTCCAATAACTAAGTAATCATTCTCTAGTATTTATTACTCTGGTGGCATATTTCATTTGTCAGCATATTTCAAAACTAGTTCAGTAGTAGTAATTCGTATAATTATATATAAACATTAGGTTCAACCTAAAGTACCAATAAAAGAACTATGATAGTATCCATCTAATTATTAATAGAAGGAAGTAAACAAGAATACTAAATATAAGTATTTAGCAACAGAACTAGAATATAAATTAAATTAACTAAGAACATACTATAATTAAATCAACGAATAAATAAACCATTGATACCTTTCAGGGTCTGTCTCATTAACTATAGACTAAACAACAAAATCATTCCATTAAATAACAACATCAAAATTAAATGAACAAAGGAGGTAGGGTGACCATCCATGTGGTCCTATGTCAAATCTCTGATCATATATATATATATATATATATATATATATATATATATATATATATATATATATAAGCACCCACAGTTCTATCTAGTCCATCATAAACAACCAATTTCATTTATGCATAACCATTAAACAAAATTACATAACTCATCAAACAATACACATAACAAATCAAACAATATCAGAATCATATTATAAACCCATGTATTACAAATAGGGACAGCAATTGAATCACATTATCATACAAGCCCAACCCCTTCTATAAATTAAATAAAGCACATTACATCAACATCCAAATAGAGTCGAACCCTATTGGGTTTTGTTTGTATCCAAACTACAGCCACACTATACCTTAAATTATGCGGGATACATCAAAACAAACTATTAAAGTAAACAATAATCAAACCATTATGCTATAGTGAGGTCGTAAGAACCTCATTTTATTCCCAATGATGTAAGCACAACCTTGGAAAAATCAATTATTAGATAGAGTCCATTTAAAGTCTAATCACACCGATGAAGGCCATCGTGGGATTACAACCCCTGGCTTATAAAAAATAAACATTATAAATGAAACCCTCGATATCATAATAATAAATAACCAAGAAAATCTACACACAGCATTCACCTAAGCTATGGTGTGCCAAATAAAAAAATACACAGTATGGTTAAGCAACGAACTAAATCGGTTAACGATTCACCCCATAAGTTATTCAATAAAATATAAACAGTAAATAAAATACATCAAAGAATATTTTAGCCACGATGGGAAATACTCAAGCCATTTACGGCAAGGCCATACCCCACGCTATCAGCATTTTCAACCAAACATAAATACTCAATATAAAGACCTAAATAAAGGTGTATTCCTTTTCATAAAACCATGCTAATAAACCATTAACGCAACATACATTTCTACACACACAGTAAGCAAAATAACCATGGCCATCATTTAAAACGAAAGGTATTTACATTGCACAGTATTTCCATCATCAACGTCTCTCCACAAAGTCCCTTTAAAGGCCAAAATGAAGTCCACACAGGCATGCCAATGGGCTATGGACCATTGCAAGAAATGGTGGAACCCATGGCTCCAAATCCCAAATCCATACGATTTACATAACCAAAAAAATAATTACATAGAGCCATCAGAAACATGAGTTTTCTCCATGGACAAAACCCACACCATTAAATTAAAAAACCAAGTCTGTGCATTACAAATCCCAAAGGAGAATTCAAATCCCATAGAGAACCCCAACATCGAACCACGAAACACCATGCAGACAGGATGAGAGACAACAAGTGTAATATTTTTGGCAAGGCTTACCTTGCTTATCACTTATAGTCAAAACCCCTATAGAGATGGAACCACACTACTCATCATCCTTCAACACCTGCAACCAAACAAACAAATCCATGATAAGAAGTAATACAATGATTAGAGCCTGAGAACAAACATGATAAGAATAGGGAAGAAAACCCCCAAGTGAGGCCTACCTTCTTGGTCTGAAGGTTGCCTCCATTAACCACTGTGCAGAGCCAAGAAACACCCCAAGTGAAACATGAAATGCCCAAGCCATCGTGATCCAAGACTAAGGGAAGGATTCCACGAAAACCAAGGTGCATTAATGGCACGAGCTGGTTTCCACCACCAAAACAAAAACCAACTATGCTATAGTTTGGTAACATCGATTTCATATAATCTCCACCCAGCATGTAATTGTTAAACCCCATCATTTAAGGTCTAAACCATATGTTATACCAGCAGCCTAAATCATATCACAAGGTATCACATTACAACGTTTATGTTATAGCAAGGTCTAGAACAATGCAATGTTATGGTTTAAGTGCATAGTCCATGAAAAGTCTGCGCTAGCCATAAGTCAAGCCACAAGACTTATATATTAATATAATATGTACACCATAGGCTTAAGACACGATAACTTGTGAATCATAGCTCAAAGCCTTAACTTAGTACATTTCAATCAAGCCCTAAGCTTATGCCTAGTGAACATGACATATATAGTATGCCATGTTAAATATTTCAACCTAATAAAAATCAACGGTCCATCTTTAGGCCAAGATAAAAACCTGCATTACGAGATACATAGGAAATATTAATATATTTCATAAAAAAACATAGAACAAAGTTAATACTGATATGTAAAACAACAAATTACAGTACCATAATGAAGCATAAGTAATGTATAAGAAATTTAGCAGTGAGAGTTAAATTGACGAGAATAGTATTTCACCTAGTATAATTCGAAGTCGGTAAAAGAACCAAAGTCAACCAGCAGTATGCTCTTTAAGATCAATACTTTTAGTACTCGTTAAAAAACACCCTATCGCAAAGTATGAACTGCATGTGAAATAAAATAGGTGCCTTAGTTCAGAGAACTAAGTAATCCTGCAAACAAGTAAACACCTTTACCTCTCAAACCATCATGGGAGAACGACTCCCGCCCCTCCACCCACTTTGTTTTCATAGACAAAGTTAAGTTACAACTTTATAATTAACAAGTGTGACTATGCAAAAAGGATGAAGCATTTAAATCCAGTGACGACACATAAGCGACAAAAGTATTAACATAATCATTAAGCAGTAAACAACAGTACGACATCGTAAGTAAAATACATTAAAAACAATGAATGAAAGCAAAAGATAGAATGTAAGAAGAACTTATGAATAAGTAGTGGTACATGAAGTGTATGATATAGTTTTGCAAGTGAATAATGTTCCATCTAGGCAGTTTTTGTCAGCCTGTGATTTTTTTTTTTGAGGACATTACCAGTGGTATCAGAGCCCAGTTTCAATACTAAGAAACCTATGGACACACCGAGCTATCACCACAGAGAAAATAAAGTATAATATTAAATTTTGGTTTCTAATAGAAATTTTTCCTGTTATTAAATTTTTTTTTTACAAGTACAGGAAGTTTTACAGCACTATTGAGTTTATGAATACTAAGGAAGAAAACAGTCAACAAGGAAATATGACCACCCCCACTCTGGAAGAGGAGTTGGTGGTAGAGCTAAACACTGATGTTTTGAAAACTTTACGCAGTCTTCAAGCTCAATTGAAAAGTATTAGAGAAGACAGCTTCAATGAAAGGAAGGAGAACCAAGCCATAAATCAACCCTTACTGAGAAATATGAAGGGAGGAATCCTGCAAGGTAAACCTACCTAGTCCACAAATAGTTCCAAAAGAGAACCTTACCATAAATGGGCCAGCAGCCCCAGAGAAGGAGAAAAAGAGGAAAAAACCCCTGAAGCACCGAAAGGAGATCATCACAGTCTTTCCAGTGATGACTCTCTTTCCCCCTGAAGAAATAAGCAAAGAATCAATGACAATATTCAGGGGGGGCTTTCAAAAAATAAGAGCCCCAACCTATGAAGGTGAAGTAAACACTAGGGAAAAGGTTGAAGAGTGGCTGCTAGGCATGATTAAGTATTTCCAGGTTCATAACTATTCATGTGAGATGAAGGCTCGTCTTGCCATCTATAACTTAAATGGAAAGGCAACAAGATGGTGGAGGGATTTAAAACACACCAAGAAAGATGAGCTGTGAGAAATACATTGGGATACTTTCCCAAAAAATTTCCAAGAAAAATATATGTCAGAAAGGTTCTTTGACTAAAAAGTGAAACAGTTTCACAAACTATACATGGGATCCATGAATATGGACGTGTTTTTTAACAGATTTCTTAATCTGTTCCATTATGTACCATACATCCAAGAAGAAAAGATAAAGATCCACCAATTCCTAGGATGTCTTCCTCCTAGTTTTTGGGACAAGATTGAATTCGACATGCCTAATACTTTGGATACCATGCTGCACAAAGCTAGGATCTGTTATGAGCATGGACAACTAAGGCATGGGAACTTGAACCGAAACTGAGACAAGTTTAAGAACATCTCTGATAAACACAAACCTGGGTCCAACCCACAGCCATAGAGAAAGCAATATAACAAATTTCAAGCAAACAAGAACTTTAATAGATATGGTATGAAGTGTTATGTACCAGCTGCTAATTTTAACAAACCAGTAGCAAGTGGAGCCAATGCTACCCCGCTATAGATCAAGTGTTGGAAATGAAATGGGACTCATTGTGCCTAAGATTGTAAGAACAAGACTAGTGGGGTCTTGCAAAACTTACAAGAAGAGACAACTGTTGAGGACATAGCTTGAACACTGTGGATCCATGGAGAATTGGATGGCTGACATGCAGATCATTAAGCTATAATGGTTGAGATAGAAGGTAAGATCTTGAATGCTTCTATTTCAATACTTATTGATCCCGGTGCTTTTTGGAGATATGCATTAGAGGAAATTTCAACTCAAAATGGGCCTCCTAAAATGAACTAATAAAATAGTAGTTAAAATAATAAAATAATATTTATTAATTTTGGAGGAAGAAAATAAAAAACTACTTTTTTGTTTGTATTTTTGACATATCTCTCCGTGTTTTTACTCAAATTTCGATTGGGAGAGCTTGTTGGATGCAGAATTAAATTCTACATCCAACGAGTACCCACTCAGCATAATTTTGATGGACCCCACTACCCCAAAAACAAGAAATACCTGAAAAAATAGAATGATGATGTGCATACTTTTTACGAACCTCGCTACCCCAAAAACAAGAAATACCTGAAAAAATGGAATGATGACATCATCATTCTATTTTTTCAGGTATTTCTTTTTTTTGGGGTAGAGGGGTCCATCAAAATTATGCCGAGTGGGTACTCGTTGGATGCGGATTTTAATTCCACATCCAACGATCTCTCCCAATCGAAATTTGAGTAAAAACACGGGGAGATATGTCAAAAATACAAACAAAAAAAGTAGGTTTTTTTTATGATACCTATCCCCAAATTTATACTAAAAAAGTGTTTAAGACCTATAACGTATTTCAAATTTAAACCAATTTCATTGGCTAACACATGATGACATGGAATTTGAATAGAAGTTAAAAGGCCCATTTTGAGTTGAAATTTCCTCTAATGTTTTTCCTAAAATTGTTGATGAATCCAAACTAGGCAAAGTAAAACATGAAAAACCTTGGCTGGTTCAGTTAGTGACAGGTGCAAAATGGAAGGTTTCTGAAATTATTAAGGAATGTGAGGTAAACCTGAATAGTTTTCTTATGAAAGTAATCCTGGACATCCTACCTTTAGGATCGTACGATGTAGTTATCGGCATGAACTGGATGGAACAACACCATGTCATGGTTGATTATTTTCACAAGTCTATATTGTGTACTAATAGCCTAGGGAAACAAGTGAAGGTTTAGGGCATTCCAAAAAAAGTTTATGTAAGACAAAAATCTGCCTTACAAGCAAAGAAATGTGTTAGGAAAGGCTGCAAGTTGTTTGTAGTAAACATCTGAGACATAGATTCTGATAGGGAACAACAAATATAATACTTCCCGTTCTTGAAGAATTCAAGGATGTGTTTCTCGAGGAAATCCCCAGATTACCTCCGAAACAAGACCTAGACTTTTCCATCGAACCGACCCCAAGATCATTGCCAACCTCCAAAGCCCCTTACCGCATGAGTACACCTGAGTTGGTGTAACTCAAAATATAGTTACAGGGGTTGATAGAGAAAGGGTATATCTGACCCATTGTGTCCCCTTGGGGAGCACCAATATTGTTCATAAATAAGAAAGACAGTATGATGCAGATGTGCATCAATTACCGTTAGTTGAACAAAATGACTATCAAGAACCATTACCAACTCCCTAAGATCGAAAAATTGTACAATTAGTGACAAAGTGTCCTCATACACATAACTTTATTAATGAAGAAGGAAAATAATTACATCACAGAGATGTGAGGGATAAATCCCAAAAGATTACCTCACATGGAAAAATCAATGGATTTAAATATCCAAAGAGTAACAACTAATTTACCGTTACTGAAACTAACTAAGGGACACCTCACATAATCACGTGAGTGTGTATATGCCCTTTTACATTTATTAAAATAAACTTCTAATCATAACATTTTGGATCATAATTCCTAACAATCCCCCCTTTGATCCAAAAATTCTTTTGAACAGATAACAAGTTCATTTCTAAACTTATCAAATTTGACCCTTCCAAGAGATTTTGTAAAAATATCTGCAGTTTTATCTTCTAATGGACAATACTTTGGCTTGATTATTTGTTTGATGACGAGAGCGCGAATGTAATGATACTTAGTATCCACATGCTTAGTTTTTGAATCAAAAACAAGATTTTTGGCTAACTTGATTGCTGACTGATTATCAATAAATAATGAAGTTGCTTCTTTCTAATCAACTTTGAGGTCTTGCAAAATCTTTCTTAACCAAACTACCTCACAAGCGGCTTCCCAAGCTGAAATATATTCTGCTTCTGCTGTAGAATTTGCAATTGTATCTTGTTTTTTACAACTTCATGCCACTGCAGCTGATCCCATATTCATTAAGTAACCTGAAGTAGATGACCTGTCATCAACATCTCTAGCAAAATATGCATCTGAATAGCTGACAAGCTTGAAATTTTTGTTTCTTTTAAACTCAAGTCCAAAATCCTTTTTCCTTGAAGATACCTTAACACCCTTTTTGCTGCATTCTAATGACTTTCTCTAGGTTTCTGCATATATCTGGAAAGTATGTTGAGCGCATAAGATAGATCAGGACGAGTATTCATCAAGTAAATGAAACATCCAATTAACTGTCGATATCCAGTACAATTTACAAGTTCCCCCCCTTCAAAATTAGAAAGTTTTACATTTTTCTCCATGGGAGTAATCGCTGGTTTACATTCCCCCATTCCAAACTTCTTCAATAATCTAGAAATGTATTTATCTTGAGAAATAAATATGCTTCCTTCCCGCTGCTTTACTTCAACTCCAAGATAGTAATGAAGTAATCCCAAGTCTGTCATTTCAAAACCTGTTTGAAGTACTTGCTTAACCTAAAATATATGATCATTATTATTACTTGTTATGGGCAAATCACTAGTGGAAAATGAGAGATTAGTGACCACGAGACCAAAAATTTTGGTCACCACAATTTTTTTAAAGGGATAAATGACCAAAATTGTTAATTCTAAGTGATTTAACTAAAAACGACCAAGATAAATGACCACTTTTGGTCACGGGATAAAAACCAACTAAAAACGACCAAGATAAATGACCACTTTTGGTCATGGGATAAAAACCAACTAAAAACGACTAAGATAAATGAACAAATTTGATCATGGGATATCTAGACTACAAATGAACAGATTACAATTGGTCATTTATTTGGTCATTTTTAGTTGTGTCACTCCAGTGCCAATGGAAAAATTACAAATTTGACAATGAAATTATACATTTTACTAAATTATAACACTGCAGATGGATTCAGAGAGGTCTTTGAATCCATCTGCAGTGTTAGAATTTAGTAAACTGTAGACCCCTCATGTGTCATAGCTCAACTATTGACACTAATTTAGCTATTATAATCAAGAAATATTTATACACTAGTGTCACAACTAAACAATTAACACCAAATTAGTGTTATTGATAATGACGACGTCCTAAAGAGACACCAAATTAATGTATAATATCCTTCATATATATGCAGGTTTCTTTTAATGTTGTATTATGGACCTTACACCATCGATTTCCCAACTACTTTATAACGCTCCAGTGCATTTACAACATTCTAGTCGAGTGGGTTTACTCATTAGGGATACTACCCAATACCATGAAATATTACACCCTCATTCATTGATCTACTTTATTAAACCTTACCATCCAATCAATCACTTGAATGCTTGATAAGTCTTATTGATGGACTAGGCTATAGATCACCTCACTACTCTAGATGAATAACCATATTAAAAAGAAATCCTTGAAAAAATCAATAATTTTACATTTTTTCTCATCCTAATTATGATATAAAATTAGTTAATTTTTTTTTCAACATTTTTATTAATAAAAATCAATTAATTTTTTAATGAAAAATTTCAATATTTAATTTTTGGAATTGTGAGTGAATTAAAGTTTTTTAGTTTTTTTATAAGATCAATGGATGGATTAAAGATTTTTTATTTCTTTTTCTTCACACCAATAGACTAAAACTAAAATTAGTGTCAATGGGGCTCGAGAGAACATTTACACCCAGATTGTACAATAGTGTTTTTAAATAGCCCCCTTTTTAACTTTCTTTAGGTCTTTGAACTTGTTTTCAGGGCTTCATGGGGTTGTACTAAGGGAGCTAGCCATATTATTCCTAGTAAACACGATGGGCTTCTTTCTTTTGTTGTTAATATCCCAATGAAAAGGAAATGATAGTTTATCATACATTTACATCAAACCATGAAACCTGGACATTGCTAAAAATATATGTACATTAAGTCTAACGGTGGGATACCAGGAAACACAATTTAGAATAGATCGCTGAGTGGAAAAGAGAAGGACGATTGGGTAGATCGGTTGCTCGCATGGTTCCAGTTGAAAGTGCATTATAGCTTAATCTCAACTACCACATACTGGTAAAACCCTTTAACTCATCATCGACTTCTTCATTTGGAGATGTAGGAGGCTTCGATTATGTTGGTATTGATTTTGAATTGGCCCATTGATATTCCAGGCTCAAAGCTCCTCCTGCAAAACCATGAATTATTAAGTTCAACAAACCCCAAATTAGTGATAAAAATGAAAAGAATGACACTACATAGATAACGATAGAAAGACAAAGAGTGATCTAAATAAGGGTTTGAATTTGGTGGGGACTCAAGAGAAAATGAAGAGATTGGCATGAAATCTAGGGTTCTAGTTGACGAAGAAGAGGAGAAAATTTAATGACGAGAAGTTTCTATGAAATTGGTTGCATTGAAAACACCCTATAATGCCGAAAATACTGTATTTAATGAGGTGCCCCAAGCATGACAAAGACAAATTTCTTACCGAGCTTCATTGGTGAAAAATGTTCAAGCAGGATTGAAGAAGATTTGTGCACATGTGTTGGGGTTTGGAAAAGACTTCTCGTGTAGACGCATTATTCTTCATCCTGTATCAGTATCTCTCTTGTGGAAGTGTTTTCTTCTTCTATAGAGGCCATGGTATTGAGCATAGACATCTGTCTTTCTTGTTGGGCGAAGTACAAGTAGTGGAGGCCGAGTTTCTCTTCCTAGGAAGAAATTGAATATAAGAATTTCTAGAAAATCATTATAATATTCACAATCATGTTGACAGTGTCATATTGCTTCATGTTCTTGACAATGATCAAAATATTTTTTCAATCTACCACAGATACAAATACCCAAGTGATTGAAATTTTTAAATCTATTCCCTAATATTGTATAGTATTTGCAACGACAACCACATAGGATTTCAACATATTGCTCGATATTTTATAGTTGTAGACATAAGAATTTATACTAATTAATAGATTTTGTGCAGGAAATCTATTTTCAAAGAATGTGAGTTGTGTCGAAGTTACCAAGAGGGTATTTCTAGCAAAGTCACTATAAGCTCTCAGTAAATCTCATTGGTCAGAGGTATGCTCATGATATCAAGAATTATGATATATGCAATTTAATTTAACATTTTTTTTTTGGAGGAGTGGTAGAGGTGACAGGGGCTAATCTATTTCAAGAAATACAAACATAAATGTTGCTATACAAAAAGTATTACTAGATAAGATAATAGATAATATATTTTATTGAATTTGAATGATAAATGATGACTAAGGGATAGATGGCTGATAGGGTCAATGTATGGTTAGAATCTTGGGGAAAAATTGGCTAGTAAAAAACATTTGAAAAACAAACATGTTTATGAAAACTAATAAATTATCTCTGACAATGGGTGATGGCATAACACAAACTTGTTTTACAACATCTTCAGAAAAGGATGTGTCTGGTACTTCATCCTCCACTCAGACTCAAGATACCAATTTTCTAAGTAGTGCAACTGATATGCCTCAAAGTGGACCACTAGATTCATCAGAACAACTTTTCAGTCTAGATGATAGTCTTTCTTTGGAATTCAGAATGTTGAACATTTGGGGTCATCATAATCTATAGAAAATGAGGAATCATCCTAGAGCTGTGAATTGGAAAAATTTGTGGTGGTCTCAACTATTGATAACATCAAACCCTCAGTGACATGCACTGTTGGTTCCTATTGTTGATATCATTTCATCCCATGTTTCCATTTCTACTCCAAAAGTATGATCAGAAACCTCTGGCCATGAAAATTTTAAAGGTGATTCTGTTAAGGCATCAAGTCGAATGAAAACAGAGCCTTTGAAAAATAAAAATAAAAATAAAAAGAAGAATGAATAAATGAAAGGAACATGCTACATTGAAATATGATGACTCGAAGGAAGCTTAAGTCTCTTCCTTTGAGTTGACTAGAATGATCAATGAGAAGAGTTTAAAATTACCTAAAGAAATTTATTATGTTTCTACTGTGAGTATTTCTCATGTCCTAGTGGTAATTTCTTATTTGCTGATGAAAGGTCATCAACTTAGATTTAGTATTTGCGAAAGATTTTACTAATCTTGGACTTACAAATACTTGTTTAACTACCAGCCTACTTTTGTCAATTCTGTGGCATAGTAATGGTTAAATTTTTCTTTTTGTCCTAGAATGTGATCTATATCATCGTACTTGACATTGTATTCATGTTCTTATAGTGAAATTATGGCCATACTTGAGTTCAAATTACTGCTCCTACAGTTCCAATATAACCTTATTTGATTCTGGTTTCTTGGTCTTGAAGTGGTGTTCACTGCACCTAATCAAATGGTCGCTTGTACAAACACAACCCAACCTTACTGTGGCCCTCCTCTATATAGACTATGACACTCATTGGATTCTATCCTTTGATGAATATGACTCTCCTATCTTGATGGAAACTTGAGGCCCTTTACTCTACACTCTAATAGATTCCCCTGACTAAGGGACCTTTATATGAAGTCTTCAAAAGTCTACTAAGAAGAAACTAAATATATACAAACATTATTTTGGCACCATTAAGGATGTATTTTAGAGAAAGAATGTACTCACTTTGGAATTTTTGGGAAAATCTAGATTGACCTTTGGCTTTAAACTAGATGTTTTTGCATTGTCTAATAGGTAAATAAGAAAGTACAACACAATTTTCCTAAATTATGACCTGTCATAAAATTCTATCATTACCCATATCTTAGTTATCACTTGCCTTCTAAATAAGATATACAATGTGAGAAGTTCAAAGAGTCATAATACTTATGAAACAGCCTCATATAACATATTCTTATTGGGGTAGGATAATAATGTCTTTTTACTAAGCTTCAAGAGTCATAATTGATGGCCTTTTATTTTCTGAGCTTTAGTAGTTTGTAGTTTATGGATTTTTAGATAAAGATAATGAGAATTAGGTTGGTGAAGTATTTGAATATGAAATTTGATTAAAACATCATAACATCATAAATATAGGAGGCATGGGAAGACAAATTTTAAGGATATGCAATGTGGAAAGTGGTTGATTGAGGTTCATTTTGAGCTTTAGTAGTTTATAGTTTATGGATTGCTTAGTTAAAGACATAACGAGAATTAGGTTGGTAGGGGATTTGAATATGAACTTTGATTTGGATGTATTAAAGATAGAGTTTTATTTGGACTTCATAGAGATAGAGGCATGGGTATATCGATTACAAGGATATGTAATGTGGTAGGTGGTTGACTAAGGTAATAATGTTTGTATATACTTTAACACTGAACTTCTTTCTATGAAATTTTAACATAATTGCATATTTGAATTGAATGTAGCCATAGAATGACAATAATCTTGAATTTTGACATTTAGCAGATATACTAAAAAGAAAATTAAAACATTAACCATCACAAAAGGCACATAAAAATTTACTCTAGGGAAAACCTTTAGGAAAAACACCAACAAAATAATTTTCCTTAATATGAGATGACTAAATTTACATAAGCATATTTGATGAGCAGAATTTTGCAATGGCCACAAGGGAACACATACCAAGACAATCTAAAGATGAAAAATCTTGAAGATATAGGTTAAGGGTTTCCTGGTTGATGTAAGCCCTTCAACTAATGATGTCAGCCTTGGTTTAGTTTGCTAGTGGTCTGTCTAGTTTTATGCTACATGTAGCAACCATGATCCATCCCTCCTAGGGATTTGTTTACACTGCAGAGACCACTAGGACCTGTGTATTCCTACGACAACCCTTATATAAGTCCTCTAGGATCCTTTCGCACTATGGCTACCTTCCTTGAGCTCTGGAATCCCTTAAAACTTTGTTGCAACCTTCATTAAACTGTGCTAGAGCCTTGGAAGCCCTTAAAACCTTTGTGACTACCTTCTATACACAAGATGGATCCCTGTAAGGGATTAAGATAGTCTGTTGCTACTGCGATGGAGGAGAAAAGAGGCCCTAAGCCTGTAACACATGCCCTAATATTGTGACAACCCTATAGCAGAAAACGAAAACCCCGATGGGGTTTGTGACAACTGCACACAAACTATAGAAGCCCTAATAGGGCTTGTAACATCCCTTGTAAGCTCCAACATGGCCCCTAGAGCCTGACTCACTTGTCCACAAACCATCATGTTATGTCTGATGAAGTGACAATAATATATGTCTAGCATCTGCATTTGGCTTCGAGGTAATCATGGATTGAGTGACTTGTAATATTTCTATGAAAGTATTTGAATAAGGAAAAAAGTACATATTTATGGGAAAATTACCTTATTCTTGAAAGGAAGTTAAGGGGTGCATAGTATGATGGAATCTTATCTATTTTTGTGTTGTACATGATTTGGTTTGGAGATTAACATTTAGGGAGAATAATGGAGTAAAGTTAGGAAATTGTAAGATGGATATGTATATATGTCCAAATGCAAGGTAAAGTGAATGGGAACATGATGATGATGAGAGAATAGTTACTAGACTTGGTTCGGTCAACTTTGAATTGCATATCTACCTTCTTTTCAATGATTGAAATACCATTTTCTTTGATTAGGATCTCAGTCAACGGGTATCTTTATATGATTATGAACTTATAGTTGGAGAGAATAGAAAAATATTGCTAGATTTTGGAGAATATGTTGGGAGAACAAGAATGCTAGACTTCTTATGTGTTCTAGGAGAAACTAAGTTTCAAATGATATATCTGATACTTTTTTCATGATTTGATTTATTTGGAATTTTCCTTTAATTTCCTATCACTGATATTGTTGATATGGCTTAGGTGAGAGAGTAAGTTTCACATCCTGGCACATTTTTCATGATTTGGTGTATTTGGCAGTTTCCCTTCTATTCCCCACGTAAGTTGTACCTTTATTCAATGTGGAAGAAACATTTCATGTGACTTTATTATCAAAGGTTGCATGTGTTGGCTTTAATGTAGGAGTGGATATTGTGTTAGTGTCCATGTTGAGAATGTAATGACAATACCCCCAGACATAGCATAATACAGGTTCAACCATACTACATCTCATTTCAATAATGTAATAGAAATAATTTATTGCAGTTATATAGAAAATAATAATTTTTAAAAAATGTGCTAAAATGAATGGATTTCCAATCCATTACCCTCATACACTATAGAATCTAGTGGAAATGATGCAATCCTGAAATCTGAAAACTGCTGAGTATGTTGAATTCATAATGGGATCTAAGATTCTACTTTTTGCATATGAAGTCCGATGAAGTTGGAACCACTCTCAAACATCCCGAAACAATTAATGGTAATGTTAAAAAATTAATTGAAGAACTTAACATTGTCTTTAAGTATGAGTCTGAGTCACCTGTTTTTAAAACATTGCTTCAGTATTTTGGAAGCCTTTTCATTAAAAAATCAAATATTTTTGGGATCAATGGGTCACAAAATCCTTGAAAGTTTCAGGATCTGTTTGAAATTTTGTGATTTTTTTTTATTATTTTATTTTACACAAGATCCATTTCCTCCAAGAGAGTATCCGTTTCCATGACATATATTACGTGGATATGGATAAGAGGATCCTACACACCTGGTGGTGGATCTGGTAACACATCACTAAGGAGAGATTACTAAGTAGGATGAGAAGATGAACTATCAGATGAAAACTTAGATATGGTGGGTAGGTGACAAAGGGTTCTATGCAGTAGATATCTCTCTTGAAACCTTTCCTATGGAAATCAGTGGTGCTAAATAAAGTCAAGTTCAAAGCAGCTATATGAACTTAATTTGCATGATTATCCCAAAGGACTTTACTAATATGTGACTATACTAGAGATGAACTAAAAAAAATCTACTGTTGTATGAAGAAGAAATGAAAACCAACTTACAATAGATTAATAGATGAGATGTTTTTAGAACAAGGGTGCCAACTGAAATACTTGCTGGTAACCCCAAGGGTCTCAATGGGATTTGATCCCTTTACGTTTGTGAATGTTTCCATAAGATAATCTACCAATAAAAAGATAACCCTTGTTGTTTATAGAAGTTTGACATATATGAGCATAAGGTGTTTTTTATTACTGGTATGGTGGCATGTATGTGGGAGAATATTAAACATTGAATATTAATTTTGATTCTTGAATGGACATTAATGTATGTATTCTGATTTATATTTTTTTTCTTCATCTCTCATATGTGCTGTATTTGTGAAGATATGGACATTGTTGATTTTCTTATTCGTAACAATTGGTCATGGTGCCTCTCCTGATCTTGAATCATGCCAATGCCCATACATCTAATGACTTATGCAATGTGATTTGGTGCAAGGTTTCTAGGAGACGAGTAATTTGATTTTTTCTCTAAATGAAAGTCAACTTTTGGCATATTATTTTCTTCATATGCTTCTTTTGTGTCTTGACCATTGGAAACCATGGGGAGCTTCTTTTAGAGTCCATACCTCTGATTGGTTATCAATACGGTTGTTCATTCCGTGTATAGATGCACAATAGTTGATAACATAATGAAAAATAAATCATACAATTTCTTGATAATTAGATTTGGTTATACATCTTGTGATAAAATTTTATGTGTTGTTTATCTATTGATTACAATTTGTATTGTAGAAACTATTAATAATTTGAATTATAATATTTTGTAAGCATTGATCACATCAATAAAGTGCTCTATATGCAGGGAAATCTGGTTTTTGCTTCAGTCATGACTACATTGGGATTCCAAATCTTACTAGAGTCTATTTGATAGCTTATGTCCAAGGTAAATATCTTGACCTTATTTGTTTTCACTCCTATTATTTTATTAGAAGTTGACAATAATTTCTCCATTTGTTTCTCTATATCATTCTTTTCTTTGCACTCTACATAGCATCCATGTTAAACATTGTCCTTGATTAGTTTTCCATTGACTGTTTTAGGTCATCTATGTACATAATATATTTATTTTTTCCTTTATATAAGTTGATTGTAACCATGCATAATATGTCATGAAAATTTTCATTGAGTTCTCTCGTGTTTTATTTTTTTTGCAAATATAAACTTTACTTGTCTATTAGTATGATCCCAAATACAATGATGGACCATTTTTCCATGTAATTTCCACGTGCTGACCCTACATCACTTGGGAAAGAGTGATATTGCTAGTCTTTTTCAATCCCCAATAAAAAATTAGCTCATGAAGAGTGAACATGTCACAAGTGATGTTTAAACTGGGTGGCTAGGGTAACAAATCTTGACCACTTAAGCTAGACCCAATTGAAAAATACAATGATGGACCATATTTTATTTCTTCCTTAAATGAACAACCTCATACTTGTCTATATTTTGGGAGGTTTTCATAGACTCGCTTCATTAGTTTTTTATGGAATTAAAGTCACTATCTATTTGAGCCAACAGTTCCTAGTTTGGATAGACTTTGAAGCAGGAATAGTTTAAAATTCAAATAGTCAAATCCACCTCTGCAATTAGGCTCATGTTCACTCTCATTCTAGTAATTCTCATGATTTATCTCTTGGCCTTCATGGAACTTTCAATTTTGGTGAGTAAATTATCCCTATGATACTGAACCTACATACCATCTATTCAAGTGAAATACCCTGAAATCAAGATATATTCTCAGCATTGAGGATAGGAGAGACACATGGAGAAATACTTAGTTTGTTTAAATCTTGGGCTAATATATTTTGTATCTACCACCTTATCGTATCATGTTGTAGTATGTATGTATGTGAATGTGATGATTAACTAATCTAGATAGATTAGACCGAGGAAAGGGGGTAGTTTCCTTTAACTAAACCCAAAAATGGTTGCAATTGACACAACATGGTCATGTGATCCCTTGTAATGAAAAGACTCTTTCTGTTTAGCAGATTTTTTTTGTACTAATCATTAATATGTCTTCTGTGTTTTGACTCTTTGAGTTTTTTGCAAGGATGAACCTATCCTTGGCCAGTGGGGTACTAATTGAACTCTCAAACCTCAGATAGCCTTCAAAATTGTTCAGTGAGCTAAATGACAAGATTTGAAAGTATACCAACACATCTATATGCAATTTATAAAAAATTCCATTTCCATCATCATAATTAACCATCCCAAGAAAACAATAAAAGAAGACATATCTCACAAAACTTGAACATTCAAAATGGTTGATACAGTGATTTTCCACCCACCAATAGGCATTTACTGTAGATGCCATCCTCTAGCTCAGTTATGAGCTGACAAGGGTAAGGGATGCTCTTTTTGGATAATCTCTCTCTGAGACCCCCCACGTATAAGACCACATCATCCAGGCTAGACAAGCCACTCAACAATGAGATGATAAAGAGTCACCTGCTAGCCATACTGATGGATATTCTGTCAGTCCCTTCCCAACACTCACCTCAACACATGATAAATCTCACACTGCTAACATACACACTAGCCTGATCATTCCATTGTCAATGTACAAACAATGCAACGAACCATCAATAGATGAGCTACACTTTTGAAAATAGAATTCTTAGGCTGACCTACAATTGTAGTAAGGGTTCCAGCCTCCAGGATTCTAAGATCTCTACTAATCTCAGGGATAAATCCCTACTAGAAATTTATTATCCTGTCATGAATCAAGACCCAATGTAGGATTCAACCTCTATGTAACAATTTCCTTACCAAACTCTTAAGCTCCAATACAACCAACATGGTCTCTTCATCAGTTGTTCATAGCTAGCACGAAGTCCAACAACATGGAAACTGGCAGTATGTGAAGAGAACCCTCTAAAATATCCAAAATGGAAGTAATGGATTGACCAAGCATATGCATGGTATCAAATTATGGGCTAAACATTGCATTGGTGAAGGTTCCACCTTTTATAGGCATGAGGCATTAGTTAAGATAAGATAAGATACGATACTTTTATTTGAAATTGATGCAGACTTCGGGGTTGGCCACTATATTTCCTTCCATAGCTTTGTATTATAGGAGGATTCAAATGTCAAGTTTGACTACATATCAAATTTGACTAGGTCAACCTTATCCATACCTAGTAATAGAATTAAAGAATAAAGAATATGGCCTTAGATAATTACAAGTAATAATTGTTAGATTACTGTTGCTTGGGCAATGTTCTCTCTAGCAGTAGTGGTGCACCAGCAGAGCAATCAACTCAGTGCCTATGTGCAGCAGAAGAGACGCCTTGAATGTGGACAACAGCAAAAGCATGCATGTGCCATCCAAAGATTTCTTTTAGTTGTAATTGTTGTCATGAAATTAGAACATCACTTGCTTTCTTATTTTAGAAGTTGTTCAAAACTCATCAGATTATTTTTAGGGATATTTTTAAGTTGTTTTTCTATTCATGAGTTACTTTTCCAGCTTTAGGAACAGAACTCTAGATAGGCAGACTTCCATATTTAGAGAGATATGCAACTGATCCCCAAGGGGAGGGTCAAAGAAAGATGAATGTGTAGCCTACTCCAGCTTAGGTGCAGTTCTCTGGGAGTCTAATGCATCATGCATGCATGTACGCATGGAGGCTAGGTACTCTAACCTAGGCCCTTAGGGTAGGGTTATTTCTGTTATACAACCCTAGCATCATTGTCCATAAAGAGAGCTGGTTATCTGTTGTTATTAATTCAGTTTTCAGAGTGACTTTGTACAGGTTTCTTCTATAGTCAATAAAGTAAACAAATGTGGTCTTTGTGGAAAATTTATGATATGCTATAATTAGATTTTAGTGAGATTGTGTATTTATAGATCTAGCAGAACCTGTAGTCTTGAGAATTTATTAGCTTTCCAGCTTTAGAGTGTGCAGTCCTATTTACAATGGAGTAAAATCCAACATGGTATCAGAGCAACTTCTATATCCAAACTGAAAAACAATTTTTAAATACAACAAAAGGAAAACCCTTTCTAAATTGAAAAAGCACCTAAACTTAGATAAGAATGACACACAACTCTAGAAAACCAAATTTGCTACAAATAGCAAATCTAAAGTTGGTTATTGCATGCGCCTCTCATACAAACAATTCATCAACATTGCTTCACCCTCATTAACTATGCTTTAATTATACACAACAACTACTACTGCTTGAATATCAAGGTATTTTGGGTCAACTTAAGGTGCACACTATTGGAGAAGAGATTTCAAAGTAGGTGTGGAAAGATGTCATGTAGAAGTATTCTTCCAGCTTTTGGAGGCAATTGTAGAGCATGTTTGGCACGATGGCATGATGGAGGAGTATCCTTCTAACTTTGAAGAAATTTCATAGTGTACATATGGTGAGATTCCATGATGGAGGAGTATTATTTTGGCTTTGTGGAGGCACATGGATAGTAGGTATATGTGGAATTTGTGTTTACTTCTTTGCATGTAATGATCTGAGTATTGTAGAGTACCAGGACAAGTTTATTATCAGAGGATTGTTTCAAAAGGAGGGAACTGATCTTGTTAAGGCTTTTGCTTTAGTGGATGGAGGTTTTAAGGTTCATGGACAAGATACCCATGCTTACATATTGAAGAAGGCCTTGTTTGGACCGATGAATGCACAGTGAGCATGGTATATCAGGATTGATGAGTTGCTACCTATGCTGGGATTTTTCAGTATTTGTGCAGAGTTATCTTTGGTCCCTTTATTAATCTGATCGATTTGTCTTGGTCATTTATATAGATTAGTTTATCATTGTAGGAAATTTTGAACAACTGATGACATGGTGTGAGAAGAATTTGGCATGTGAAGTTGACATAAAGAATATTGGAGGATGGTAGGTAGCTGTTGAAGTTTTCCTTGTACTGAAGAGATTTTAGAGTATAGAAGGGAGAAATGGTCTAGAGGTATGTTCATTTAAATTGAAAGGTGGTCAAGGTTCCTTTGAAGCCCCTAGTAGTAGGAATGTTCAATATGTTAAGAAAGTATCTTTGTTTATTAGAGAACACTTTCTTTGCAAAGAGGGAGTGTTAGATTACCTGTTGCTTGGGCAATATTCTCTCTAGCAGCAGTGGTGTACCCACTGAGCAGTGAACTTCACCTATGTAGTAGGAGAGATGCCTTGAATGTGGACAGAAGTAGGCCTTTTAACATGAACAATAGTTATAGAGGGTGCATGCATGTCTCTGGCATGTATGTGCCATCCACAGAATTTTTCAAGTTTTAACTGTTGTCATGAAATTAGAAACTCACTTCTATCCACAGAGTTTTTTAGTTGTAACTTGTAACTGCTGTTGTCATGGAATTAAAATATCACTTGCTTTCTTATTTTTGTTGCTGTTCTAAACTCAGCAGATTAGCTTCAGTTCTATTTTCTGTTGTTTTTCTATTTATGAGTTGCTTTTCCACCTATAGAAAACGAGCACTAGATAGATAGGTTTCCACTGTTAAAGAGATAGGGCACTGATCTTAAGGAGCGTCAAAGTGAGGTGCATGAGTAGCCTACTCCAGTCAAAGCATTGTTTTAAAACTTGGCTGACACGGACTTGGACTTGGTTTAGTTCACCCTCTAGAGTACCAACACAACATTCAAACTAGCTCGGGGACTAGTTTCATTCTGAACTGACTCGTTCAATCTATGAATTGGCCAGTTTAGTACCAAACCAATCCAAGTTGGCTGCATTTATATCGAGTCGACTGATTCAATACATGTTTGATCCCTAGAGGCCTGTGTTCTTTTGGAGGAAAAAAGGCAATTAATTTTTTTAACCTAAACCTTAGATTGTCTCACCCTAAACCCTTAAAACATACTATATAGAGAACCCATCTCCCCTCCCTTTTTACCTCAGATCTCTCTCATTTAGCATTTGTGAGAATTTAGAGGACTTTGAGCTAGAGGATGGCCCTGTAGCTCATGCCGAGGACCCCATTTTGAACAATGGTGATGAGTTTGACGATTGATCATATTGATTAGAGGTCTGTTATTATGTAGTAGGCTAGTAGCTTGTAGCAGGTTTTTTTTGGACTGTAGTGGCCATTTCATATATGGATTACAGTCAGTGCCATTTTGATATATTCTCCCTTACATGGCATATACATGAGAAGAGAGGCAGGGGCTCTATTGTTATTCATTCAGTTTTCAAAGTGAGCATGGATAATTTTTTCTTCAGGCTAATAAATAAAACAAATGTGATTTTTGTGCTACAAATTTCTGTTTTTTGTTGCAATCAGAATTCAGTGAGTTTGTGTGTGTATAGATCTAGCAAAACTAGCAGTTTTGAGAGTTTACTAGGATTTTTTTTTCTAGTGTTTTTAGTTTGCAGGTTTGTTTACCATTTATTGAAATTCAACAATAATGATACATGGGCCATGGCCACATGTACAGATTACACTAACAATTACAACAATCTTTGTGGCTTTTGGTGTTTCATCCTTTTTTTCATTAGAAAAGTATAAAGTTTTTTGGAAAAATAGGCCCCAATAACCCTAAAGGAACATTTCTAATGCCTGAAACTATGTTGCATGGGATCTCTCCCCACCCCCTCACTCCTGCTCCCGAAGCTCGATCCCAAAACGCTCCCAGTTTTGGGAGCATGACCCAAAGGCACTCCCTTCCTTTCCTACACTAAATTCTCCTATACTATGTTGATCATTTAATGACAATGTTATGGTACCTCCCTTCTTTGCCAAGCTGCTACACAAGTTTTTATGGTTGATCATTTGATGATAATGTTATAAGTTATAACTACTAGATGATTGATGTTAGATGGTTTAATCCATGTATTCTATAGCTAATTCAACATGCTACATGTTTTTTAGTTATAAATCCATTAAAATATATTAAAATATATACTATACAAAAAATCTCACAAAATGGGAGCTTTTGAAAATTTCAATTTTCACTCCACTATCACTCTTCGCTCCTCACTCCCGCTCCCTGTTCCCAACAACATAGACCTAAAAACCTAAAAAACAAAACAACAACACATTTCATGAGAGGTGAAGAAGAAAACCAGCTGTGAAAAGATGACAAATTTTCTGCCTGCTTTTGAAAATTGTTTCTCGAAGTTTTCCATATTTCTTTTGATATCCTAAGAACTTCAAGTTTCTTATCTTTATGAGGCCGTGGCTATTCATTTTCTTAGGAATCCATTAATTATTGTCTCCCATTTCTTGTTTTCCCTACTTGGGGGGACATTTTCTATAACTTGTCAGTCGGTTCTCTTGAAGGTTAGTTGGAGAGTGGGGAACTCAACCCATAACAAGGATCGTTGCTTGAATCTGTAAAGAAGTTTTTGTCTGAATGGGTGAAAATCACTGGAGTGCAGTTTCTTGAAATCTGTTCCTTTTCATTTCCCATTTTCAATGTTAAGGGTCCCATGGTGTCTAAAATCTTGGTGGGCTATCTGAGGGTTGGATTAAAGCCTATTGGAAGAATTGGAAAATCAACCAATAGAAGGCAGGGGTGTTTGGAAATATTCCTATGCTGATAAGCTTGTGCTCCAGTGAGTGAAATTACTTAACTGAGTTGGCATATTTATGGTACCTTGCACAAAATTTCTTCAAGTTGTTTCTGCTTAGTATATTGAAAGAGTGTGAGGCTTTGGGTACAAACTTTGAGATTTCTTTTGTACCATCTCTCCTCATTTCTTGCAAAAACAAAGTGCAAGAGTGAAGCCTCTGGATGGACTATGTATACTTACCCAATGAGCATAACTAGTCATCCCCCAAGAGATCAAACACTAAGAAATAAGTAGTTTTGACCTAACTTCAATTGTCAATGTAGAAATAGAGTTTTCCTAGCTTTGAACTCTCATTCTAAATTTCTATCTTGTCTATCGTTTCAGTTAATAAAAATCAAGATATCATCTTGTGTACTCCCTTTCAGCACTTAGAAGTCAATTTAAGTTCACTATGAATCCTATAGGTTGGACTAGATAATATGAAAATTCATTTGTTTCAATTCCAGTTCTATCTTAGATAAGATAACTTAATTCATGTCCACAAATGACCAAGGAATAGGTCAATGAGACCAGACAGTATAATCAGTGTACATTGTCCACAAGACTGTAGGAGTGTATAGATCACTCATTGATGCTAAAATGTTATCCAAGTAAAAGAAATACTAATTAAACAAAAGTATCTAGAACTCTCCTAGAGCTTCTTTTCATGTTAACATCAATAAAAAGAGATTTGAGACCTGTCAACTCTCTGTTTCCCTTGGGGACTTGTTGCTGAGAGAAACTAAATATTGTGTAGAACATTTTTCCACTACTTTGCTACATCTCCTTTGTAGGCCCACTTCAGGTTCTCGTTAAAGTTTCCCCCCCTGCATGCAAGTCACATCATTTGCATGAACTGTATTTATGTTTATATTTTTAAAGTATTTTGTCTATATGATCCACTCATAAATGTGCACAAGAAATATCTAAATCCAAGAATAAAACATCATATGCTGGACATTTTTCAGATTCTTATATTTTTTGGGACTTATTTATCTTTTGACGTGATTTAATAGCAACAATTTTCTTTTGTTGAAGATTTTTTATCTCTTAATTTAAGCTTATTTGAGCCTTCTATAATGTTTTAGGGTGTAACCTAATTGATGAAACTTGGGAAAGCTTTGGGGATGTCAAGGTCACTGACAGGAGTCTGATATGGTATGTATGCAAATATCAAATAAAAATTGCAAATAGGATGTGTTTGGTAGTGGGGATGTAAGATGACTCACATAATTAGATATGGAAAGTCTGCACAAATTATTATTACCAGACTGAAGACAACATATATTCAAGAGTAGAAGTACTCTATTCTTGGAAAGACATCTGAGATATTTTATTTGACCTGATACCCTATAATTAGTATTTTTGAACGTCTTGCAGGAATTTATATTTAACAGAGACAATTGGACTGGAAAACATTCTAATAAATGCTTCGATTACAATGCACTCGATAGAGGCTAGGAAAGAGAGAAGAGGAGCACATGCTCATGACGACTTTACAGTAATATACATTTCCCACATCAAATAGGGTTTTTCCAGTTGTTACTCGAGTTCCTAATTTATTATATTGATATATATCTAAAATCAGATGTGATTTGTGTGCAGACAAGAGATGATGTGAACTAGATGAAGCATACACTTGGGTTAGTATCTGACAAACTTATGGACTATTATAGTCAATAGGAAAATCTTTTGCAATGAGAAACTGTCTTGAAGCTCAGTTATCTGTTGAAATATCTTATAATCTGGTTCTATTTCTAAGCTCTATAGCACATCTAAGAAATTAAAAAAAATTGAAATGCCTAGAAAAATGTTAATTACCTAATATTTTCTTGTTTTTAGTTTAGTGAAGTCTCTTGCACGAATAAATGATATAAGGCACATTTATTGTAAAATATATTTCTTTCCTAGTGAAACCTACCTTAAGTAATTGGAATAAATATCACCCATATGACAAACAATTTGTTTGATGTTCCTTACTAACTTGAATAGAAAAACCCAGATGATAATCCAAAATGGTTTAAAACTAATGGGCCTTAAAGGCCCAGCCATGCACAATAGTTACTGCCATATTGGTAAGAGCATGAGAAACCAAAACTTGGATGCTAGACTCAATCCAACCACTTGATGATTAATCTCAATTGTGGATATCATTAATGTCCTGTCCATCCTTTATCATCTACAGAGTTCAAGGGATCCCAACTGCAAGCCGTTCTATCCCCCTATGGCCTTTTGTTACCACCTAATTGGTAGCATGTATTTCAAGGCTATCTAAGACCACCGGCAGTCACTTGTTTGTTAAGATCAGGATGCAATCCAATGTTTTAGAGCAATGATTTATTGGACAAAGAAGACACAAAAGATTGTTCACAAGATGAGTAAAAATATTGTGAAAATGAACAGTGGAAGGAGACATGTATTCAACAGAGGATAGAAAATTTGCGCAGTCAGGCAGTTCTTATTACTTCTAAAAATGCCAGTTTTGAGAAGATTGCAGATAGGAAAGTTTTTTCACTTAAAGATTAGGCACTTTGTTCAGCTGGTAAAATCCTGTCAATGACAGGCTTTAAACTTGTATCGTGTGGATTCCATGGATGCTGTTTAGCAACATAGATATAGCGGTGCTGATATTGCCATTTCATATATCCCCATAGGTGACAATCATGCATTTGTTTCTGGTTTGATAAAGATTGATGATAAAGGTCAAGTTCTCCATTTTTGTGGGAAACCAAAGGGCAACAAAACTTGTGATGTCTGCAAGCAGGGAAGAAGGTTCAGATCTACTAGTGTCATTGCTAAGAGTTCAGAGTGTTTTCACTGCGAATACTCATCTCTCTCAAAGATAGCAGCAGCTAGCAATGCAATTGAAAACTCTATGAATGTGCCCAGGACATTGAAAGTGTAAAGATGGTGTTGATTCAGGTAGTATAGAGAAGTGTAGGCCTGAAGATGTGAAGGAAATAGAAAGGGGAAATTTAATAATTCAAACTATCATATGACAAATTCTCTTTGCCCTTGATGGACTTCATTCTACATGAATTGTTCACAGGGACATCAAACCCTAGAACATTATATTTTCTGAAGAGTCTTGTGCTTTCAAGATCAATGACCTTGGTGCTGTTGCATACTTACAAGTGTGAATCAATTGTGTTCCCAAGGAGTTTATGTTGGATCCAAGGAGCAGGATTCACAGCATCAAAGCATCACCTATATTCACCAACTATTCCTTTTTTCTGAAAGAAAGGATTCAAGTCGAGCCATACAGCAGGCAGAGAAGAAGGCACTTCATGTGATGGATTATATTGTTGATTTCTTTCATTAAGCATTTAGTTGTTGATACGTGGTGACCAATGATAAGTTATGCTTAAGAAAAAGTTTCACTTTGTTGATGGGAAGGCATCCAATCTGGCAGTTACACAATCCAAATGTTAGCTGTGAGATTAAGATGTCGACCAGACTGATACAGGACCCTTCACTGAAAGTTCATTTCGAGCTTCACTCTTACATGAAGGCTGCAGAACGTTGAGATTAGATCTTAGTGTAAATTATGTTGGACAAAGAAGATGGCAGTCGATGTTTCTGGATTGAGCGATCTATACACTCATCAGCCAAATCCACTTTACGTTGGGTGGCTCATCTATGTGTTGGAGCAGTTGGTAAAGTGTAGTTCCGTTAAAATCGTGAAGCTCATCATCAATGCCCATGTATCACTCAAACACCAATGCATACACATCAAATCCTGAAGACAATGCCTGGCAGAAATTTCTGTTTGCATCTTGACAAAATCAATTGTGGCTACACAGAGTTAGGGAACAACAAATCGCGTTGTAGCGGGCAACCAGGTTCAGTTACTAGTGCACAATTTCTAGACCAATGTATCATCCCCACTAGCAGCCGAATCGTGGAGATGATCTAACCAACATCATTCTCGTCCTCCAATTCACGGCAGCATGGGGAGACAAATCAGTCCCGGTGACCTAACAAATATCAGTCGGTTGATGAGATTGGCGTTCCATCCGTTTCTCTTCTTTTCGATGGCAAAATCGTGGAACTCCATTTTTTTATTGGTTGTTGGGTATGTTGGTCCCATCGATCATTCTATTTCAATGCCAATACTTGGCTTTACTGACAGATAACCCACAGAGTTCGCAAAATTCAAATCCTTTGTGGATTAGATCATCACCAGTCAGCTAAGATTTGGGAATTTGGGGCAATCACAAGTATCTCTTGTTTTCATGACAGCATAGTTTAAAATCTTGGTTAGTTTGAATATGACAGCTAGTTCTTTATTGAGCTGTCAGTCTATTGGCAGGGGNGGCAATCACAAGTATCTCTTGTTTTCATGACAGCATAGTTTAAAATCTTGGTTAGTTTGAATATGACAGCTAGTTCTTTATTGAGCTGTCAGTCTATTGGCAGGTGTAATGGTGCCTCTGTTTAACGTGGGATGGTTTAAACCTTCAGATCGAGTTCACCTAAATTCTTTGGCATAGTCGACTGGAAATGTGATAGCCACACTCTAGTTAGGTGGAGTTTCTTTCAAGAAAGTGGTAATTACACGTTGCCTTTGTTTGGTCAAGTTAGGGAGAAAAAGATGGATCTAGATTCATTTTTTTAATTTTTTTTTATCTTTTGTGTTTTTAGATGAGAATGGATTTTTGCCTATAAAAGAAGCAAGGCTTCTTCATTGTAAGGATGGAAAGTTTTTGGGCTAGGAGGATTTTTTCCCCAGAGTTAATAAAGAAATTCATTGTTGAGTTTTTTGGACATGTTGGGTTTTTCAGTGGTAATCTTGTGTTTTCATAACTTGTAGACTAAGCTGGCATAGAAGGCTAACAATCTAGCACATTGGGCAAGCACTTACGGCTGCCAAGTTGCTTGTCACCGTTATGTTCTTGGAGTTCTAGGAGTAATGGAAAGTAGTCAGTTATACAACCATTCTCCTGGCCTTTGATTATGGAGCGGACCAGCCTGATCTCCCTTCTGCAAAACGCAAAGCCTTTCTGATTCCCCTTCTGACTCCATTCTCCCTTCTGATACTGGCACTATCCTTTCCCTCGAGGAATGATCCTCCCTTCCCTTCCTGCCCATCAATCCGACTTATTTTCCTTTCTGCTACCCGAGTTTCTCTAAGGCGGCCTCTTTAGATCACCCTGCCCTCAGCTGCACCTGCCCTAGAGATCCGAACTTATGGAAACCCCCCTAGACCTGGAGAAGAGCCAGCTTGAAGCGAGGAGAGAGAAGGTGTGGTGACATTGGCCTCTCGAGAGAGAGGTTGTCGTCGGGCCAATGCGCCTGCGGTTTGGGCTTTCGGCACCCCCGTACCAGTTTCAGGCGACAACACCTTTCTCATTGGTTATATCTATGGGAATGATTCCTTCTTATAAGTGTGTTGGGCTATGATAGAACATGGCATTGCCCAATTGTTATATGATTCCTCTTTTAAGCAGGAATTTGTCAACCATCCTTAGACACAAGAGAGTCATATTACTAGAATAGATGCTTCTTCTGCCTCAATAAGGTAAAGGTTTTGTTTGTAAGTTTTTCATCATTTCTTTAATAGACTATGAAAATATTCTTGGCTTAGACTTCACATTGGTTATGATTTGATTTTTGACACCTTGTATGTTCTTTCTTCTAGGTGACCAATATTGACCAATGTTCT
This sequence comes from Pseudotsuga menziesii, assembly GCA_001517045.1. Classification (NCBI taxonomy): domain Eukaryota; kingdom Viridiplantae; phylum Streptophyta; class Pinopsida; order Pinales; family Pinaceae; genus Pseudotsuga; species Pseudotsuga menziesii. The sequence continues at coordinate 62,942 of LPNX010109786.1, read as the reverse complement.
CTTTTAATTCTTCTGCCTCACCCAAACCATATTTTGTACAAATCTGTCTGGAACTGCATTGATTAAACCCAAGATACAAACAGGATTGAATGGTACTTTCCTCAGCTTTGATAAGCACGCGGTCATTTTGAATGGGCATTGAATTCAATCCATACTTCTCAACATCCTTGCAATAATCAAGGCAATGCTTGCCATTTGACATACTCTTTGCAACATTACTTCCAGGTTTATTTCCAACAAGTGTCGTTTCCTGAGCAGTTAATGTGGTCCTCTTTTTCCTTTTAGGTACAAAAGTATCTTGTGATGTAAACAATATTTTATCATGCTTCATTATATTCATAGACTTCCTCCGAGATAAACTCTTGGACTTGAGAATATACTGTTTTTTCCTTTTTAAGCAGTTTTTCCTTCTTGAAACATTAAGAGCTCTAAGTAGCAAGTGCCCTCGTGCCAATGGCATGATTCTCAAAATCCTCATGTATTTCTTCCAAAGTTTCACCTTTTTACTGTGTAAAAGAATCTTTGAATCCTACTTTTGTAACAAATAACTGCACTCCTCTGTCAGATTAGATAGACTACTAGGTTCAGTTATCTTTGATGAGACTTCCAAAATTGCATTGTCTTTAGAGAGTAAGGAATTTCCATTTCCAAGATTCTGAGCTATTACAGAGACATTTCTTGAGGATGAAAGGTTAGTATCATTATTCCCCAAGTCTGTCACATGGCTAGTCATATTAGTATGAATGGACAAGGGGGCTTCATCAACTTGATACACACTGCGGAAGCACCCTGATTTATTTTTTTACCATTTGGCATTTCCTTAGCAAGAGACTATCCCTTACCATGCTCATGATTCATCATATCCCTGTTTCCCAAGTGTTTATTCTGGCATTTGATAACTAGGATAATTTCTTTTGCCATGCTCATCACTCATCATATCCCTGTTTCCCAAGTGTTTAACATTTTTGTGCCCTTCACTAGCAACAACAATACTCAAATGTATAGAAGTCTTATGCCCATTATCAATATGATCCAACATACATACATTACTCATAGGTATAGCACCTTGCATCCCATTTGCTAGAAGCACCTTATGTGGCTATGCTTCCATTTTTCATCCCATCTGAGTTCCATGTAGTGGGAAGCTTTGACAAAGATCCAATGCTAATAGGTTGCTCACCAGCAAAAGATGGAATCCTGGAATTTGGCTTGGCTTCTGCATATTCCAAAGAATAATTCTTGTTTAAAAGTGTTTCCTTTATAGATACTGAATCCTTTGCTTCTAAAATTGTTACGTTGTTAGAGTTCAAACAACGTGATCCTTTTAAAATAGAACCAGCTGAAGAAGGAAGAGATTGATTTTCCTTTCCACATACTACATTTTCCAGATTTGCTTTATTATTCTTGGATTCAATGGCCTGATATTCATGTAGTGTCTCTTATTTTTTCTATATTGTATAAGGCTATAATGAGGCTATATTCATGTTGGAAAAGACCCCATCATTTGAACTGCTGTTATTAATTAACTAAATATGTAGTTGGAGAGGCAAAGACATATGTTTCTAAACTTTTAACAGGCCTTGCATCAACAGTTGCTGATCTTCAACCCCATCAGATACACACATTTTATGAATCTGTATGGAGATTGAGTATTTTTTGTGTTGAATGTTGATTTTGTTGTTGAATTCTTTTTTTCCTTAATGAGTGATAGAAATTTGAGTGTATACAGTTATAATATGCTTAATGCTGAACATGTTATTTTTCAGGTAGGGCATATGATTCAAGCTGAATCATATCCTAAAAAATGAGATGAATATCTTCAAAAGCTAATGGAGCTTCCAAATCAGGTTCTTTTATCATTCTTTTTGCTCTCCTCATTATTCAAATAATTTAATATTTTGAAGAAACTCTGGCATATAACTTATTCTGTTGCATTTTATCATCTTCTTGCTGTGTAGAAATGGGATGAAATCATAGTCCAAGCCAGGAAAAGTGTTGATTATCTGAAGGATCGGGATGTTATTAGAACAATGCTCAACATTATGCAGGTATATGGTTTTATCTTGTTGAACATTAATGTTTTGTAACTTGTGGCTTTTATGTTTATTGATTTTCTTCTTTGATTTTGTACAAGATATTTGAAAGTAATTGCTTGCTATCAAAATAGATTATTTTGTAATATGTCAGTGGTATTACTAGTTTATTCACTTATGTCTTGAATATGAAGTTATTTTCTATATCAAAGTCCTTGTTAAAACACATCACCAGGTAGATACTATTAGAGAATTTTGGTCACTTCATGTTTGTGTTTGAATTATGTTTATAAGTTATTCCCTTGGGTGGTAAATGAAGATGTGGTTGTGTCATAGAAGTTCAGGTACAAGATTTGGGGCCAGTACAGAGTTATTGTAATGCAAATTAGACAACATATTGGGTCCAATCATTGATCATTTGCATACATCACCTGCAATGTTTTGTTTCTTTATCTCTTGTTGTTTTTCTCTCAGCAAAAGAATTGTATTGTTTTTCATTACTTAAGATCTAAAAGATGCATGCCTTCATAGCCTGATCAGATTTGGGCATATCGACTAAGATCAATTAAGATCCCAAGCAAAGGTCTCAACAAACATCAAGATAAATGTTGTTGTCCTTACATACGGAAAAATAAAAAAAAAACATAAACTTATAAGTTATATTGCTCATGATGTTATATTATGTATGGCATCAGCTACAATGGAACTGAAATTAGCATTTTTGTTTTATGGCTTGACAAACAAATACAAGTGTGGCAATTTCTCTTGGGACATTCTTTCTACCTCAGATATCGTCAATTTTCTTGGACATGATAAATGTTTACAGGTATGGGTTCTCTTCTCTATTTCGTTGAATGTTCAAAAGATTGATTTTTTATGACAGTGCATTCAGTCCAGAACTTCTTTACGTTACACTTAGTTCAAGACAACTGTTGTAGAGTTTATTGCCACTATTCAAAAAAATGTTCCAGATCTGCACATTTCCAGTTTTACAAGGAAATAATCAGAAGTACGATTCATGAATTTTTATTTTTATGATTATCCTAGATTCTATCTTGTGACTAATAGTTGAGTCATCTCAGGTTCAAATTATATAAGGTCTTCCAAGCCTGTATTTCTTTAGGTATTATCGCTCAAGGGAACCATCATTGGGTTCATTATATATGATTGTCTTGTTAATCTCACCTTCATTCTTAGGATCAAGTTGTATTATTTTCAAAAGGAATGGTCCAGACTTTTATTGTTGTCAGTTTGATTTTAAGAATAATCGGATATATTCATGAATGTTTATTTTGGTGTAGCTGCATTCACTCTTTGGAGCTTTGTTCAGTCATGGTAGGTTGGATAACAAAAAGAACTATCTAACAAACAAGTTAAAATTATGATAACTTCTTATAGCTCTAATAATGGTTATACAGGCAATATTCTTTCTGTAGCCGTCCATAACTTTGCTCAATTCTTTACAACTGAAAATCCTCCCATAATAGTATCAAAGGTAATGGAGGATTGATGATTAAGCAATTTGAATCAGTGCTCGATAAGCATTATCAACTCCTCATTAATCAAAGCCTTAACTTGAGTGTTGCTAAGTTTAATATGGTATTTCTTAGGTTGGGGGTTGAAGTCTTCTCAAGGGTTCTTACTAAATTTCAGTATTAATTGGTTCCCATCTTTTGTTACCAGAAAGACTGTAATTCCCCCATGTTTTAAATTCTGGGAGTAAGAAAAACAGAAAATAGCCCTAGAACATCTTTTTGGATGCTTTCCCTCCTTTTGGTATGAAATATTTAAAATATTTGATTGTTTTGTTATTTTTTGATATGCAACTCCTTTTTAATAATTACAGGGTTTTTGTTTGACATGAACTCCAAGAATGAAACTAGCAACTTAGCAGTGTACCAACAAGAGCACTAACTTGTTTGTTTGTAAAATTGATTACCTTTTTTTTTCGAAGGAAAAACATATCTTTGATATATTTGGGGAGAATTCCAAATTTACATGGACGAAGCTGTGACCTCTGATTGTCAACCAGAACCAAAACTGAAGAAGGAAATTGATAGGGCAGATAATAAACAGCTATCTGACCATCAAAACAAGACAATTAAAAGACTAAAGACACCCCTGCAGTAAACAGGTCAATACATCAACAGACTTAAAGTCTTAAACTGAGACTTTTATTGAAGCATAAGATGAACTTTGACCATTGTCACCTTGTCTCTGAATTCTTGGATGACGAGCTCTCCTTCTCTGAGGGAGAGCCTCTAATGAAAACACATTGGTCTTGACATTGTATTCCCTATAAATATGCTCATAGGAGATACCCTGAAATATTAACTTTTCTTCTAATAGCTTGTTAAGCAAAGGATTGAAAGCAAGATTTGAAATTATGCACTCATTATTTCTATTATTATTACTTGACCTGAAGATCCAATAAACCTTTATTTTTACTTGACCTAAAGGATTACTTATACAAATTATATTATAACTTAGAATTGATACCAACAATCTGAGTTATAGCATACTCTACCCAGAATTAGCTATAGTTGACCATCTGTTTTGTTCATCTTGCAGTTGCATAACTTCATGGATTAATGATGTCATCTTCAGTGTTTAAAGTATGGCTTCCTGCTAAACTTTGTGTGACATTCTAAAAATTATTGCTTTGTAGCCCTTTTTCTATTGTTTGAGAAAAATGTCTTATGAGAAAAGGGCAACTACATGGATGTTGTTATAGGTTGACATTTTTAACTTTGTTGTCACAGTTGACAGTTTTGCAGCTGATTCTCAAGGTGAGATAATAATTAAAGAAAGATTACATAAGTGTACTAACTACAAGGTAGTATGTAGATTTTTAATTGTCTAGATAGTGCTTAACTCATGCATTTGAAGGTGTGATCGTTGTCAGGCATCTTTTATCATTTTTACAGTATTGATGGGTACAAGTTGCTATCTATTCTTGTCCCTTACTTAAGATGATTGCAGAAATTTGGAAATGCCATGGCATAATCTTAGAAACGAATTGGCCAATTTGCATTATATCTATTAACTTTTTCCATCATGAATATAATTAAAACGGGGGTGGCACTTTCTAGATAAAGTGGTTGCTGCTTCAGATCTTGTTTATTTAGGATATGCAAATTTCTATTGTGCAAAATTACCGGGGTTCTGATTTTGATTTAAAGACTAAGAACCAAGGTAGCCACGGTGCATAGGTGCTGTTGCGGATGTGATAGTTTTGAAATTTAGGTGTGTGTGTGTGCGTCACTTGTATATGTGTGCAGTGTGTATGTGTGTGTGTGTGTGTGTGTGCATTGACATTCATTATTTAATTTAAATTTTAGAATTTTTAGATTCAATGATTCAAGATTCAACACTAGTCATAATTTTAAATTTATAAATAACTACAAAACATGTTCAATGACATTTTATCATGAGACATAAATCACTAGTAATTGGTCACTGATCAGTATTGCTCATTACAAGACCATCCCACGTAGTTTCAAGTATCTGTCCCTATTATCATTAGTGTCATCAACTCCTTGATGAACTGAGGATGGTCCTCTCATAAGAGACACACCAAATTTTTTTATGGGATGCTTGGTTCATTCCCCAATAGGTCAGTATGTTTCATTTCACACTTGGGTGCACCCTGTCATGTACCTGAGGAGTAGCTGTGTGTACCTCGGCTAGTTAGCTAGGATATAGCAAATTATGGATATTTCGTGTGAAGAATAGAAAATGTTTGGCAGAGTACAAGTTGTTGTATGGGAAATTTGTGAGTCTAACCTTCCAATCTATTCAAATTAAAAAATATCAGTGAGTGTTTATTCCATCCACAACTGAGCCTCAACTTCCTTGATTTTCTTTCCCTAGGGCCTGTATATACCATACAGTGCAGTTTACATTTGAAAATGAAAGCTCCTACTATATGTATTCTTAATGACCATGCATGTTTAGTAGAGTATTAGAGCAAGCCAAGTTTTCCAGTGTCATTTTTTGGGAATATGTTTCCATGCTATTTGCACTAAGAGAAGTGGAGTGCATTTTACAGTCTGGGTGGGGGTGAATATGATCCATCATCTCTTTATGTGTGTGCACACATTATAGTTTGTTGAATCTAGATGGTGCTATGAATATGGAAAATAGCACAAACCCATCTAAACCTATGTCTTAAATGCACCTTGAGGTTGCAATCCTCAAGGATGTATATCTCAAGTTCAGACAAACTACCAATAAACTATATACTGAATGTCATGGTCTACAAACTTGAGCTCCATGAATCACATTCTCAAAAGTCACCTGGCTTGGGTTTATATGGGTCTGTGCTAATAATATTATTGTTCATGTAGAAAGGTTTGATAAACATACAGATTATAAGTAGTTTATTAGTTCCCTGAAAGTAATCAACGGAAACGCTGGTCGATGAACTTGGGTTATGTATATCGTATAACGATGTCACACTGTTCAAAGAAGTATGTACTATCCTGTACTTGATTACCATTTGTGTTTGTATTTTGAAGAGTTTACACAGTTTGTTAGTTTGTTGGGGAAAAGAGACCCGATCCTCTCTTTGGAATTTCACCAATTGTATTTGCCAACCCTAAGTGAGGGACATTGCAATATAATGTCTTGTAGTTTAATTTATATTGGTTTCTAAAAGACATGTTACTTGTTTAGCTGATATTGGTAGTATTTATTATTTTTATGGTTTGCAAAAGTTTCCAGAATACATATATTGCCAGCTATCATAATTGTGTCATTGTTTGCAACTAAGTGGAAAAGTATCAATTTCTTGTATGTATTCATGTTGTGTATTTGGTCTGGAGGATTTTCATTGTCCTCTTTTTAGTATATTTGTTACTTTTATGAAAGCGTTACTTTCTTAGCAAAAAATTGACTTGTCAAGTTTTTTTCATTGGATTGTCTACCATTGGTATTTGACAATATTGCGTTCTAATTCATTTAGGTTCCACCGCTTGAATTCTTTAAAAATCCAAGCAATAATAACAAGGATCACCAGGATTGTTGTAGGCGTGATGTGTTTTCAAAAGCATGAACTTCATATGTGTATTATTCTATCACAGATGTTATTATAAAATAGAAATGATCATACGATTGTGTTCTTCTCATGGTTTATATTAAAATTTGAGTTATCTTAATCATGAGTAGGTTTTACTTTTTAAATGTTGCTTGGATCATAGTTATAGATTGCAATTACCTTCTCTTTGGCCTTTATAGTGCGGTATCAAATGTTATGTTCAATATTATCAATTTTGAAGTCCTTTATGCAGCTCAATATTTTTTTCAATTTGTGATAAATCAATGAATCCATGTCAACCTTAGAGCATGTCAAATGGTTGAATTAGATGTTAGAAGAACTGAGGTATTGGGAAATTCAGAAAAAAATATTCAGTGCAAAGTTCGTTCATATACTGCTCGGAAATAATTTCTTGCTTTGCGCAATGCTGCCATTGATCTTCAGGCCTTATGGAGAAGTATTTCATGTTCATGTATATGTAGGTATGCTAGTTCTAAATGTTTATGCATTTTGAGTACACCTGTTGTTTGTCGAAATTGTTTATTTTTGTCATGTTAAATCTTATGAAATTACTATATACATTTTTCAGTCATTTGTTTTCTTTTTTTAGCGAGCGACAAAGCTTATTGCTTAACATGTGTTGTTTGTAGGTAATATTATTCGTAGACTTTATAACAACACGAGGAGGTAGGTTGTTGCAGTGTGGATACAGAAGCATGTGTGTAGATATAAAGCTCAGAAAGTTCAGAAGCACGTGCAGTGCGGATACAGAAGCATGTGTGCATATAGAAAGCTCAGAAAGTGGACCATTGAGTATGAAGAGCCTATTGACGAGGCTTTTCCATTGAGTATGAAAATCCTATTGGTGAGGGTTTCAAGCTTTCAAGTATGGTTTTGAAGCTACCACAGGATCTAAGTATGGCTTAGCAGCCAAGTACAAGTGGGATGGTTTAACCATTGTAATATTTTGAAAAGTCATTGATGTACTATATGATTTTCATGTAAAGTTATATGGAGATAGTTTTTGAGAAAAATCATATTTATTGTAATACTTGACATTTTATATAATATAATTTGTGCGATTTAAAACTTATATGTTGTACTTTATATTATTTATAAGTGTTGTAAATAACTAATAAATGTGGCATTGCATAATTCACATGTATAGTAGATGATGATAAATAATGTATGATTCTTTTTTTTATTTAGACATAATATCGTATAAAAAATTTATATTCGTTAATAATGGACACCATTAAAACTACAAAAATATAATAACCACACATAAAACAACTAAAAATGACTAAATTAGTGACTAATAAATGAGACTAATGACCAAAATTCACATATAAAATGACCACAAATTGAGATATACATGACCAAACAATGAGATATAAATGACCAAAACAACGACCAAAATTTGCATATCAATGACCAAAAAACAGTTTTGGTGGCTAATTTATAGTCTTTTATTACATGACCAAATCTGGTCATATTCTAGTTTGTCATGTGGTTATATATTTGGTCATTGATTCAAATATATGACCAAATTAATGACCAAATATATGACCAAATTAATGACTAACTGTAAAGCTATAAATGACCAAAATAAAAATGACCAATTTTGGTCGCATAATAAAAGACCATAAATTAGCCACCAACGATCGCCAAACCAAAAGTGGTCATTGATATGCGGATTTTGGTCATTTATCTAGTCACTAATCTCTCATTTTCCACTAGTGAATCATCAACATACATAACCAATATGACTATTTTGTTTTCCTGGATTTGAACATACAAAGTATCATTTGACTCACTACGAAGAAAACCAACTTTCTTTAGGTAGGCATCCATTTTTGCATACCAAGCTCTGGGAGCTTATTTCAATCTAGAAAATGCCTTAACCAGTTTACAAACTTGATTTTATTTCCCTGGAACCTCAAAACCAAGAGGTTGATTCATATAAACATCCTCTTGCAAATCACCATTTAGAAATGCACTTTTTACATCCATTTGATGCACTTTCCATCCATTTTGTGCAGCTAAAGCTAGCACAATCCTGATAGTATTCCATTTTTCCGTTGGAGCAAAAGTTTCCTCATAATCAATCCCTTATTTTTTAGCAAAACCCTTTGCCACCAATCTTTCCTTATATTTATCAATATCTCCATTTTCTTTGTACTTAATTTTGTAAACCCACTTACAACCAATGGGTTTCACATCATGTGGACAATCAACAATTTTCCAAGTCTGATTCTTCATTACTAAATCATACTCACTTTGCATGGCCATTTTTCATCATACTCAACTGCTTCATTAAAAGTATTTGGTTCAACAACTGAAAGAGCAAAATTTTCTGAACCCATATTAGAACTCCTTGTACCTGTTTTTCCTTTTTCATCAGACTTAACATCCTGAAGTAACTTGGTTGCCCATTTTGGTTTCTTCTTTTCAATGTTAACTTGATTTTAATCATCCAAGTTAACTTGTGAATAATTCAAAGTATCTTCAACCCGTTTCAAGGTGTCTTCAACCTGTTCATCATCCTGTACTTCTGAAGAGAGATCAAACCATTGTTCATTCCTTGTCTTGTTTAAGTGCTTCATCCTTAATTGTTTCTTAGTTAGTTTTTCCTCTAAGTGACTAAGTTTTTTTTCAAACTCTTCTACACTTAAAATTTTTGTTTCATCAAAAATCAAATCCCTATTGACAATAAACTTTCCATCTGACAGAATCATATACCCCTTTTTCTCATCGGAATAACCAATCAACATGCACTTGACACTTCTAGACTCTAACTTCTTTCACTTTTCTTTTGGGACAAGTGCATAACAAACTAAACCAAAAACTCTCAAATGTTTGACCATAGGTTTGAATCCATACCAAGCCTCAAAAGGATTTATTCCATCAAGTGATGATGACAGAGATCGATTCCTCAAATAAACTATTGTATGAACTGCTTCAGCCTAATAACATGAACTCAACTCTTTGAAAAATAACATTGCTCTAGCCATGCCCAATAAAGTATGATTCATCCTTTCTGATACTCCATTTTGTTGTGGAGTATAAAAATTGGTCAATTGTCTTTTAATCCCTTTTTCCTGACAATAAGTCAAAAAATGATTTGATGTAAGCTCACCACCGTTATCATTTCTCAAAGTAGCAATCTTTTCCTTTCTCGTTGTTTCAACCAAATTTTGAAATGAGTGAAATTTTTCAAACACTTTTGATTTTTCCTTCAAAAAATACACCCAAACAATCCTGCTAAAATCATCAATAAACAACAAAAAATATTTACAACCACCAAGTGAAGTTTCCAAAGGACCACAAACATCACTATGAAGAAGTTGTAATCTCCTTGTTGCTCTCCAAGTGCTTTTTGAAAAACCTATCCTTCTCTGTTTTCCATAAATGCAAGCTTCACACTTTGCTTTTTCCTTTTGAAAAGTAGGCAACCCCTTTACCATTCCGTGTTGTTGAAGTTGTACAAGACTATCAACATTCAAGTGCCCAAAATGAATGTGTCACAATCCGATAGGTGAAACATTAGTTTCAACTAAACCTGCAAATTCTTTCAAATGCTCCTTTGATCTAGGAATGATTGTTCCCTTCATCCTAAGAAGCTTTCCATCTTCATAACCTGTCATAATTGTTTTGTATGCATCCTTTTTTGAATTAACCAAAAGGATACCATCTTCCATTACAATTTGATGTCCTAATTGGTGAATGACAAATAAAGACAACAATTTTTTCTTAAATGTAGGTACATACCAAACATTAGAAATCAATCTTTCTCCAATTCCTGGCAAGTCAACCTTAACTGTTCCTTTTCCCTGTGGTAAATGAATAGAATCATCTGCAAGAAATATTGAATTTAAATGACAATCTTCATAACTCCAAAAGAAATCTTTCCTGTATGTGATATGCTGAGTAGCCCCTGTATCCATAATCCAAGCATCTTCAAAATCATTTTTGAAACAATAAGAAGACTGAACAAAATTTGCTGATTCCAACTGATGAACTTGAACAAAATCCATTGATTCTGATTGTCCAAGTGTTGTAAAAACATATTCACAATTTTCACTATCATCTGCATGAGCATAATGTGTCGTTGATGAAGATTCTTTAGATTCTCTTTCTTTTAGAATTTTTTCAAATGAAACTCTACAGTCTGAATCATAATGTCCAACTCTATTACAACGAAAACATGTGACCTGTTTATTACCTCTTCCTCTTCCAGAGACCTATTGGTTTTCTAAACCTCTTCCTCTTCCAGAAAACTATGATTGTGTACTTTTTGATTCTTTAAAACCTCTTCCTTGATTTATTCCTCTTCCTCTTCCACAGCCTCTTTCTCTTCCAAAACCCTGACCATGACCTTTGTTTGAATTTTGAAAAGCTTTCTGATCATTGCCCTTTTGATGATTACCTCAAGACAATTTGCTAGTACTTGGGACCAAAACATCTTCTCCTGCTTGCTTTGTTTTACCAAAAGTTTTGTCATGTGTGGCAAGTAATTCACTTAGTTCATCAAAATAAATTTTATCCAATTTATTTGTAATATGTAAAGTTTCGAAAAGATGCTTATATGTCTTAGGCAATCCTGCGATCAAAATGGTCACCATCATGCTGTCCTCAATTTTACCAAAACCAGCTCTTGAAATTTATTGTTTCATATTTTTCAATCTAGAAATGTACTCGATGACATCACCTCCTGAAGAAATTTTTTGTTGAAACAACTTCAATTGAAGATCGATTTTCTTAGCTTCACTCTGAGAATCAAATAAATCTTTCAATGTCTTCCAAGCTGATGATGCATCAGAACTATTTTCAATATGCACATAAATATCATCAGAAACAGTACTGTGAATCAATTCTAAGGCCTTTTCATATTTTAGTTCCCACATTGCAAGCTGATCAGGATTAGTCGGTTTGGTAGGCTGAGCATTACAGACACCCTTCCACAATTCATTGTAAATAAGAGTGCTTTGAATATGACAACTCCAAACTTTATAATTTTTCGATCCTTCCAACTTGTCAGATTCATTAAAAAGACTTATAACTTTAGACATTGTAAAAAAATAAACACCTTATAACTCCACAAGAAGTTTATTATGCAAACCTTATAGCTCCAAGAATTAAAAAAATAAAGCACCTTATGTCACCAGAATAAACAATCACCTAGAATATTTTATCCAAAAATATCACCACCAACATGAAAAGAAAATTACTCATCAACAAGAGTCACCATAACATGAAAAGAAAATTACTCATCAACAAGAGACACCATGAAAGAAATACTGCAAGAAACACCACACACCATGCAAAAGAAAGCTATAGGGGCTTGGCCTTGACCCACTTATAGCCTCAAGAAAAGAATTTGATAGAGCTTCACTTTGCTCTAATCAAACCTTGAGTGAAAATACAAGTACTCCTTATGAAACCAACAATGCTCCTTATTAGTCCAATGCCTAATAAAAAATTACACCTTATCACTCCAAAAAATAACAAATCTTTATAGGTGAATTTGAGGGATACAAGATTGTTGAGTGGGAGGTCACAAGATCCAGTCCCATCAACTCCAAAAATAACCTTTTTTTTTAAGTTTTATTTCTCCACCTGTTTATTCTTAATATAAAAAATCTCCAAAAATAAAAATGAATAATAAATTACCTTATCTCTCCAAAACAACTTATTCACTTTTCAAAATATTACATAAATCTTGAATTAAATGAAAAGTGAAAAAATTATACAAGATTGTGAACTGAGTTTTGTTGGTTCTTTTCAACGTTTGTTTTCTCTCTTCAATGCATGCTGGTTTTCTCTCTTTAATGCCTACTGGTTTTCTCTCTTCATTGCCTGCTCGTTTTCTCTCTTCAACGCTGGTTTTCTCTCTTCAATGCCTGTTGGTTTTCTCTCTTCAATGCCTGCTGGTTTTCTCTCTTCAACGCTGGTTTTCTCTCTTCAATGCCTGCTAGTTTTCTCTCTTCAATGCTGGTTTTGCTGGTTCTTTTCAACACTAGTTTTCTCTCTTCTTCTATGCTGATTCGGACATCTCTATCCCAACAGTGGCTATGCTATCTCTCTCAGTGAGTGAGCACAATAAGAATGATTTTTTTTTTAAATAAGAACTTATATGTGTCTTCCTTTTTTTTTAAATTCTCTTCCACAAAATTTTTAAATAACCTTGCCTTAAAAAAATAAGAATATTTTACTCTCTCCAAGTAAAATAAAAAAAAAAACTAAGTCTATAAAAAATATTTTCTGCAGAGATTCTCTTTTTATCCCAAAAGAATAGAAAGCATTAATCTTTTCAGCACAGATTCTCTTTTTAGCCCAAAAGAATAGGAAGCATTAATATTTTCAGCACATATTCTTTTTTTTTAGCCCAAAAGAATAGGAAGCATTAACTTACGGTCAAAATTTTGCTATTCCAAAACCTTGAAAGTCACCTTGTTCAAACAACCTTTAGCATTTTCCACCCAGGTTCCAACCAGACCAAGATTTAACCGCGTGCTCTGATACCATTTTGACAAAGTGTCCTCATACACATAACTTTATTAATGAAGGAAAATAATTACATTACGGAGATGTGAGGGCTAAATCCCAAAAGATTACCTCACATGGAAAATTCAATGGATTTAAATATCCAAAGAATAACAACTAATTTACCGTTACTGAAACTAAGGGACACCTCACATAATCACGTGAGTGTGTAGATGCCCTTTTACATTTATTAAACTAAACTTCTAATCATAACATTTTGGATCATAATTCGTAACAATTAGGTGGGAGGAGCCAGAATATTTTCAAATATTGACCTGTGATGTAGATAACATTAGGTATGGATTCCCAACGATGATATTCACAAAACCTCCATTCGTACAAGGTACGCACACTACGAGTTTGTAGTGATGTCGTTCGGGTTGACCAATGCACCTGTGAAATTTATGTGTATGATGACCAACATATTCGGTAAGTATCTCGATAAATTTTTCTTAGTATTTATAGACAACATACTGGTTTATTCAAAGAATAAAGAAGAACACGAAGAACAAATTCACGTAGTATTACAAGTGTTGTGAGAACACCAGCTTTACGGTAAGTATAGTAAATATGATTTTTACAAACTGCAGATACAATATCTAGGTCACATTATCTGTGAGACAGGGATAGTTGTGGAACCAAAAAATATTAAAGCCATAAAGGATTGGCCTACCCCAACTAGTGTTACTGACATTAGTTCATTCTTGGGATTAGCCGGATATTATCGAAATTTCAGTGATAACTTCTCGAGAATCGCTTTCCCCATGACTGATTTGTAGAAGAAAGAAAGCAAGTTCTTATGGACCGCTAAGTGTGAAGAATGATTTTAGAATATTAAGTAGCTTTTGATGACCGCACTGGTGTTACGAATTGCAGATCCCGATGGGGATTTTGTTGTTTGCATGGATGCAAGCAAGAAAGGACTTGGAGGAGTCCTATTGCAGAATGATCACATGATCTATTATGAATCATAGAAGTTAAAAGAGCATGATAAAAATTCCCCTACGCATGATCTTCAGTTAGCTGCCATCATCCATGCTTTCAGGATGTGGAGGCACTACCTCATGGGGAGGAAGTTCCTTCTGAATACAAACAATATAAGTTTGAAGTATTTATTTTATCAACCAGATCAAAATGTGAGACAATATATATTTTTGTATTTCCTCAATGAGTACCACTTCGAGCTAAAGCACATTAAGGGAAAAGATAATAAGGTTGCTAATGCTTTGATATGACGAACTCATATGATTTATGAGGTGACCTTGATTCAAACCGATATAGGTTTTCATGGGAGGATTAGAGCGTCCAATGGAGTTGACCCCTTCTGTGTGGAAATCCTCAAGAAAGTCCAAAAGGACAGGTTGTTTCAACAACAAAAAGAATACAAGGTATAAGAATCTAGAATTCTATGGTACAAGAATCGCTTGTATTTTCCAGAAGGAGGGGACCTTTGGTCTAGCATCCTCACGGAATTTCATAGGGTACCCTACTTGGGGCACCCGGAATATCAAAAGATGATATTTGCTTTCAAGAGACACTTTTTCTGTCCTAAGTTAAAGGCCAACATTGCAATGTTTATTGCAAAATTTCAAGAATGTCAACTAGTCAAAGCTGAGCATCAACATCCTGGTGGATTGCTGCAGCCGTTACCCATTCTAGAATGGAAGTGGGAGGTCATTTGTATGGACTTTATCACTGGTTTACCAAATACTAAGAAGCAAAATGATTCTATTTTTTTGGGAATTGACAAGTTGTCAAAAGAATCACACTTCATTCCTATGAAGTCGACCTACAAGTCCATGAACATTGTTTTTTTTTTATACTAAAATGGTTATGAGCCTTTTATATTAACTTCTGGCTAAACAGCAGCCGATAGAATTACAAACCATGTTTTTGATCTAGCATATGTAGTATGTCCAGAGATATAGGCATAGTTATACTAATAGACACCTTTACAAAAGTTCTGGACTTTACTAAATAGACATAGACTTTCATAATAACGTATACATAGTCGAGCAAACTAGTTTTGCCAGGTAAAATCAAGTAGAGAGGAGGGAATTTAGTTGAGTTTGGCTATGGGCCTACCTCAGCATTCTATCTTTGGAGTCTTTCCATGCTCCTTAAGTAGTTCTTCTACCTTCTTCTCTAACTCTACCAGCCGGTTCCCTATTCCTCCTGAGACGTTGGCAAGATCCTTCATGCTCATCATATTGTCCTCGAATATTTCCTCCCTGAGTTCTTTGAGCTCCTAGTTCATGCATTCCTAGTGACTTGTGCTAGTTTTTTTCATTCTGATCTGCTTGGTCTCTAGCCTGTTTACTACGTTCTTCACTTCATCTAGGTCGATCTGCATTTGAGTAAGTCATGCCTCAAAATTGGAGGATGAGCTTGCAGCCATCCTTACTTGGCTCGACCTGCGATCCACCTTGACCCCTGCGTGTGTTCTGAGAGAATCCTAGAAATACCTTAATTGATTGACAGTGCAGATTGCAGCTAGCATTGGGCGGGAGCTTCCTGATATAGGCACGATCCTTCCAATTCCTAAATCCCTTGGTCCAATTCTCTGCGATTTCCTCATATTTTCAATGCTGGGTACGAGACTCTCTAGAGGTCGTCGATTGGAGGCACTTCCCCTTGAGCGCAAGGTCGGTACTGGATGGGAAAGGGCCATGTGAACTCTGACCAAGTTTTGTCTTGCACCTGTACTTCCATCTCCTCGACTGCCTCATTCTGCATGCATGTGCTTTGGAATCTTCTCTGTCTAAAGACGGTCTGCTCTCTTTCCTGACAAGAGCATTCCTATTATTCATCTCTCCAAGATCACTAAGGGATGGGCTCGTGACTTTCGATTCCATTGAAGAGGATAACTCCCTTGCCCAGGAAGGAACCTGTATTGGCTTTATGATCCGCCATCTGGTTGAGATTCCTAAGGACGTGGTAACAGTTCATTTCTTCAAAGTCTTTCATATGGGCTATGACCTTCCGGTGGTAGTGGGCCAAGCCTATGTTATTTGGGGCCTTCTTCAAATTGAGAGCCTGTATGATGATTCTGGAATCACCTATGATAGCCAAATTCTTTATGGATAGTCTTCTGGCTTGATTCATACCTTTCCAGATGGAAAGAATCTCAGCTATGTTATTTGTGGTTTGACCCAAACCCCAGTAGAAGTTGAGGACATTTTTCCCTGAATAGTCTAGCAAGACCCCCCCCCCCCTGCTTCTAGCAGGTTTGGGATTCCCTTTCGAAGCCCCATCCACATGCAGAATATGCTCCTTCAGAGAAGATCTCCACTTTATGAACTCTTGCTCCTCTAACATGATTTTCCACAAAGAGTAATGCTTAGAAGTGTTCTTGGTTCTGGCTAGAAGGGAGGGTTCTAGGCCATGAAACCAGCTGTACTCATCTTTGTCAGGCGTAGCCTCATTGATGATTTTAGAATTTGAAGCTGCCAGCTCTCCTAGCAATGAATTCACTTTGATTGCCACTTGGGCCAGCGTTCCTGCCATATCCCTGAAGATTATGTTATTACGTTCCAGCCACAATTTCCAGTAGAGGATTTTTGGAACCCACATCTAGCACTGCTTTAACAACTTCATCCTGGAGAAGGAGAAGGGAGCAATGTCGGGCCAGGAGGAAAACAAAGAAGTGACAGAAGAAGGGAGGGTTAAGTTCAACTATTCAAGAAATATATTCCAAAGATCTAAAGCAAAGGGGCACTGAAGAAAAATATGGATCGAGGTTTCCTCATGGCAAGCACAAAGAGGGCATCGTGAGGGCCCTTCCCAACCTCTTTTTATAAGGTTATCCCAGGTCAAATTACTATCATTCGGAAGCGACCAGCAGAAAAGATCAAATTTGGGGAGAGAGGGATGAAGCCAGAGGTTTCTCCACACAGTGGGGTCCGGGGCAGCCCATGGAATGGCTTGTAAGGCTGCATAGCCAGTAGATGTAGTGTAAAGGCCAGAAGAAGAGCCCCAGCCTCTTTTGTCCTTCTTCTTGGTTGAGATGGGGGAAAGCCCTTGAAGAGCATCCAAAAGGGAATGGGATTCACATTCTAGATCTTGCGGGATGTCCCCCAGGTCCCACTTAGACCAAGAGTCATCAGAATTCCAAATAGATAAGTCCCAGAGGGTGATTTTGTTGTTAGAGTGGAGCTAGTTTTTGATGTTTTCCATCCCCTCCAAGGCTTTTAGAGGGGACTGCCCTATAATGGAATCATTCCAGAACTTGATTTTGGTGCCATTCCCTGGAATCCAAGTGAGGTTGGAGGTGATCAGATCAAGGGATTTTAGACAGAGAGAAAGAATGGGGGAGCCTTTCCTAATCCGGGGGGTAAGATCAAGACACCTCTCTTTGTGTCCATAGAAGTATTTAGTCTTGAGGGCTTTGGAGCTCCAAGAGGTTTTATCGCTTATCATTTTCCAAAGGATCTTGCCACCCATGGATAAATTTTGAGTTGCCACATCTTTGATTTGCAGTACCCCTTCCCATTTAGGGGCTTTGACCTTTTCCCAGCTGACTAAGTGCATTTTCCTTCCTTCATTTCTTCCCCCTTCCCAAAGGAATTTTCTCAATATACTATCTATGTCTTTCACAATTCCTTTCAGAGCTAGGAGGATCAACGCCTGGTAGACAGGAAGGGAGGTAAGAACCGAGTTTATTAGGATTGTTTTTCCTGCTTTGTTTAGCCAGGTTGCAGC
This sequence comes from Pseudotsuga menziesii, assembly GCA_001517045.1. Taxonomy (NCBI): domain Eukaryota; kingdom Viridiplantae; phylum Streptophyta; class Pinopsida; order Pinales; family Pinaceae; genus Pseudotsuga; species Pseudotsuga menziesii. The sequence continues at coordinate 44,624 of LPNX010109786.1, read as the reverse complement.
CCACGCCATGATCTTAGTCTTTAGCTTGTCCACCAGAGGCACCCAAAGGCTCCTTCTGGGTGCTGCCTTTACGAGCGAAATTCCTAGATATTTAATGGAGTCCCACATGGATGTTCCTTCCATTTCCAGAGCCCTGGATATGTCGATCATTTCTCTGGGAGGGAAGTTCCAGCCATAAATTTTACTTTTCCTCAAGCTGATTTCACTGCCTGAGACTTCAGTATAAGCATCCAGCTCTTTCTTGAAGGATCTTGCCGTGGGGAGATTTTCCTGACCCAAGAGGAGGGTATCATCAGCAAATTGAGCATGGTTAATTCTCTTCACTCTGGGGGTGATTGAAAGGACAATTAGAGAACGTTGCCGAAGGCTCTTTTCTAGCTGGAAACTTAGGACCGAAGCTTGAATGACATAGAGTAGGGGGGACAGAGGACAGCCCTTCCTGAGTCCCCTAGAGGCGTGGAAAAAATTAGCCGGTCTCCCATTAACCAAGGAGGCGATCCATGGCCCCGGAATACAGACTCTAATCCAGCGTATCAACTGGGGGTGAAATCCCAATTTGAACATTGCAGCAAAGAGAAAATTCAGCCGAACTTTATCAAAGGTGTTAGCAAGATCCAATTTGACTATCATACCTTTCTCCTTACTTTGGCAGCTTGAATGAATTGCCTCTTGAACAATATTATTGTTGTCCTGAATTTGTCTGCCCTGGATGAAGCCCCCCTGGTTCTCTGGAATGATCCTGGGGAGAACTTTTTTGATTATGTTAACTATAACTTTGGTGATGATTTTGTACCCCGTATTGAAAAGCGAAATAGGGCAGAATCTGGAGAAGCTTTGGGCACCTTTCTCTTTGGGAATTAATGCTAAAAAGGACGAGTTAGTGCTCCCTCCTATTTTGCTGCAATTCTGGGATTTCCTCACCATTTTTACCAGATATTTTTGAATGATATCCCAACAAGCAGTGTAGAATCTGGTCATGAATCCATCAGGCCCGGGAGCTTTGTCAGGGTTCATTCCATGAAGAGCTTTCCTTATCTCCTCTATCTTTGTGGGGGTTGTCATCCTACGATTGTCCACCTCGTTGATAAGAGTGGGAACCACCAACATCGAATAGTGGTCTGGGATAGGAGAAGTTTCCATCTCTTCTGTAAATAGATTTTTATAAAAAGAGTGGGCTGCATGTTTGATCTCATCAAACTTATTGAAAGTTTGACCCTAAAATTGAATTTCTCTGATGGTGTTGTGATTCTTCCGAGATTCTACTTGCTTGTGGAAGAATGAAGTATTTTTATCACCAGCTTGGAGCCAAAGGAATCGCGCCTTTATTCTCCAGTATTCCTCTTCTCTTCTCAGCACTTTATGAAGTGCCTTTTGCATATCAATCTCAACGTTAAGCAGCTCAAGGGTGATCAAGGGAGTCTCCATATGCAGCTGGTGGTTACCTATATCTCTTTGGGCTTTTTTCCTTTCTAGAATAGGGGAGGGCAGGTTCTTAGCCTAGTTTTTAAGGGCTTCTTTGATTCTTCTCAGTTTGTCTTCCCAAATCAAGAAAGGTGAGCCCGTTACATTCTTCTGCCAGATTTCCGAAACCATGTCATAAAAGCCATCCATGGAGAGCCATAGCAGGCTGAAGCGAAAAGGGATTGGGCCCAGATTTTCTCCAGGGGTCAAGGAAAGGGAGATGGGCTTATGGTCTGTGGTGCAAGCCTAGAGGATTTCAGAGTTGGCGAAAAGGCCAAGAGTCAGGAAGGAGGCGTGAACAAGGAAACGATCCAGGTGGGCTGCTATGTGCCCCGACCCCACTCTTTTATTGGTCTAGGTGAACTTGCATTTGCTGGCCTTGATATCCTCCGGATCCCAGTCCAATATGATATCTTCTACCCACTCCCTTGCTGGGTCTCTTACAGGTGAACCTCCTTTTTTTTCGAGAGGGAAAGAGTGACATTCATATCTCCGACGAGAACAAGATTCTCATGTTGGTTAGTAGAGAGGAAAGAATTCAGAGATTCCCAACAATTTTTTTTTTTCGAAAGAAGAACCGGGGCATAGATGTTGAAAAGGATTACCTTGTGTCCCGTTTCTCTGTGCTACAATTTGGTGAAAATCCAGTGGATGGTGCTATGATCCTCTAGCAGATCCAGCGAAGTGGAGTTCCAAAAGGTGGCTAGACCTCCTAAGGCTCCCCTGGCGCTTATGGGTCTTCCTTTGCTTACGAGTCTTCCTTCTCCTTTTTTCCATAACTTTTTGCTGGCCTGGATGGTCTCAGGCTCCTCCATTTTCGTCTCCTGGATGAGAAGTACCTCCGAGGAAGTCATTTTGACTAGATCTTTGACTGCTTCTTCTTTAGTCTTACTTCCCAGCCCTCTGCAGTTCTAGGAGACGAACTGCATTAGGAACTGGAGGGAGGAGGGGTGGCTCCTTTCGAAGCCTTGCCTTTTTTTGAGGATCTAGTTTCCATCATATCCGGGATGGTTTGCTGGACTCCTGCTGTAACATCCATGTAATATTTCTCCTCCCTTTTTTTTCTTTCTGGTTTCCTTCCTCTAGGGGTCTTCTTAGGGGTTCCAACAGAGCTTCTGGTTTCGGTGGCCCCCTCGTCAGATTCGGCTCCAGGTTCAGAGCCGAGGGAGATATGCTCATCATCTGACTTCAATGGGTCTTTTGCAGAAGGGGTGCTCTTGACCGGAGCCGGATTTTCTGAGGGAAATGGGGATTGAGAGACTATTTCTATGAGTTCTTTCATAGGTTCCTTTGATGTTTCAGCGGCTTCTTTCAAGGGCTCCTTCGGAGGGCTTGGATTCACAGGTGGCAGTTCCTTTGCCTGTCCGTGTCTTGGATCTTTGGGTTTTGGGCCTGCTTTGCTTTTCTTAACGTTTTTCCATCCTTCAACTTCTTCCTTCTCTGGGATTTGGTTCTTTGGGCAATTCCTCTGAAAGTGTCCATGCTCTTGACAGGTTCTGCATTTAAAGGGGAGGTGTTCATAGTCCACTTTCTGATAGTGAGACCAAGTGCCCATAGAAAGCTTCACCGCCTCCGGGATCCCTGCCTCCAGGTCCACTTCTACACATATCCCAGAACAGTTGTATATGGACTTGTTGTCTGCCTTATCAATGAATTTCCCTATTCCATTCCCTATCATTTGCAGCACTTCATAGTTCCAGTAGTGAACTGGCAAGTTGGGGAGCTTGACCCATACAGGTACCTCCTTGGGTAGGTCCACCGTGGGATCGAAATCCGGAGTCTAGTGATTCAGATACAGCCCTTGGGTTCTGATAAAATATGGGCCATTTCTGAAAATAAGATCCTTATCCTCCTTATTTATAAATTCGAAGAGAAAGTAGCCACTACTCAGGGGGTAGCAGGTGACTCCTTGCTTGAGATGAGGCTTCCAGTTTCTTTGGATCTAGTTGTCGGTAGTCTTTGCTGAGGGCCAAATCCCCATGAACTAGCCAACCATCCCTCTCTCTGACAGAGAAAGGGAAATCTTTCTCGATGTCGTCGCTGGCAAGGCGATTTCAGGGATTTCTTCAAGATTTTTGATGAATTTTGGGACCGAGAAGGGGGCTTTACGCTTACCTCTGCTGGAAACCAGCCTCCTGAACGCATCCACCTCTGCTGACTAAGGGGGAGGGGGATCCCCACCCCCAAGGGCAGCCATAGCTCGCTGAATCCTGAACCCTAACGCTCCTCTCACGTGCGCTCCACAAGTCCATGAACATTGTTGATATCTTCTTGGAAAAGATATTTATATTACATGGGATACCCAAGGAAATTATCTCGGATCGACATTTTAAGTTTACAAGAAACTTTTGGAGATCTTTATTCTCCATATTGGAGATGTAGTTGAACTTTAGCACTGCATATCACTCACAGACATATGGGAAGATAGAGAGAGTAACCCAAATTGTTGAGGACAAGCTCCGAATGTATGTCATGAGCAATCCCACGAAATGGGAGGATGACTTGCACCTCACATAGTTTGTGTATAACAATGGTTATCATACTCCCACCAAGATGAGTCCCTTTGAGGTACTCTATGGATGGAGGTGTAGAACATCGGTTACTTGGGGTAGCCTGGTGGATTGGCTTATGTTAGGGCACGATTTGTTGATGGACTTGGAACAGTTGGTTACCAAGGTCCAGGTGAACATTAAAGAAGCACGGGATTGCCAAAAACGTTACGTAGATCCAGAAACAAAGATAAGGAATTTCAAATAGGATATCATGTTTACTTGAAAGTAAAAGGAAAACGAAGCTTCTTGAGCTTGAGTAGGTGTGGTAAGTAAGCACAAATATTTTTCGGACCTTTTGAAATACTGGCCAAGAAAGGGTCAGTGGATTATGAACTAGCATTTCCCACGCATGTAAGAGTCCACAATGTTTTCCATGCATTTTTTGTAAATAAATATGTTTATGATACTAAACATGTTGTTGGTTGGTCCCTATTATAGCTGGAACCTGAAGGGGAGTTTGCACCTTAGCCTACTCATATACTTGATAAGAGAGAAGTGCAGCTTCGGAAGCGCATTGTGGTCCAATTGAAATTGTAGTGTAAGCACTGTGAGGTTGATGAGGATACCTTGGAGAACAAGGCCACCATGAGAAAGGATTACCCTGCCTTATTTCATGATATCATTCCGAGTCCCTAAAACACCAGGGACAATGTTTGTAGAAATTCTGACCAGCAATAGATTAATTTCACTCACAACAAATTACAATTGGTCATGCAAAATTGTCAACAATGGAGACTGAATATGGAGCTGTAACACAAAATTATATTAACTTAGTGTACAATAGCCAAAACTGTAATAACATAGGTTTCTGAATATATAGAATACATCAATAGGTCGAATGCATAAGGAGGCATCCAAAACTAGCATAAAGCAGGCTTACCCAAAATAGGCAAATCCCCCATAGGTGTAAAAAGTTGATCCCAAATATGTCATGAGGCTCATGAATTGGCAAGGGCGCATGGGAAAGCTAATGAGTGGTGAAATGGAATCTCATACATGATTTTGTATGGAGGAAAGAGTGGAGGATGAAAGGGGCAAAAAACAAGTTCACCTCACCTAGTCTTGCTTTCCTATGTGCCTTAAAACAATGAAAAAGCAGTCAATAAAACAGAAAAAGCAGAAGGGCACCTAGGAGGCCAGGAATAAAGCAGATTTGATTCCTAAGGCTTTCCCAACTGCTACATGAGTCAAAGATGGAAAGTTTGACCTCTATGGATAGGCAATTAACAACTTGCACATGGTGGGACTCATGGACTAGGCAAATAAGACAAAAATAAATGAATTAATGTCTAAGTGGGTAATACTATGGGTTTGATTATTCTAACACCCCCCTTAAGCCTGACTTTATGAGTAATAAATCAAAATATAGGGCCTAGCAATAAGGCTTAGTCACCCTTTTACATACTGCAAGTCCATATGAACCAAGGAAAGAGGCAAAACCAACTTGGGAAAATCCTCCCTTAAACATGGACTGTAAAACAAAATTGTAGAATCTTGTCTCCACTCATGCTTTGACAGCATGATCAGCAATCCCCAGCAGTGATTTGAGATTGCTGAAGGTCTTCTCACAAAATGCTTTGGTGAAGATATCAGCTACTTGTTCTGAAGATGAACAGAAGAGTAGGTGAATGGTGCCATCATGCACAAGCTCTCTGATGTAGTGCATGTGAATCTCAATGTGTCTGGTTCTCTACTTCTGAACTGGATCTCTGCAGATTCGAATGGTACTCTGGTTATCACAGTATATGGTAGTTGAGTACTCAGGTTCGAAACCACACTCTCCAAGTAAACCCTGCAACCATAAACACTGAGTTGTTGCATTGACAACTCCCCTGTATTCAGCTTATGTAGATGAGAGTGCAATGGCACTCTGTTTCTTGCTTGACCAGCTGATTGGCCCTTCTGCAAGCATGAACACATAACCTAAAGTGGACTTCCTATCTGTGCTATCACCTACCCAATCACTGTCAGTAAAACCAATTAACTCAAGGTCAGAATTGGCTTTATAGTAAATCCCATGTGTCCTTGTTCCCTTAACAAAGCTAAGGATCCTCTTGGCTGCTTTCCAATGGATATCATTGGGCTGATCCATGAATCTAGAAGCAACACTAACTGCATAACAAATATCAGGTCGAGTATGTGTCAAATACAATAAACATCCAATCAACTGTCTATACAAAGTGTTGTTTACCATCGGTGGAGAATCATCTTCCTCCAGCTTCACTCCTGAAAGGAAAGGAGTTTTGTTTGCTTTGAAATATTGCATTCTGAATTTGATCAGCAAATCCAAGGCATATTTGGACTGGTGCACCTTGATTCCAGCTTTGGTTTGAGCAATCTCAAGCCCCAGATATTGACTTAAGAGCCCCAAATCTGTCATGGAGAAGGCTTGGTTCATAGCTCCTTTTAGGGAAGCAATCTCCGCCTGTGAGCTTCCTGTAATGAGGAGGTCATCAACATATAACACAATGATCATTAATGAACCATTAATTACCTTCATATAGACATTCGAATCTGATTTGCACCGAAGAAAATTCAGAGATAGCAAGAAGATATCTATCTTGGCATACCAAGCCCTGGGGGCTTGCTTTAGCCCATACAATGACTTTCTCAACCTGCACACAAGAGAATGGTCAGTAGAAAAACCTTGGGGATGCTGCATATATATCTCCTCAGTGAGATCACCATTCATAAAGGCACATTTTACATCCATATGATGTACCTCCCATTGCCTTGATGCTGCAATGGCTAGAGCTAGCCTAATTGAATCCATCTTTTCCACTGGGGAAAAAGTCTCATTGTAATCGATGCCATGAACCTGCGAGTAGCCTTTACCTACCAATATATCCTTGTACTTCAGTGGTGAACCATCAGCAACAAATTTGGTCTTATAGACCCACTTACACTGTACTATTTTTCTCCCTGGGGGAAGATCCACTAGCTCCCATGTGTTGCTCTTCTGTAGCGAGTTGAACTCCTCATTCATGGCAGATTTCCATCTTGGATCTCCTGTTGCTTTTTCATATGTTTGAGGATCAGACTCCACCATCAAATATCATTTTTCATAAAACTCAGGATCTTTCATGCACAGACCACTCTCAAATTGAGATCTAGTCCTCCTTGGGTCATTGGGATCCCCAGCTAACTGTCCTGCTACATGTAGTGTCTTGGCTGCCCATTTAGGAATTGTGGGGCTGTTTGGGTCTGCAATAAACTCATCTACATCAGACAAATCAGAATCATCATGTTCAACAAACTCTTTACTTACTTCTTGAGGTTCAGGTGGTGAAGAGGCTTCACCAATTTCCACTTCTGCAAGGGGTTCTTCTTCAAACTGAACACACCTTTCAATGAAGGCTTTGTTTGTGCTCAATTTTATCAACTTGTACCCTTTTGAATCTTTATAGTATCCCACAAAAAGACACTCTTGGCTTTGGGGCTGCAAAGCCTTCATCTTCTATGTCGGGATTCTAGCCCATGCCTTTGAGCCAAAAATCCTGAAATGGGTCACATCTGGCTTGTGCCCACTCCATGCTTCGAAGGGAGTCATGCCATCCAAATGTTTGTGAGGCACCCTATTCTGAATATAGGCTGCACAGTTGATAGATTCGGCCCAGTACTTTGGTGGCAAAGTTTTGGCCTCCATCATGCATGTTGCCATCTCCTTCAGTGATTTGTTCTTCCTCTCTGTAACACCATTTTGCTGTGGTGTGTAGGGGATAGAATGCTGCATCTGAATACCTGCATCTGCACAATAGTC